>JAHTLZ010000330.1:17477144-17512600 GCA_023846285.1 Phrynocephalus versicolor | reverse complement strand
ACACACACACACACACACACACACACACACACACACACACACACACAGTATTTATGAATGCACTGTGCTGGTTTTACATATTGGTATGACCTCCCTTCCACCTAAATGAGAGGAAAAGCATGCATGAATGGCCTTGCTAGAGGGCCTGCCTGGTTCACATAATGGCCTTGGTGCATGGTGCAACCATGGACAAAGATATGTGTGGCCGCTTCCTCAAATACAGCAGTTCTCGGCCATATGTCTGCAGAAACTACCTGTAGCTAGCTTAATGCTCTCCCCATTCCTTCAAGGACACTTTCAAAATGTATTTAAATCAACTGCAATTGTTACTGCCTGTTCCCCTGGCTGTTTCAAAGCATTATCAATTTATTGTTTTCTTTTTAGATGTATAAAAGATCTCTATAATAATTTTACGACTGCCAACACTTCTTAAATGATATTGGAAACACTGATGCAACTGAACACCAAGAAATATATAATACATAAGCATAAGCTGTGCATCTGAATATCAAGAGAAATCTCATGTGTGAACTTATCTGAGTTTCATGGAGTGATCTGTAAGTCAGCCTATCACATTCATATATAATGAGTATTGATGTATGCAGCTGTGGATTTGCTTATTTATTTATGCATTTGCAAAAGCCAGAAGTGCAAACTCACTAGAAGCATGAAACAATATAGGACAGGACAGAACCTTTTATAAACACATTTCTTAGTGTTTATTCCAAGCAGCCAGGAAATTAAAACAGTTCCACCAATTAGTGTCGTCTTAAGTGGCCAACGAGCCGTTTATCAGTCAAAAACTCAGCACCGCACAATGTAAATGGACATATTTTTTTCTGGGCCAACTGTTTCACAGATGTATGCAATCTTAAGGGCTCACAAATGCACGCGTATTACTCAGGGATGTTGTCAAGTCATTGAGTCCAAGTCCTAAAGCTGAGTCTGAGTCTCTGGTACCAAGTTCCAAGCCCCAAGTCTGAATCACTAATAAAAATAATCCTTTTTTCCACAGGAAAAAAAGGGAGAAGTGGGTGGGTTTTGAGTTGTGTAAAACCCATAGTCTAGTCACTGGTGCAAAGTAAGTCTGACCTGGCAGTAAGCATTGTGACTCAATACCTCATCACTTGATTCCTTATGATTCGTCAACTTGTGGGTGAGAGGCAATCTGGCTGTTCAGATGGAGTAAGCATAGAATGGCTAATCCTTCCTACCAACCTGAATTTATACTCGGGGAAGATATCTGCCACTAAGGACCTGGCTACCTAAAGGACCGCCTTCTTCCATATGAGCCTGCCCGTACTCTAAGATCAGGCCAGGAAGCCCTGCTGAAGGTGCCATCCCTCAAAGAGATAAGGGGGGTGGCATGTCGAAGCAGGGCCTTCTCAGCGGTTGCCCCCCAACTCTGGAATGCCCTCCCTACGGAGATCCGCCTGGCGCCAACACTTTTGGCTTTTCGGCGCTAGGCAGAGACTTTCCTGTTTGCCCAGCATTTTAATTAGATTACTCAGTTGGACACATGAGCAGCAGAGTTGTATAATCTATAATTGGTACTGTATGTTGTTTTAATTGTACTGCATTTTATAGTTTTAATAATTGTATTGTTTTATAGTTTTTAAACTTGTTGTATGCTGCCCAGAGACCTCTTGGTAGTGGGGCAGCTAAAAATATTGTCAATAAATAAGTAAATAAATAGATAGATCGATATTATCAGTTCTGCTAGAGGCTTCCAGGACTGTCTGCTACATCAGCTGCTACTCTAATTCTTTTAAGCAGATATGGGAAATAGAGATGGGCACGAATAAAAAAAATGGCGTTTTGTTTGTCATTTGTCATTTAGGGGGTCCGTTTCGGTTCATTTCCGTTTTTCGCGAATTTTTGCAAAAATTCATTTTCATTTTTGTTCATTTTGTTACCATTTATTTCAATTTTTTGTGATTTTTTTAGCATTCAAAGCAGTTCAATGTATTGCCATAACGAAAACAAAACGGAGGACAAAATTTCTGGTGTTTCTGTTTGTTTTGTTTCATTTTAGAGAAAAAATTCGTTTGTCATTTCGTTGCATAACGAAATAAAAAGAAAACAGAAACAAAAAATTGTTTGTTTCGTGCCCATCTCTAATGGGAAAATTATTCTCCCAATTGCTTTTAAGCAGAGCTAGGAAAAATGACTGGCTGTGCTCAATAGGATTGTGGGAGTTAAAAAAAAATAAAGTAACTTTTCTTAACTTTCCTTCAAATTGGAAGTCTTGGACATTTTAACTGTAATCATTATTTTTAATTAAATGCCCTAATTAAATTAAATTAGTACCCTAATTTATCATAATTTATCATAATAACAGCACACTACCAGGGACTTTTATTATGAAGAAGGAACTCAGCTACTGATGTTTTTATACAGTGGACCCTTGTATAACAAACAGCTTGTATAACATAAAATTTGTACAACATAAAAATTCGGGAGATAGGGGAAAGTGCTTCCACATCCCATGACATTTGTATGGGATGGTCTTGGATTTGTGACTTAGGGGACTGTATTTGAATGAAGAATTCAAAAGAGACAGATGCAGACTTTCTGGAGATACTCTACACTCTCCCCCACCCCCCAGTAATAATTCATAATTCCACTAGTTGCTGATCCTCAGCAGCCCACATCGCTAGGAGACTTTCCATTTAGTTTATTCTATGAAGAAATCAGACATTATGCTCAATCTCTCTCACTACTGGGGGGGAGAGAAACATTCCCCCCAAGAGTTAGCTTATTTTGTATACTTCTTTAGCACCCTGATGTGCCTTCTGCTTTTTGCTGCTTCCTGTAATGTGTAAAACCACTCTGTTTTGTTTTGTTTTGTTTTAATTCCAGCTGTAGATAACTGTGACGAGTCCAGGATGTTTTAATACTAAGGTATCAAAAAAGTAGTTTTACAAGGTTCTTTAATATCCTGCCCAATGAGTTGGTTCTCTCTCTCTCTCTCTCTCTCTCTCTCTCTCTCTCTCTCCCTTTTTCTCATGGTGAAGTTTTACCCTCCGTTCTTCTTCCAACTCTCCTTCCTGTTTCTTTCTCAACCACAGTTTATCCATACAGCCAGCACCCTTGCTCAAGCACTGTTTGGCAGATTCCTCTGGCAGTAGAGAAGGATGATGAAGGGCAGATGGAAAAAGAGGAAGAGGCCACAGCTGTGAAAGCAACAGGAAAGACCACGTGAGCGATGCTGCTAGCTCACAATAGCTTTACTCTTTTTCAATAAATGCCCAAGCCTCAAAGAAATCTGAAGCATCTACAGTTACAAGGTCAGGTTCTGACACAACTATTTCCACTTTTCATACCTCTTGAAACCACTGGTGGGAACAGAGTGTGAGGCTTCTCTTTCCCACATGTATTTCGATGAACTTTGTGATCTTGATTCTTCCCCAGCTTGCGCTGACAACATTATTTCAGCACTCTTTGACATTTCACTTTGGGTTCAATGTATGCAGATTCATGGAGTTGGGAAAGTAAAAGTGTGAGCAACAAAGTCATCCCCAGAGAATGTGGTGTGGACATTCCATTCCATTCCATTCTTCTTCATTTTTTTTAAATACTTCATACAACGAGAGGACTGAAACTAATCCAGGATGGGCTGCAAGGCAAATGTCTTATCTCAAGTAGGATCAGCAGGAGTGGAAGAATGCCATTACCTGGATATTAACAGGGGATTATGCCTCATTTTGGAAGCTATGCAGGGTTGGCCCTGGTTAGTACTTGGATGGGTGACCGCCAGAGAATACCAGGTGCTGTAGGCACCTGGAGTAGAAACTGACAAACCACTCCAGTATTCCTGCCAAGAAATCTCCATGGACATGGGATCACAAAGAGTCGGTCACGACTGTAACGATGCAACACACACACACACACACACACACACACACACACACACACACACACAATCCACCTATCCCAATTGTTCTGAGCCTCGGAAGATTCCAGATGAGGCCTTTCTTCCACGTTATTGTTTTGGATATTCTATTGGCTCCCATTCACACTCACTGATACAGTAACCTATTGCGGGGGTTAGGGAGACACCAGACCCACGATGATTGAAAATCCATGATATGTGGATGCAGATCGGCTGGGGCCTGAGGGCTGGTGGTGCACAAAGTTTAAAATGCCTTAAGCAATGGAACCAAGTGTTTGGCACCATTGCTTAAAGGCATTTTAAACATTCGAGCAGCCCATGCCAGTGGCAGTGGTGGATCTGACCCACCACCGCCACTTGCCCTGGCTGCTGGAGGATAGTCTTCCAGCAGCCCGGGCAAGTGGCGGTGGCAGGTCAGAAACATTACCGCTGCTTGCACAGGCTGTCCAAAGAGTGATCCAACACCACCGCTTGCACAGGCTTCTGGAAGGCTTTTTTAAAAAAACTTCCACCAGCCTGGGGAAGCGGCAGTGACCAGCCATCGAGCTGGAACCCAGAGCTTGGGGATGGGGGGGGGAATGTTTTAAAAGCCTGGGCTTTTAAAACCCTTCTCTCCCCCCCTTCCCCTCACCCTGGGCTCCAGCTCATTGGCGCCGGAGTGGGGAAGAAAAACCTTTTGTTTCCCCACCCCAGCACCAATGAGCTGGAGCCCAGGTGTGGGGAAGGGGGGGAAGGTTTAAAAAGCCTGGGCTAACCCCCACGATAGACATGTTGGGGGGTTACTGTACCAAAAATGCAATCTTGATAGAGGATGTAGTCTATCAGGTGCTGAGAATCTTTTTTTGGAGAGATGGAACACACCAGGTGATGGTGTCAGGAGGCAGTGCTGGTGTTAATACTGCTTCATCGCTCCGGATAAGGTTTAACACCCAGCAGATCAAACAAAGCAGCATAGTCATTGCCCACTCCCCTTCCCACCCTCAATTTGGCTCTGGGGAGACTACACTACAAGTCCCTGCTGGCCTGACAGAGTGGGTGGAGGAGGGGGGAGGTGATTAAAAAAAAGAGCATGTGTTGCATTTGAAAGTTGGGAAAATTTTAGCAAAACTTACTAGGAATAATCAGGGCCAGATTAAAAAGAAGCAATTTTACCTAATGGCTGCAGTCAAGGCCTCTGTTGTCAAGAATGTGCCTCTTTCATGGTACATAGGGAGGGCGGCTCTTTTCTTGATATGATCATCATTCCATAGAAGTAAAAAAAAAGGGGGGGGTTGAGCCATTTGACCAGAAAAACAAATTCAAAAGTAGCAACTTGTACCTGATAGACTACATCCTCTATCAAGATTGCATTTTTGGTACAATGCTTTGATAAAGATAGCAAGTTGCTATCGAAAGCTTAGCTTACGTTTTTTTTAAGTATTGACCCAATAAAGGTATCACCTAGCCTACTTTTGAATTCGTTTTTCTGGTCACACGGCTCAACCTACTTTTTTACTTCCTCAGAATAAATGGAAATGAAACTGTATTGGGGATAAAGAAGATGCTAAGAAACCATTTAAGAAGCTAAGCAAGAAAGGCATCTAACAGATGGGTGAAGTGTATTCAGATGGTAATATCCTTTCCCAGACTGTACAGTCGGAACATGAGCATGACAGAACTGCTTGTCTGAAAAATGACATAAAGACCAGAGTTTGGAAAAGTTACTTTTTTGAATTAAAGTTCCTAGAGTTCTCCTGGCAGCAAGGGCACTTGGCTCTTCCTCAGAGCAACCAACAGTATACATATAGGAGCAGTATTAAAATGCTCAGTTGCATGCATTTAGTATTGTACCGGAGATGCATTCTTGATAGTAGTTGTTGTCTATCAGGCGCTGAAAATCTTTTGGTCAGATGGAAAACACCACATGATGGTATCAGGAAGCAGACTGATGTTAGAGCAGCTTTAAAGTCCCGATACACAACATCTACTATCAAGAATGCATCTCCGGTAGAATGCTTTCATAAAGATAGCAGTTGCTGCTATCGAAAGCTTAGCTCATGTTTTTTGTTTGAGCAGTGACCAATAAAGGTATCACCTAACTTCCTTTTGAATTTGTTTCTCTGGTCACACAGCTCAACTTTTTAACTTCTATGCTTTTAGTATAAAAGACTATGCATGTTCGATAAAGTACAGAAGAAGCAACTGAAAGAAGCATTGGAAGCAGGCAAACAAAACACTTCCTTATTCCCTGAAAGCTCATGCAAATGAACATATATCTAATGAGTTTCTGAAATAGACAGTGCCCCCCCGCCCTTTCGTGGTTCGTATATGGCAGGGCCGTAGTACATGCTGGGGCTTTAACTGATTAGCATTGGGGTGGAGTCCACTGGTGACCCCAGGTCCAGATGTTGCCTGCACGTCAGCAGCCCCCTCTTCATATGGAATTGCATTGTTAAGCTCAAATAAAGTGTGGTCTGATTGCTTCAACCCAACACATCATCTCACTCGCTTATTCCAAACTGGGGGGGGGGGATGGAGTTTCAGCCACAACTCTGACCTATAAGATTTCATTCAGCCATAAAATTAATAACTAAGGGTCAATCTAGAATCTAGATGATGGTCAGAACCCTACTGATGATTTTACACACATATAAGTGAAATCCTAGTGATGCAATGCTGCAAATTAATTGTTGTTTGCATTAGACAGACACCTGCCCAATTGCATACAGGCAAGTTGGCAGGAATACAACACCCACTTCTTTAATTAATATCGATTTGCCACTGCTTCTTCCATGGTTACATTTACACATAAATTAACAAAAAGTTTCCTTCTGGTAATAGATTTACATCTACAGTATTTCTTGCAGAGGTGCTCCTCTAAATAGTGAAAGATATCTATTTTAACATCTATTTATTTTAATACCTACTTTGACTTGGTCAAGTGAGCTGTTTTAGGAAGAAACTTTGTAAGACAAAGAGTTACAGAAGGGTTCCTTATTATTGGCTTGAGTTTATATCAGTAAAGTAAACAGCTGAATTTAATTATCAGAATAACATTGACAACGATATTTGCATTTTGCTCTCAGCCTGAGGCCTGGTATTCTTGGAAGTGCCATCCCCTAGACACAACTACCTTTTCTTAAGTATAAGAAATATATAAGTATATATTTTGTTCAGCCTCATCCTCTTAACTTGTTCTACCACCTCTGGATGGAAAATCATATGACAGGACTTGCCACATATCTGGTGAACAGCTGCAAGCAACGTAAGCTTTGTTCTGTGTGTCAAAGACTTATGCTGCTAGTTCGTTGCTATTTGGCTCCAATGGCTTTTAAACAGGCGGATACAAAAGACTGAAATTATGGCTTTTCCTCTACCTTTTAGATAATCATTTTTGAGTATTTCACCTTTATGTGCTGAAGTGCAGCACACACAAAGGTAGACTATTGTTAAAACCAACCTGCAATCATTCCCGGAACATAGAATGTACAAGGACTGTATATGATTACACAAAACTAAGTAGCAAAGCATTTTTCCAGGAAGAGAGGGAGGGAGAGAGACTGGCCATATTATTGCCAAATATGCTGACAGTGAGAGAGGGAACAACTAATCAACTTACCATATATTAAGAGTCATGTATTTTAAAGGGAGAACAGTGCTTGACAGCCAAGAAAGAGTATAAAAGGAAGGAGAAAGAATATCTCCATATACAGCTTGTGTTTTTGTGGTGTTTGGTTTTATTTTCAGCAGCATTGTAACATGATTACATATACTGTATATGGTTATATATCTTTAACAGCTACCCATTAAGCAGATATTCAGCAGGTAAAGTTATTCCCAGCAAAAATATGATTTGGCTACTATTCAAGATGTTAGGAAACAGTTATAAACATTGCCAAGAACTCTGCTACCATACCTTTTAAACCAGAAGTGTTTTTGTGGAATATTATATCTGAGGTGACAGCTGTAAAGAAGAGACATGTAATATTACATATCATTACCACAACAAGAATACTGTATGCAAAAGCCAAGAAGAAGGCCAACACTCTAAAGAAAGAAGACTTCTTGGAAAAGATCCAGGAGGTAGCAGAAATGGACAAAAGAACAAACAATGAAATTATACTCAAGTTATAATTATATAACATTGCCAATAACATAGAAAACCGGTGTGGTGGGAAATGTATTTCTTTCTGATTGCTTACTTTTCCTTATTTTTGTATTTTAATAAACATCATTATATATTTTAAGATTGCCTCTATGTTTTTTATTAAGGTGAGTCACGGTTAACAATAAAGTAAAGGGATTTTTTAAAAGCCCACAAAGGTGTGGGTTCTTGGGAAAAGGTTTCATACAATTTTTCCAAAGGGAAGGGAAAAAATATTTCTTTCCATTTCTCAGAGGTGAAGTTACTCCTTAGTGCTGTACAGCTCCTTAATATTTTCAAAAGAGGGGCTAGTACTATAGATGCCAGAAACATAATTTGAAATGTTTCTCAGCAGCGACGATTAAGCTGGTAACCTGACCATTTCACATCTATTTCCATATCCCAAACATCCCATCACTGGTGTAGGGAAGGTGGGGGTGGCTGCAGCCAAAAAGTTTGGAGAACATTTGGAGAAAATACTGCAAATCGCCTTCTTCTTCTTCTTCTTTTTGAAGTGTGTGTGGGGGGGAGGGGTGAAAAAACTGTCTTCTGAAAAATATTACTTGTTTCCTAATTACCACAAGATGTTGACAAGACCAGCTGTTCCTCTGACAATGGCTCCCGTACTCCAGTAATATGTATGATGGGAGAAATGTGAAGGAACTGGAGATGTAGTGACTAAGTTGTTGGATGAGGGGAAGGCAAAAAAGCATCAAGATTAAACCATAAAAATGATGTACAGCATTGCTTCTTGAAGATGTTGGTCTAGGTTTAGCAATGTAACCTTTTATATAGATTTTCTTCTTTAAGTGTTTCCAGACTCAAGTATTTCCTGGATGCTCAGGCGACATCTGAATGAAGTGTACCTTTTTACTCTCCTTAGGTGAGGTGTTGTGGACTAGCGCCGAGCCTTGTGTTTGCCCCCCAACCATTGATGACACAGAGACAACTGTATTTGTGGGCAAATTATGAAGGCCACAGCTTTATTGCTTAAGTGACAACCTGCAGTACTCTGGCAAGGCATTGGGTCGGATCCAACACTATCGGGGAACCCGCCTGTCCCCCGATACTCCTGGTGGCGCCCCCCGCAGGTGGCGGTACCCTTGGTTCTCAGCTCCTGGAAACCCCCGTGGGTGCAGACTCCTTCGAGTTTTCCTTCGTCGAGCTGAGCAGATAGCCCGTCTGCTATCCCTCCCGAGCCGGGACATTCGCGGCTCCCTCTTGGGTCCACCGTTGCCACCTGTTGCTTCTGAGCCAGGCAGGCTCCATCCAACGGCCACCTCCACCTGGATCCGGTCCCAATGCCGCCAAACCGCCACCAGAGGTGAGTACCATCACCTCCCGCCAGAATACTGCAGCTCACACCATCTACCAATTGCTGTTTTAAGACTGTCTAGCCACCGTCCCGTGCCCATGTCTGGCAGGTGTACCCCGTCCCGCCGGAAGAGCTTGTCCTCCCTGAAGGAGATGTCACGGTGGTGAATTATTAACCCACCCCATTGTGACACCAATAGCTCTGTTGACCTTTTGGCGGGCCCGCTCCACCCCCCTGTTGGACCTGGCACCCCTCCAAACCCTCCGCTGTAGGAGGTCTGACCACAAAATAGTCATGTCAGGGAAGGGATCATGCAGGAACTCCAGGGTGGCCTTCATGCTAAGAATGAGGTCAACCACTCCGGAAGGTCATTCTCGCCTAGTTGTACAATCAGGGCATCTGGGTGGCTCCGCTCCCTGACCTGCCTCCAAAAGGTTGGTAGCAGGCGGTCCCAAAGCATCCCCATTACCCAGCCATACAATTTGAATAGCATGTGCGAGGCCCAGGTGTTCACCGGCTGAGGATCTTGCCGCCCGTTCAGCCACCCAGTGCACTGTGCTATGTCCAATGATCCGGACCTGATTCCTTGCACCTGCGGTAAGAACTAGAACAGAAACGAAGTCAAGGTGGACTGCTCAACTTGGCGTATGTAACCTTGGTAAGCGTTGGATTTCCACCTACCCATTTGTTGAATGTGCTGGGGAGGAATACCCAGTGCTGCTGCTTGGGATGCCATACCGATACGGAATGAGTGTGTGCCAAAATCTGAAGAACGGAGCCCCCGCTTTGCTTAACGCCCCTCCCCAGCGGATTGGTACCTAGTTCATGAGTGGCCGTCTCTGTGAATCAGTAATGGGCCCTTTTTGCTCGGCCTTACCTTCAGGAAGGCCGACAAAGCCCGTATGGGGCATGGCAGCTGGCGGGGCTGCGCACGCAGCCTGACGCTCGTGCCGGCACCGCCTTGGTCTGTTTTGGATGACCTCAATAATAGGCAGGCCTGACCGGGCTCCACTGTAACATCAGAGATGCGTATCGCTCTGCCCTTCATGTCATCCTGTGAATTGGCTACAAGTTCACCCGCACGGAATGCCCCGTAAAATGCCAACGTCAATGCAGCCTAAATAAGGTTGCTTCATACCCTGACCAGCTGAGGACCCCAAGCAGAGGGTCAAGCATCTTTTGCAGCCCAAAATATATAGCTGTGGCCGCCAACAAGGACCCGAAGGCGTTCGTTGCTGCACTGACCTGTAGAAACAAAACTCATTAGTGAGACCACAGCCCCTTTCAACAGCGTATGATAATACTGGATTGACCCCAGTACTGGGCCTTCCACTATGCTTGCCAGATATAACTGGTGGCCTACACTGATGAGGCTGAACGATATCTGGGTGATCCTTCTTATATCTGATTTACAGTAGATGGACTCACAATCAAGATGGAGGAATGCCTGCTGTAATTTATTGGCACTTCTAAGTTTAAAACTGCAGACTTAAACGTTCAAGCTGGTTCATCAGTTATTTAGCACATCCCTGTGTACAGGCCACAGCATCACTGCCAAATGTGAGGACAGAGGAAATTGAATCCTCTTGCAGAACTACTCCCCCACATAGAAGTTGCACCATTGGTAGCTATAATTGTGCCGAGGTGGGAATTATTTCCTCAAAGCTAAGCAAGGAAGTTCTGCGTATATTTCACAAATAGTCACATCATGAACTGCACAGTGCAACTGTGAAATCCAATGGTACAATGTGCACTGTCTGGACATGATGTCTTGCAACCTCTCACAGGCATAATGTTAAGTTATTCAAACAGCATTCCAGCTTATGTCGTTTGCAGAGCCTAGAACTCTGCTGGTGAGGCTGGCTGAGCCATTGTGCAAGAAGTTTCTGGCTAATATAATACTGGGGCTCAGGCTAGCTTGAATAGTGAGAATTTTATATCTGGGCGAGTAATCACAGAGCCGAAGCCCCGGCGCATAGCAATACCAATTTCTTGGTTCAAACATTGCTTGTCCCAGTCCACCTTCAGTTGGATACGGGCGCCCAGCCACACCAGCTGTGGCAAAATCACTGACCAGACCCCATGGGTACAAGAGAGTTGGGCCTTAAAGGCCTGCGGATCTCAATGATCCTCAGAATTAAATCCTCTCCCTTAGCTCTGGTCAGGCGTACAAGGAAAAACTGCCATCAGGTCGCCCGCAACGGGATGCAACCGTAGAGAAGCTATCCCAGCTCATCATGCACTTTTCTCTCCAGTCAAGGAGGACAAATGGAACAGCCATCGAGGCTTCAGAGACACAACGGGGTGCAGCCACGGGAAAGCTGTATCCTACACTTACCTCTCGAGTCCAGGTGCACAAGTGGAACAGAGGCTTCAGAGGTGGAATGGGATGCAACCCTGAATAAGCTATCCCAGCTCATTCAGCGCTTTTCTCTCCAGTCCAGATGTACCAGCAAAGCAGCAATCAAGGCATTCGAGGCGCAACGGAAGCCACCATAGAGAGGCTATCCCGGCACATTCTGTGCCTTCCTCCAGTCCACCTGGACACAGTCGCTAAGTCCAAGATAAGGACCCCCAGCGGGGTATCAAGCATAATTTGCTGCTGAAAATATTTCGCTGTGGCCGCAAATGGCGACCTGAAGGCGGTCTGTGCTGCACTGACCTTATCCTGGTTCACCCTTCACCGGGGCAATATATATATGGATACAAGGTATTTTGATGTTCAGCAGTAGTTTCTTCAGATTCCTCTATGCAAACGATGGGCAAAGTTCCTGCTCAGTGGTAAATTCAAAACAGTCTGTTTGCATTTCTTTTTGGGTTATTTTGAGTAATCTATTCCCGAAATATTTGCAAGCCGGCGCCAAATGGCGGGCTTCGGAAGGGGCAGCCCCTTTTAAAGGTCAGGGGCTGGCGGCGGCTTTGCGCCTGCGCGGGCCGGCCAACGGCCCAGATGCCCGCGAACGCAAAGCCCGCCAGGCGCCCGTGATTGGCTCAGGCACCTGGCGCAGCGTTTGGGCGCGCTGGGCTGGACGACATCTTAAGGCAACCACGCTTCGGCCAGGCTGCGTCCCCAATGCCAGACCCGGTAAGTCAGGTCTGTGTTTACTCTTCTTCCTTTTTAGAACTGACTTGGTTACAATCCAGGCTAGGCAAAGACATTGAAGGTTAGTGGTAGAACAGCAAATGGACAATCTCTGTCATCCAACATGCCAAACTTCATAGTATCCAAAGCCAGCATAGCTGCTCTGGCACATGAAAAACCTAGAAGACCCAATTGGTCAAAACAAAATCATAATAAAGTGGCTGAAATTCCATTGCACACCTCCGCATGCACAATGGTGATGACACCACCAGCAGTAAATTGCCAGTGATTAAAAGTAATTTTAGGGTGTATGCAACTCGTATACAATGCGGTGAAGTTGGATGCACCCTGAAACTGACAAAAGAAGCTTTTAACCAGTAGTGGGTGGCATATAAGTTGTAGAAATAAATAAATAAATAAATAAATAAATAAATAAATAAATAAATAAAATATCATCACCCCAGCAGTACACAGTGAGCTGTGTAACAGGGTTCCACTATGAAATAGTTAACAATTTGTTGCTCTTTTATGACACCCACAGTTGGTGCCTGAGGTAATCCTTGGTCATTCATTCCACTTTGCTACATAGTAAGGTTGGCCCTCACTATCAGTCATGCCTTAAAGCTAGGCTATTACAGATTGGCAGGCAACCATTTGAAGCTGAAATCATTTAATATTTTAGGGAACTACCCATATATATTTGAGTATAAGTCAACCCGAGGCCAGTTTTTTACCACAAAAAAACCTGGTAAAACTTATTGACTCCAGTATAAATTGAGGGGTTATATTTGGTTGGCTTATATTCCTCACCTGACACTGCACTCACGCTGTCAGCGACCCAGTGGGTGGGCCAGGGTCATGGGTGGTACTCACCTCACCACTGAGGCAGCCTCCAGCGGGCCTGGCATAGCCTGAACCTCATGGCAGAGCACTCAGGAGGTTTAGAAAGGGGTTCCAAGGCCGTGGGGAGGCCTCACGGCACCCAGCACAGCTGCAACCACTGACGAACCCCTGTGGAGGGGGCTTCCAAGTTGAAAAAACCTGCTGCTTCTCCCTGTATGCACCCGATTTTGGGGAGGGAATAAATGGCAGGTTTTTAAAACTTTTTTTTTCATGCTCCCAAAGCAAGTGCCAATGGCGGACATTGGTGCTTGGTTTGGGAGTGAAAAAACAGTTTTAAAAACCTGCTGCTTCTCGCTCTATACACCCGATTGGGGGAGGGGAAAAGTGGCAGGTTTTTAAAATGTTTTCTCTCCTGAAATAAGCGCCATTGTCCACCATCGAGGAAAAAAGGTTTTTAAACCCACCGTTTCTCCCCCTCCACCCCATCGAGCCCGGCACTGCCACAGCCACTAACAAACCCCTGCAGAGGGGGCTTCCAAGGCAGCGGAATGGGCAGGACTAGCCCACCACTGCCTTCCCCAAGCTGGCTACCGTATTCACCCGAATATGTCAAGGGTGTTTTTGTCAGCCAAAAATAAGGGCTGAAAAACTCAACTTATATTTGAGTATATATGGTCTTTCTAGAAAACCTTTGTGACTGAACTGTCATGCTTGCAAACAAAGCCTGCATTTATGCTGAAAAGACCAGTTGCAGCATGAAAAGTTCTTGCTGTAATAATTAGATCAGTGAATTCCCATTTTTAATGACAAAAAATATCTGCAATTTATATTGTGGACCTTAATTAAATTATTAAAGAGCAAACATGAATGGACAACCCATGGCTGAAATCCTTCTCAGAGTCTAAACCATGTCATAACTTTCATTCCATTCCTTCCTGGTGAACAAAGTATCTCTGCCACAGCTGAACCGCCAGATAGCTTAGCAGTGTGGAGCCAGAGATCAGGAGTTTGATTCCTCACTAAAGCCTCCTTGACAGGAGCAGGATTCAATTATGTACACGGTTCCTTCCAGCACTGTGGTTCTAAGATGCTTGATGATTTGGCGGAAGAGTTGCAAGTCTGTACACACATCCTCAAGAATCAGCATGTTGTTAGTCTGTGGAACTCCCTGCCACAGGATATGGTGATGCCATCTGGCCTGGATGCCTTCAAAAGGGGATTGGACAGATTCCTGGAGGAAAAGTCCATCACAGGTTACAAACCATGAGAGAGATGTGTAATCTCCAGGCTTAAAACCAGGGTACTTCAAGGACCAGATGCAGGGGAGTGGTATCAGGAGACAGATATCTAGTCTTGTGCGCTCCCAGACACATCTGGTGGGGACCCTGTGAGATACAGGAAGCTGGACTAGATGGGCCTTTGGCCTGATCCAGCATGGCTCTTCTTACATTCTTATATTCTTATGGCAAGGGTGCTTTGTTTACAGGGGCAAACAGACCAAAAGCTACAATTTGACTTATGCGATGAACAAGATTTCAGTCTCTGTTGCATAGTGTGATCTCTGGCATGCAAGAACAAATTTATGACACTTCCTACAAGAATCGCTGACCGATTCTGTCCACCTTGTGGGGGTGGGGGAGAGAATTTGAGCGGGACAAAGCAACAACGTGTGGGAGTGACCAGATACATTGCACCCCCACAGTTGCTACCATATTATCTACCTTGTGCCTACTCACCACAGAATAATTGCTTCCTGCAGCATCTCAGTCCCAGAGGCAATCTGACATGAAACGAAAGCCATTTAGGCCAGTCAATACACCAGTCAATATACCTAATTTCCCTTTACATTTCGTTAATAGGGGCAATGAAAAACAAGTAATTGGATGCTAACACCAGCTGCCTGTGCTCAGGGCGGTAGCACAGTTGCCTCGCTCTTTGGCCCTTAGACAACCAAATTAAGTCCTGCTTTTGTTTTGTTTTCCTTCAGAGGTTGATCCAATCATTTCAGGACAAAAGCACAAGGACATTGCTAAAGCAAAGGGGGAAAGCTCAGGCCAGAATGAGAGGACTGAGCCATACATGCCTGTACAGCGCATCAGTTTTGCTCTCAGCGTTTGGTTACCTGACAACCTGATGATCTGCAAATGGGCATATGTGAACATAAAAACGGGTTGCTGTAACAGTTTCCTCAGTAGAGCCAGCCCTAAAAAGCAGTTCAAAACATTGCCCGCAGGTCACTGATTAGAAGTGTCAGAGCACAAAACTCAAGATTGCTTGGTCCCCATTGATTCTAATCAGTTCAGGTGGCTACTGTTATATTTTAAAGCCTCACAAAGCCTGAAAATGGGGTTTGATTTGCTGCAGTGTATGTTGCTGCTTTTCTAGGGGAAAGCAGCAACATACTCTTTGTTGCTAAGGAATAACACAATTGTTTGTCCTGTTTAATTCCCCCCCCCCCGAGAAAAGCAGCAACATACACTGCAGCAAATCAAATTGTCTGCTATACCATTGATGTATTTTTATTGCAGCTTGGGAGTGACTTGCAACTGGTGTAACCTACAATGTTACCTTGGGAGATAACAAGGTGCAATGACAGTATTATTTGTGAAGCAATGTAAAAACCTGTAATTTCCCCCCTTTTTCATGTAACAAGGGTCCCCCCCCCTCTTATTTGTGAAATGTTTTAGTAGGTCATTTTGTGGGGGATCATTTTAGCCTTTTGTTTCTACTGTTAAAAATTGTATTCTGTTTTTAAAATGGAAACAGTGACACATTGCATTTAGAGTAGTGAATAACTGGAAACAATATGATACTTTTGGAAAGTAACAACTAAAATTAACATGCTACTTTTAAAAATACATTGTTCCATTTTAGAGTTTTTACTTGCTCTGTTTAAAAACATATGGTTATATTTTGATTGATTGTATTGATTCTACCTTTCATGGTTGTCACTTGCCCTGGATGATAAGTTCTTGGGAAAACAGAATGCAACTTTAACTTATATAGTCATAAATTAATAGACTGCCTCCTCACCTATGTGCCTTCCTAAACACTCTGTTTAATACCTGAGGCCATGCCCTGAGAGACTCTAGCAAAGAAGCTCCCCAGATATTCATGAGGAACAGAACTTTTTGAAGTATGGCCCCAACACTTTCAAGACACCACTCTGTCTAACGGCAGGGTTGGCACTAAGAACTGAGCAACAGTTTCCTAAAAAGAAAATTATCCCCCCCCCCATCCTTTTTATTACAATTGTGCAGATATTTTCTTCTCTTTTTTAAAAAAATCTTCTCTAAAGTTGTCATTTATGTCCCATAATACCATGCAACAGTATTAGGTCTGGGGCATTCTTTAGAATTGAAAAGTGTGACCATATTGCAAATATAGCCACGGCTTGTGCCTACATCAGCAACAGAGTAAACAATAGGGAAAAAGGTAAAGTCATACCCGTTCTGTTGCCAGCACTGGCTCTACCATTAGACTGTGTGTAGCAGCTGACTGGGATGGGAAATTTGTGCTGTTATGAAAGGCAGACAATAGTTAGCTATCTAATGTACCAAATACAGTATTGCGTATTTTAATGACAGGAGTGGAGAACAAAATCTATGGGAGTTATTTTTATAGCCTACATTTTAATATCTTAAAATTTTGGAGTTGAGTGCACCTTGACTAGGGTAAATTGGGGTACTCTTCTACTTCACCATCCAAAAGATGTTACCCTGGCTGCTGCTGCTGGTTTGGATTAGTCTCTGCCATTTGTTGAAGAATATTTTCTTCTCCATTTTGGTGCTTGCAAACAATAAAATAATTTTGAGTGAGTGGTTTTCCCTCCAGTGTGGGTCTACCAATCGCAACCAGAATTCAGAATCACAGGGTTTGAGTTTCTAAATTGTAGCTACCTTTGATAAGGATTTTGGCCCTTTTTCTGATAAGAGATGTGGTTTTTTGTGTATGTTTGTGTAGAACTGGAACTGGGGAAAACCATTGATTACAAGGTACATAAGCAGCAATATCACAGTTGGTGTCTGTTGGAACCCTGGAGCACAGAACACCCTCAGCTTTGCTTTTAGCTATTAATTACCCAACCAGTCATTAACTGCTGCTAACAATTGATTTAGAAGGAATTATTGCTTAACTAGCAGGAGGTATTTAAACACCAAATAAATTAAAACAAAGAGCCTCTAAATCCTGGGCATGGAAGGGGACTCCTTGTAACAAAGAACCTCATTGTCACTGTATTGCACACTGATAAACAATTATTGCAAAGTGGATTTTCTTTTCTGTACCAATGGCACTATGTATTATGGATGTGGTATCTGTGCTAATTAGATGATTGGAAAAGAATTGTCATGATGTTATCAGAAACCCAGTGGAGGCTGCTGATTTTGTAGCAATAGGTTTATCAAAAATGTTTTAGTTGCAAGCTGTAGTCTCTCTAGACAAGTGTTGCAGGCTCTACAACACCAGAAGTGTAATGGAGCAGTCGTACTTACAATGGCATCTTCATTTGGAGCTTTCAAGATCTTTTTCTGCTGTTACTGGGAGGAAAAAATGAAACTAGTTCATTTTCTCATAAGGCATCAGGGAACTTATTGTCGATAACTATTAACCTCAGGGAGGATGTCCCTGAATGCTTTCTGAAACATGTTGGTTTTCAATAACCTTCTAAACGAAGGCAAGGAGGGGGGGCCTGGTGTATTTCTACTGGGATCCTATTCCATAATGATGGGGCCACAAACAAGAAGATATGACTTCTTTGCATCTCTTGCCATGGCAACCTCGTAGAAGCAAGGCCAGTGAAGAACAGATGGGCTAGGCTGTTGTTCTCAGGGAAAGATGCTCCAACAAAGCCATAAGGTTTAATTTGTGTCAATAAAAGTGGGTTATCTTTAAAGGTGTCATGAGATACTGCACTGTTCTTAGCAATGTGGATGGTGGTGCTAAACCACAAGTCTTTATGCTGTAGTGGCAGATTTCTGAAATTTCCACATTTGCTAAATTAATTTGTTAACGTACTAGCAACAAATACTTGTTCCAGTTCGATAGCTATAGTACAACAGCTATATTACAACAACTACAGCTCTCCTCTGTTCTGCCTCTATTCTTGAAAGCTATGTTCAGCAGTAAGCCACAAAACATATTAAGAAGAACAAAACAAACTTGGAAACCTTACCTTACCCTGCCTTTATTTATTTATTTATTTATTTATTTATTTATTTATTTATTTATTTATTTATTTATTTATTTATTTATTGTCACCAACTTGGATAGACACTAAGAATAAAAATATTTATTTATTTATTTATTTATTTATTGCACTACAACCCTCACTTCACCAGCTAGGCTCCTGGGATTCTGGCAGTTAAAAGTTCAAAAATGTAACTTTTCCTAGCACTGAGGAAAAAGAAATTGAGGAATGAAATCTTGGTGCTTTAACATTGTATGCCACACCACGATGGACCCATTGAATCAGTGGGGAATTTTGTGGGTCAACTTCCTTCTGAGTCCCAAGGATTTCCATTGGCCTACTCCAGTTGCAGCTTGCTATCCTAAATTAAGTCACAACCAGAGTAAGCCCCTTTGAATCAATGGAAACTACAGAGAAGTTGACTCACCAAATCCCTACAGCTACTCTACTTACCATGCTAAATAACTGGACTTCAGCCATTATGAAGCAGCTTGACTGGCTTCCAGGCATGGCTGGATAACAAATGGTTCAAGCTCTAGACAGCCTGGCCAGTGCCAAGAAGTTTCAGTTCAACAACATCTGGACAGCAGTTTTTTTACATATCTTGTGCAGTGGAGTAATGTTAGAGTGTTTAACTAGGGTCATGGGGGGGACACCCACCAATGCCTAGTGACCTTGGGACAGTGTCTTTCCGCCTTTTCACATGACCCCTAAACTCCGCGGCAAATGGCTCACAGCTCCGGAGCTTAAAATTGTTTCCCCACCAGCTTCGGAGTTTACAGAAAATTAAGTGCGACCATGCCCACCTAAGCGCGTCCCAGCGCACATTTCAGGTACCTGCTCTCCGGAGGCGAAAATTCCTGATGCAGATATAACGTAGTGACTGCCGGGCTCTCCTTGCTTCTGTTTGTTTTTTTTTGCCCCCCCCCCGCCCCTTTAAGAGACAGGAATCAGGATGACGGGCTCGGGGCGGCTGTGACCGGCAGACTGAGGTGAGCCTGCATTCTTTTCTCCCTTTTTTTCTCCCTCCCCTCACGCAGACAGGAGCAAGGAAATGCGGAGGGGTGGGAATGCAGGAAGAGCAACGAACCCCCAAGATCTCTGGTCCGAATTTAAGTGGCCAGCGGATCTTAGGGGTCGTGTGAAAAGGCTTGAGAACAGGAAGGAAGGAAGGAAGGAAGGATGAAATCCACCTGGTAATATGATGGACAGGAGAGAAGGGTTAATATTTTAAAGTAATAATAAACATCAAGATAGCATAAGGAACACAACCAACCAGTGTGAGTTTTTGGCGTGTGTGCCTGGGGCCCCCCCCCCCCCCCCCCCTTTCTTGGGGGGGCATTCTGAATTGTGGCACTCACCTGTATAGAATGCCATCTTCTTGTTTTTGATTGTGCAAGGAACATGTTTATTTATTTTTATTTATTTTAGGCTATTTTTACCCCACCTTTCTCTTTGAAAAGGACCCAAGGCAGTTTACAGTGATGAGGGATATTATACAGCCCAGTACAACTAAGATATATTCAAGTACTGAGAACTACAGCATCCTACAGCATCAAAGGACAACATTACATTAAAGATACCAGAGAACACACACTCAAAAAAGAGTAAAATTCCATGTAAAGTTACCCACTGGCTGTGGGACACTGGGGAATAGGACTGAGAAAAGTATATGGAGCAAGCAAGATGCTCAAAGTAACTTTTCTCTCAAGTTGCTATTCTCAAGAAGACCTCAAAAATGCTACAGATAAAAACAATTAAAGGGCACTGAAGTGTATAAACTGGAGGTGTAGCCAGTGTTTGCAAAGACTGACGATTAAATAATGGCAGAACAAGGCCACCGCATAGCTATACCCAGATTTCGTTATTAACATTTATAAAACCAAAAGTAAGAAAAAGAACTCTTCCATAGGTTACACTAATGACACAACAGGACAGCTTCATTCCTCTGCCAACTGACCATGGAGTTGTGTCCACAGAATAATATCTAATTAGGTCACATTAAGACCAGTAAAGTGGATATTAATATTGATGAGATGTCTGAAAGGATATCACATGAATGAAATGTCATGTCAATTTTAATTATCTTTTATGGCTGCTGTTTGAAAAGCCCAGGGACATTTGATTTACTGTTTAACAGAATTCAGGAAGCCAATGTTTTCTAAAGGTAATTTCTCTGGTTTCCACAAAAAGTGCCTTTAAGAAAATAGGGGTGAAAGGTGTGTGCGTGTGCGTGTGTGTGTGCATGTGTAGGGATGACAGAAAGCCCTAGTGTGGGTGGTAGAAAGCAGCTCTCTGCCTTGTTTCTCTCTCTCTACCTTCCTCTACCTTTGGTAGCAATGTTGCTCCAAACTGTGCATTCCTTGTTTGTGGAATGGAGAGATCCACAGCATCTACATCTATTTCTATCACCATGGCAACAGTTGCAAGAAAAGCTTGTGCTACAGTCAGATACAGCCTAACCAATCCAGCAAACACAATTTGTTTTCCTGTTTTTGTTTGCTTTTGGAGGGGTGGACCCTCCTACACGTGCATTTGCAGTCAATTCCTAATTTAGATTCTCTGAAAGGTAAGGGCTTCCAGCATCCCCACAAGTCACTGTAATTGTATCTTTTGTGGCATCTTTTTTTAAGGTGTGTCTCTGGGCTGCCAAACATTCCAGTTCTTTTCCATTAGATATTTGGCAATCTTATGTATTATTTGTGTTTATACAGTATTTGCCCTTCTGTTCAAAACAGAGTTCAAACAAGATCCCAGCTGCATTGGTTTTAAAAAATACAACCAAAACTCAGATGCCAAAGATGAAAACAAAATTAAATGAAAGGCACAATTTAAAGCAGCTTAAAATAACAAGAATACAGGGTATGGCAAGTAGCAGGCCCCTTCCTTAGCAAATGCTCAGTTGTGACAAAAGCCTGATTCAATAAGAAGTCTCTACCAGTTGAATGGAGAAAAACAGTGTGAAGGTCAATTAACTCATTTATCTTGGCTGTTCTAGAGCCTGATGGCAGGTGTTGATAGTTGAGCAAGCCCTCTCTTGCTTATTTACCAGGCATGCCTTAGAAGGTTGTAGAACTGAGAGGACAGATTTTTCCTAAAGATCTCTGAGACTAAGTAAGCTTATTTGGGAAGCAAATGATTCTTGACACAGACAGGAATCTATAGTCATCATAACAAGCACCGACTTGTGCATCACGGGTGGGCAACCAATGACCTGCAGATATTTGGGGCCTAAACCTCCTACTAACATTGGCAGCAGCAAGAGCTGCAGTCCAAAAACATACAGTATGTTGGGCCAAAGTTACTTATCTCTGATCTGCATACAATAATTCTGGCTGCAAGCAGAGTCTAAGGAGACATGGCACCTCATCTCTTTCCCCTCAGGAACTTCCTTTTAGGCAACCAGTTACTGACAAAAGGAGTGCCTGAAGAGAAGGGACTTAATTTGCTTCCAGAAGGACAGCAAAGAAGGATTCCATCAAAGGTCTGTGAAGATTCTCAGTCATCCAGGTGCATTTAACTGAGAGTTGAGTCATGGCTACTGGACTTCTTTTTTGAGAGATAGAAACGTTTTGCTGTTCATCCAAACAGCTTCATCGGCAAAAAGCTTCATCAAAGCAAAAAGGGGTTTGAGCTGCGTGGCCATCACAAAACACAACTGCGAAAATAGGTTACAGGTGATACCTTTATAGGCCACTATGCAATGTTCTTTGTTTTTTATTTTTATTAGTGGCCTATAAAGGTATCGCCTGTGACCTGTTTTTTCAAAGAAGGATTTTTCTTCATGGAAAGAAGTTCTCCACAGCTTGGGAGCAGCGACAGAGGAGGCACTCTCAGGTGGCCTCACCAAAACACATCTGTGAAGGTGGTGGGAGGCAGAGAAAGGCTTGTCCTGATGATTTTAAAACCCAGGCGGGCTCATAAAGGGAGATGTGGTATTTCTGATAACGTGGGGGACATCTCATATGAAAGAGCATGGAAAGGAGGAATCGTGGTTATGTTGGCTGCAGAATGCTGGGAATACTAATACGTAACTTATCTCAATTCTGTCAGGCAAAATCAAAGCAAAAATAAAAAAAAATCTATATAAAGCAGACAAAACATTGTGTCACCTTAAAAAACTACTACATTTTAATGTGAGTTTTCATGGATCAGTTCACTTTTTCAGACTTTTTTCTAAATTCTTTTATAGATGCACGCGAATATTGAACTGCTTTGCAAGGAAGGGGGCCTGACTGGTTCAAGTTCCTTCATCACATAGAGACGTTTTCCATGTATATATCTTCACATCTATAGGGTCTATTCTCACTGCAGCTAGATGTAGGGGAAAGAGAGGCTAAATGGTACAGCCTAGTGATCCCCATATATGCAGCTGAAGCCACAGAAAAGGACTGTGCACATCCCATTAATTTATTAACTGAGCAAAATTTATAATACAAAAGAGACCACGACTTAGATGAAGAACTGCAATATGTTGTTGATAGCTGGATCCTACTTTATAGCTCCATTTCTGCAACTTACACAATTTTTAGCTATCTCACACTGCACCATGCTACAACCAATCACATGACTCATCAGTACTGCTTTCATTCCCTCCTCTGCTAGACCCAGCTTTCCATCAGCAGAAGAGAGAGAAAGGGAGAAGCTGAGTCACAGAAGAATTTTCGTAAGTCTCCAAAATGTAAGAAGATGCAAAACAGCTTTGCACCACAATGTTTGCAACATTGCATGATGCATCGCATTGGAAACCCCTGTCTGAGCATCTGGACAGCCACTGCTGATCAAAACGCTCCTATGATCTGGTTCAGCATAAGACAGCTGTTGCGTCAGTGCTTCAGTTGTGTGTAGGATGAGGGTTGGAAAACAGCCCTGGACTTCAGGTTGCTGGGTCTCAGGGCACTGACTGAATTTGAAAGGAATTGCTTTGCTTCACCAGATCTTTGGTGAAAGGAGACGCATCTCAGGACAAGCAGGGTTTGAGGAGGAACTTTGATTTGTTTTGTTTGGGAGGAGTCTTGAAAGACTGAGCACTCATCTGTATCTGTTTCCAGCTGACCCCGATTTCACAGCCTCATCTCTGAATGGGACCTGGAGTGAGGATGGAGACAACCACTGCAACAGGCAGGCATATTTTCCTGGCCACCAGGCTTTCAGTCAAGGATTTGCTTACTCTGGCTCCAAGCTTATGTAATAACTACTTGGCTGTGATTTACCTAGATTCTGCATCCATTTATCTGGATTCTCCTTGAGTTTCCATGAGCATCAGGTGGCCCAGAAACAGTTCCTGTCTTCTTCATAGTCCTTGCCTTTGAGACATCACAAATTTGATTCAGTGACATCCCAGGGACCCTCCCCTGCTGTTAGTCTTTGGCCCTGAGACCCAGAGAGTGAGGTGCATCCCACTCAATGCATAAAGCCAAGACAAAATGAAGAGCAATTGCTTTTTAGTGCTTTGCATGTCTCTCATTTTTCTCATAATTTTAGTCCTGCCTTCATGGTTATTCCTATACTGTATATCAATTACCTATGACTGTAGTACTCTTTTTTAAGTGCATAGATAGTATGCACAGCATGAAATGGATCCACTCTAATGCATCTTGCAATGTGTGCAAAACCTCCAGTGCTAGTTTTGTTTTCAGCTACATCCACCAGGCAGCAGACCACTGTGAGTGCTGGCCTGACAGCCAGGCATACTGTATATACAAAAACTCTGTTGCCTCTGACCAGGTGTACTACACACACCTGCGGCTTGGGCCACTTATTGTCCCAAGCCACAAAGGTTACAACAGAGAAACGCAATACATTGATATTGAATGTTATGGATAACTCTTATTTAAAAATTGCTCAGATTCACGTGGAGCTGCTAAGTTTGCTGGAAGTGTGAAGAGTGGCAAGGTTTGGCCCAGAAATGCCTGACACATCAGCACGTTTATAAAAGTTTAGATTCAACACATTTATTCTGCTTCACTACAGAGAAGATAGGACTGCAAAGCCCAAACAGCAATCCCAGACTGTAATATGTAAGATTGCTTCTCCCCCGCCCCCCTTTCCCATATTTTCACATCATCCACACCCACAGCTGGTTCCACATTATGGCCTGCAATATGGAATGGATCATCCTACATAGGAAGAAAGAAAGAAATCTTGCAGGAAAGAAAGTGGATAATTCCACACTCACATCAAATAAAGATGAATATCCATCAAGAATGCTTGCTTAAGATTTTGTAGAAATATGCCAAATATCACTAAAGTGGCAACAAGCCCATTACTAAAAGCAAGAGACTAGAAATGCATAACCAAAAATGAAGACAAAAGGGGGCACAGTTTTCCATGAAATCTGTATCTCTTGATCTATAATGCAAATGCAAATTTAGAAACAGCGAGCAGAAAGCACTTGCCATTTCCATTAGCATAAAGCCACCTGGTCATTGGTCTTAGTTATTGATGTGTTGACTTAACAAGTCCCACTCATTCAGTAGGTTTACTCTAATTGGAACTATTTTGTCTAATGCCTATACAGTAATTTAAACAGAAAGATGATACATTTTAGAAATACTATATAATACATCTTTGACCTAGCAGGCAAGTCTGGTGTTCATGTGATAACAGATGATGGGCAACGTCTTCAAAATTCTCATTTCTTTGGGTTTCTTAATTTTAATCCTAATGTAACTTGAACAACACTTCAGACAGAAAGCTATTTGAGAGCCAGATCTTGGCAGTTAATTTCAAGGCCCTTCGCTTCTGCCTTGTGCTTCTCGATCTTGGAAGTGGACTGGGCTGGTCAACTCTCGAACAGAGGATGCCTTCAGAGTCCTGTGTGTTCACAATTGTGATGAAACTCCCAACCTCATGAGAGGCCAATGCACTTTGAATGAGAATATATTTAAAGGCCATAATTAACGTATGCAATTAACTCAGTTTTGACTTATGGGGAATGTTTCCAGGGCTTTCCAGGTAGAGAATACTCAGGAATCATTTACTGTCCCCTTCTCCTGGTAGTCTCCTGGGTCTATGCAGCTTGACCATGGCCACACAGGCTGTCTCTACTCACAGAAGGCACAGTGATGCATTGCACTCCCAAGGGATCTGCAGCCAGAAACCTAGACCACTCAGCTCTCCAGCCAGCCTTAAAGGCATGAAGCAAAGCAAAAAAGCAAAGGGGTCTGCTTATATACCGCCCCATACCACTTCAAGTAGTCTCTGGACAGTTTACAGTTTTAATTACAGTATGCAGGCTACACATTGCACCCCTTCCCCCAGCAAGCTGGGTACTCATTTTACCAACCTCGGAAGGATGGAAGGCTGAGTGAACCTTGAGCCTGCTACCTCGGATTGAACCCCAGGTCGTGAGCACAGTTTTGCCTGCAGTACAGGCATTTAACCACTGTCCCATGGGTTAATCTTTCTTTCTTTCCCCCACCCTTCCAGGAGAGCTGGACCATGCTTTCATGTTAGACTCCCTCCTCCTTTAGTGTGGAACATTTTGCTCCTTTTGGTAACTGAAGCACAAGTTGTCACTTGAGATCAGTGTGCATTTTTTTTCTTCCATTCTAGCTATTAGTTAATGCTTGGCTCAGACTGCCACCCTGATGATCTTTGTAATGTTTTTAATTTCACAGAGATGACAGTGTTGCAGGGTAGAGATGCCGGCGGTGTAATCAGAAGTGGACATGTTGGAATCACTTTAAAAGGGACTCCCATAGTGAAGGAAGTCATTTAATTAACTGTAATCTATCATCAATGGGACTCTAATTCTCCAAGGCCATTTAGGTTTTTAAAGTATATTTACAAAGTTGATGTGCAGCAGTATGCCAGTCCTTGGTAACATCAATTTTGGGGGGATACAGTTTCCAGAATCCAGGCTGGGAGAGTCAAAAAGTAACATTCCCAGGCTCTGGGTAGGTCAATAGCTTGTAATTGCATTTATCATATGCCAAGAATGTGTAATTATTTGTTAAAGTTCATACCTCGTCCTGTCTTTACTCCATCTGCAGGCTTTTCACTGTGGAATAAAGTCTTTATTATTTTACTTATTTAGTTTGTGAAAAGATTTTTATATTACCTTTCCGTCCTATTCCCAACAGTAGCATTTAAGACAGAATTTTTATAATGGCTGAACTCCAGTAGAAAGGTGAAAGCAGAGTCAGCCATTTTGAATCAAGAGACCTTACACAGATGTTGCCTTACTGATTCAGTGGGGTTAGAACATAAGAACATAAGAACATAAGAAGAGCCATGCGGGATCAGGCCAAAGGCCCATCTAGTCCAGCTTCCTGTATCTCACAGTGCCCCCACCAGATGCCTCTGGGACCGCACTAGACTAGATACCTGTCTCCTGATACCACTCCCCTGCATCTGGTCCTTGAAGCACCCCAGTTTTAAGTCTGGAGATTTCACATCTCCATCATGGTTTGTAACCTGTGATGGACTTTCCCTCCAGGAATCTGTCCAATCCCCCTTTGAAGGCATCCAGGCCAGATGCCATCACCACATCCTGTGGCAGGGAGTTCCACAGACTAACAACGCGCTGGGTGAACAAATATTTTCTTTTGTCTGTTCTTACTCTCCCAGCCCTCAATTTGAGTGTAGTTTGCTGAACCTTTGGCCATCCAGATGCTTTGGACCACAACTCCTTTCTTCTTGTCACTGTAGACCAGTTTGCCTCCAGAAATTGCAGAGGTTGGAAGAATTGTCATTTCAAAAAGTGCTTCCAGCATCTGGATGGAGGATTCTGGGACTCAGTTTTGACTTATGATGATCCATTTCAGGGTTTTCTAGGTAAGGAGTGTCTCAAATATGGGTTTCCATTCCCTTCTTCTGGGGGCATCCTGGGACTGTGATGCTTGTTCAAGGCCACACAGCCTGGCTTTTCTCCCTGGAGGCTCAGTAGAGAAGCAAACTACCCACCTTTATCTCCACAGATATCTAATTCCCTGAACTATCTGGCCAGCTAGATAACTAGGTAATGTTTGAGGGGAATGTTATTCTTAACCAAGGGCTCAATGTATCAGTTTATTTCATCATCATGAAGGCTCTTTTGCCTGAAAAGTTAATCTCAACTCCATTTGCCAGTCAGAAAACTTGACAGGCAACTGAATAGGTTATTATTATATGTGATGGTTTCAAGTGCAGTATCAGAGTCACTGCTTGGCTTGAGGTTTGTCTAGACGGGCTGTTTTATTAAACAGCAGATGGTTTAGAAATTGTTTACAATGACAGGGCTAACTGACTTCAGTCTGGCTACTCTGTTCCAGTAATCAGCATAGATGTAGGCTTAAAGTCGGGTAAGGAAAACCCTATCAGCTCTTTTTAATTCTCTCTCTCTCTCTCTCTCTCTCTCTCAGGGGAAATTTGCTAGGTTGCACTAATGGAGTAATCTTAATAAACTCAGTTTTTCTTCCCAACTTAAGATGTATTACTTGTTTTAGGCAAGTAGGCAAATGCTTATGCTTTGTCTAATATTTATAAATCTATCCACAGAAAAATCAGTTAAATCAAGGCACACAAATTGTATTGATCCCGATGTCAATGGCCAAAGATTTCTGGGAGCTGAAACTCAAAATATCTAGGGAGCCACATTTTGAGGACAAGTGCGTTTCTGGATCTCCACAGGGCCTTGTTTCTAGAAGCCCATTTGTAACATATTAATAACCTTCAAAATGAGGGCCAATTACCAACCGTTTTACCACGGCAATTCTTTATTTAATCTCTTTTCCTGTGGCACACACACAGTTCCAGCTTTTGCCAGACATCTCATTGGTTCATTTCAGTGAAATGCAGGTCTGTACCAAATTAGCACCATTCCTCAGCACTGAATGTTTAGTTCAGCTGTAGTCTGGGAGTGAGGTGAAATTCCTTTTGGGGGATGAGAGAGAACTGGTATTTATTCCAGTTCCCTCTACCTGAAAGTGCTGTGCTTTGGGAATTCAACATAGTCGCAGCCCACGTAAAAATGGCTACACTCATTGCACCTGACGCTCCCGTTACACCAGTCAGAGATTCACAGAGCAGCCAGTCTTGTGCATGTATGTTACATTCAAAGGAAAGGCTTACAGACTCTTTTGCAAGTCAGTGCACTGACATATCAGTAAAAGGGTTCTGAAAAACAAGTTGGAGGGGAGGTGTCATTTTGCAAAAAGTTCTTGTTCACACATTACAAAGTCAGTGTGTAACAACTTGGTCAAATCTATTGTTTTTACAGCCATAAATGATAGAGAGCCTATCTGTGCCTGCAAACAGACTGAGAAAGAACAAGAAGGAATTGATGTCACCCACTAGAATAAATGAGTAGGGCTTCCAAAAGTAAAGCCTCTTTTAAAAGGCACATTTGCATTTAGTATATCTAGTTCAACTCTGATGTTACTACTAGTATTGTTCTGCCATCCACACAATATTTGCCTTGTCTCAGTTAAACCAGTGGTAAAATCTCATGTTTTTGCCTTCCTTTCTTCATCTTGTTCTTGTGGAAAAATTCAGCACTGTGCTGCTTCCCAGGAGAAGTTCATTTCCATGGTCAGCTTTCTGACTGAAAGCATTCAGTTCGCTTCCAATTAACCACAAAGGGACATACAAAAATATCTCCAGAAGAGAAGTTCCAGCAGTGAAAATGGATTTTATTTTATTTTATTTACAAATGTTTGAAAGGTTCCCTGTGGAGAAGCTGTTCTCAGAGACATGGCTTTTTAGACAGAAGGTTTGGATACAACTTTTGGTAAACCATGAGGCTGCTGGTGGCCAAGCAGTAGATAATGGGAGAAAGCCATAAGAAAATAACCCTAGATAACACCCTTGGGATGATGGAGAGTTAGGGTATTTGTACACGACCCCTAAACTCCGTCGCAAATGGCTCCCAGCTCCGGAGCTTAAAATTGTTTCCCCACCAGCTCCGGAGTTTACAGAAAATTAAGTGCGACCACGCCCACCTAAGCGCGTCCCAGCGCACTTTTCAGGTACCTGCTCTCGGAGGGTGAAAAATCCCAGATCCGGATGTAACCTAGAGTGCCGGGCTCTCCTCGCTTCTGTTTGTTGTTGTTTTTTTCCTCCCGCCCCTTTAAGAGAAGGAATCAGGACGACGACAGGGCTTGGGGCGGCTTGGACTGGCAGACGGAGGTGAGCCTGCATTCTTTTCTCCCTTTTTTTTCTCCCTCCCCTCACGCAGACAGGAGCAAGGAAGTGCGGAGGGGTGGGGACACAGGAAGAGCAACGAACCCCTAAGATCTCTGGTCCGAATTTAAGTGGCCAGCGGATCTTAGGGGTCATATGAAAAGGCCCTTAGTAACAGTGTTCTGTTAATTAGCCCCTCCATTAAAACAAACACTGATTTAAAATGGTCTATGCAGTAAAGATTCTGTAATTATTGTATAAGAAGCATTTGCACTTATATTGCATTTCTAACATCTTGATGCAAACAGTTTAACCACACTAATAATCATCCAACTATCTTCTGTTATATCACTAACTATTATTTGGTATTTATAATATACAGCTAGTGATGTCGTGTGATATTATACAGCCAATGATACTGGACAATTAAGTTCTCTGCAGTTAATACTCATAATTTATTTAGCACACTTTTCTGCTATGAGTAAATAGGTCCCTCCCCCATACAGTAGAAGCTAATGACTGATGATAGCTGTGCATTGCCATAGAAACTAGGAAGGTCTCATCATAAATCAAAGTTTATAAAGTGAATGCACTCAAAGTATGTCATTTGATATTAAAGTCATTCCCCAACCAGCTCCTTTGTACAATGGCCTATGCCAAAACATTTCTTTTTCATATTGGGTGTGCATTGAAGGATTTATCTGCAAAATGTTCTACAAGACAACTGACTAGATGATGCACATTTGTAGTTCTGTTTGCAAATGACAGCCCAAGCTCTCTGTGGGATGCAAACCAGAGCAGCGATGAGTCACTGTGTATTGATGCTGTTTCACACCAGAGTTGTTTGCTGTACATACTGAGTGTATGTGTAAATCAATAAAAGAGACAGAGGAAAGGTGTATGGAGACTGCCCGGCACGTATCACATCCAGATTCATGGGACATGAAAACATTTTCTCACTTCCTTTGCTTAATTTAATCATTTTAATTAAATGCTAGATGGAGATGATGAATAGGCAGAGTCTAGGGCAGCTTTCTCCTACTGAGGGCCTTTCAGGTTATTTGTACACGACCCCTAAACTCCGCAGTAAATGGCTGCCAGCTCCGGAGCTTACAACTGTTTCCCCACCAGCTCCGGAGTTTGCAGGAAATTAAGTGTGACCACGCCCACCTAAGCGTGTCCCAGCGCACTTTTCTTGTACCTGCTCTAGGAGGGTGAAAATCCCCACATCCGGATGTAATCTGGTGAGTGCGGGCTCTCCTCGCTTCTGGTTTTTTTTTGCCTCCCGCCCCTTTAAGAGAAGGAATCAGGACGACGACGGGGCAGCTTCAGAGGTGAGCCTGCATTTTTTCCTCTCTTTTTTTCTCCCTCCCCTCACGCAGACAGGAGCAAGGAAGTGCAGAGGGGTGGGGACGCAGGAAGAGCAACGAACCCCCAAGATCTCTGGTCCGAGTTTAAGTGGACAGCAGATCTTAGGGATCATGTGAAAGGCTGTGCAGGAGTACAATTCCCATATTCCAGAACCACCAGTGGAAAAGCTGTCCCAATCATTTCCCCCTCAAAAATGAGATCATTACACAAATAAATAACTGGTAGTTTCAATACAGTGTGAAATTCCTTATGGAACACTGGATGTTTAAAGGCGGTCTTCAAAATGTCCGTATCCACCTGGGTTTCCTTCTACTATGCTAAAAATGGAAAGAAGGGGAGTTAGCAGTACTTGCACAACTTTTCCAGAAACAACCCCCCATATGTCCGTTTATAATCATATTCTTTTTTTCAAAAGAGGTGAGACTCTATCAAGGTGGAGTCTAGAACATGAGGGCTTTGGTTTTAAGGTTTCCCTAATAAAACCATTCAAATATGAGGTACAGTACTAGCTTGATGAGTAAGAACAGTGGTGAATATCTCTTTAAAATGGGGTGTCCAATTCACATTTTAAAAATGCTCCCTGAATTCCCTTGCATTGGATAATTTCGACCCAGTCTTCAATATTCTATGCCTCTCAAGATGTACCATGGAAAACTTGATGGTAGTAGCCCCCATGCTTTAGATGTTGCTCGTTAATGGTAAAAAAAATCTGATACATATATTAATTGTAATGTAGGGCTTCTCACAAAAGGAGAGTAAGTTCATATTGTATGCTTAAGTCCTTTTCCACAAAGAAACAGGTTTCACTTGGTAGGTGCTTATGCCTTAATTTTATTTGTTTGTTTTCCACCAATTTATTTTAATATTTTAATTGCAATTGTATCTTTTGTTACTGTTAACCACCATAAATATTATTTGTGATTGAAAGACAGAAAATGAGTCTGATAAAGCAAAATAAATAGAAATGCCATTCATCAAATGCGAGAAGCTTCTGGCTAGTGTTTCTACTCAAATCTAGAAGAGAGCTCCTCAAAGGAATTGGAGATTTTAGTCACAAACAAGTACTGCAAGTCCCGAGTTTTTAATGGGTCTACTTTATTAGCAGTGGATTTATCCCTCAGTTTGCTCTCTCGGGTGAAGTGTTGATGAACAACATCAAGCTTCTTCCCTGCTCTTCTTTCAGGAGGCTCCTTATTTTTAACTTTGCATGAACCAGACAGATCTACAAACAGAAAATTGTCTCTGTAAAACAGAAAAACCTACCATAGCCTTTGCTCCTCTCTTCTGACATGTGAAATAGGATCCGTTACTCTGCTCTGAAGAAAGAGTGTGCCAAAGGCATCCATCATACTTTATAGTTTTAATTCAAAGTCTCTGATGGATTTCCCTATGCTGTTGCTAGGATACCAAGAAGCTGTCTAACAAGGCCTGTATTGACTGTGAATTATTATTATTTCTCAGAAAAGGCCTACTTTGTTATGGTAAGTATACCTTGTGGTAAATAAAAGAGAGAGTTATAGGGTTTAATAAAAGAGAATAGTAGCAGTGAATGTAGCAGCTCTCTCTCGTTCTCTCTCCCCAGTTCCATGAATGTTGTTCCTTTAGGAAACAGTTTTGCAAATGTTAGACAGATTGGTTTATTGTACTAAATACCATAAAATCATGGAAAGTCTGTGATAGCTGCCATACCAGAACTTTTCCTATACTCCAAATGGATCAGAAAGATCAGATAGGATGCCAGTGTCTTGATTCCTAACAAAGGGAGTCTGCCTACTCTGGCTTCCAATCAGAGCACAGGAGAATGAGGTAATAGTAGCCTGATTTGAGATAAGACAAATTCCTGTGTTCATAGAAATGGGGAGGAATCAGAAAAATGGTGATTCATTTTGATTTATGATTCAGCAGATTCAATGAATCACAAGAAAAGAATTTAGAATTTTTTTCTGATAAATCAATTCAATTAGTTTTACTTTAAAGCACCTATAAAATGGCCTCCAATGCACCTAGAGATATCAAAATTTCTGGGAAGCCTCCCATCACTCTCCCATCACTCTCTTCTACAAACTCTGCAGGTTTGGTGATGTTTGGGTTTTTGGAACTAATGAGTTATGAATGCCCAAATAGCCCCCGCCCCAGGAAAATGCTCTTTAGAAACTGGCTTTGGAACATCCTATCTTCATCAAACTTGGAAAAACTGTAGACAAGAACCAGAGAAAGCTTGCCTGAGGGTACTTAGTTGGGGCTGTATAACTCAAAAAAGATAAATTCAATCTTCCATGAGCATGACAGGATTGTAGAAACGAGTTAAAGGAAGCTACGATGAAAATTCAGTGTCTCCATGTGCCTTGGGGGCTGCTTTACAGCCCAACAAATCACTGAATTAAAATGGCTGAAATTCAGCCATTCGTATTCATTGGGATATCAGTTTGTACAAATACAAATGGGTGAATTTGAGATTTTTGAATGAATTTTGTAATTAGTTTTTAATTCATGCCCAGGTCTATTCACAGACCAAGTGTCCATGGTCCTTTCTCCATGAAAATAAGCCTGTTTGGTCATTTATTTATTTATTTACTTACAAGTGTTTGCATTCATGCAATTCCAGTTTCCTTCTGATCATCCTTTCAGGGTGCCTTGGCCTATGGGAGGGGCTATAAATGGTTGAAATGAAGCAATTGAATAGAAAATGTCTCCCACTGAGGGCAGTTGATACATTTATTGGATCCTGGCAAAATAGTGTGGAACAGTTCTGCTTTTAGACAACTCACAGATTCCCCCATATGGAACAGTCGCTGACTTTTCCGAACTCATATTTTCCAAGCTCTGAAGGTGATCGATTTGGCTGCATCACTAGCCAGAAGGACATGCAGGTGTCAGTGGGTAGGCTGATATTCTTGGCTTTATTTCAGCTTCCCTCTATGCAACTCCCAGGGGGGAAATCAGAGGGAAAAGACCTTTTCTGTTGGACCTCCTCCTACACTGTCCCTTTGTGAGATCCTTCTTCTTGAACCATGGGAGCAACACAAGTCAAAGAGTGGGCAGCTTAACCAAGAATTATCATTTTAAAGTTTTCCTTCTCCAAAAGCTTGGAGAAGCCAGGCAATGAATCATTTGCCATTAGAAAGTTTCCTTTTTGCAAACGGTGGGAGTGCAAATGTTTGGCAGTTTTTCTTAAACAGAAACTTAATGTCTGCCAAGACCAAAGGCTCACCAGCAGGTCATACAAATCACCTTGGCACGGCTCTCATTCTGCCCACACAAAAATCCGCAACAAAACAGTGCATTATTCCTTAATCTCTGCTAAATACTAGCACCACCTAGTGTTCTCTGTATGCAGAATGTGTAACGAACCCAGAAGACCTGGGTTGTTTTATTTTATTTTTTAACGACTGCCTTTTTATTCTCATTTATCTCTCAAGATAAATGCTGGCTTTTTTTTAAAAAAAGGGCCAAAACTGAGAAAATCTGATATATTTGTACATTAGCAGAGAAGAAGCCCCCAGGCATGCTCAGGTTGGTTAGAAATAATACAATAATACAACCACCCAACAACTGAATGACAAGTGAATGACATTCTGGTTCCAGACTGAATTACAAACAACAGCTCTAAGAAGACAGCAAATAAGTTAGTTCTCAGGCAGCAGGTGAAGTCAGCAGATTCACAACTAACCTAATCATACCACTCCAGAGTAGCATAGCATGTAATAAATCTCCATTTAAACCACAGTGATTATTGCTAGATTTGAATATATATGCAGTAGCACATGCAGCTGTTTTTCAGATACTTGTTTCTTGTTTGGTTGTGCATTTCTTCTTTTTTAAACAATGTGTTATGGGCGTCTGACACAGTGGTACAGTGTGATGGTACAGTGCACTCCCTAGGGCAGGCATGTCCAAACTTCGGCCCTCCTGATGTTTTGAACCACAACTCCCAGAATTCTAAACTGAGCTTGCCAATGGCAAATGACTGTGGGAGTTGTGGTCCAAAAATGTGGAGGGCTGAAGTTTGGACATGCCTGCCCTAGGGCATTCTAGGTGATTAAAATGGCACCTCTTAGTTTGCTGCTACTTCCACTGCTGTCAGGCAGGTCTCAAGATGACATCTTCACATCTCGCTCTTTGAGGAAGTCACACAACATTCTGAGAGACTCTTCTCATCCCGCTCATAATTTCTTCAAACTGTTGCCTTCTGGCAGAAGATACAGAACAATTAAAACTCAGACCACATGTCTTCTGAACAGTTTTTATCCCAGAGCTATAATTGCACTTAATAATGAACTTAAGGACCACCAGCAGTGAGCACTTGGACAGTATTACCCAGCCTGTTGTGTAGATGCTTATGCTTTTTTTGGGGGGGGGATTTTTTAATGTGTCTGAAAGGGTTTGGGGATTTTGTGCATGTGTGTGTGTTTGTGTTGAATCTGGTCTCTGGGTGTCTGAATTTTGTTGTATGTGTATACTGCGTATATACACAGAATAACAATAAATTATTATTATTATTATTATTATTATTATTATTATTATTATTATTAT
>JAHTLZ010000330.1:17434460-17449738 GCA_023846285.1 Phrynocephalus versicolor | reverse complement strand
TGCTTGAATTTTTACAGTAGCAGCAGTGGGTTTGTCTTGCAAAAAAAGTCTCCGTTGATTTTATTTTATTTTATTTTATTTTATTTTATTTTATTTTATTTTATTTACACCTGTGCATTCGCAATGATGGGCTCGCCCATGAGAGTGGAACATGCAAATTTTCCACCAATCGCAAGGCCACTTGGCCAGGTTGACCACAGAGACTTCTGGGATGTGCCAATCGGGCATAAACAGCCCACTAATCGTAGCCCGAACCTGAACCCTAAGCCTAAGCCTAACCCATACACCAGTACACTGTCCTTCTAAGTGGGTCAGAGAGGCACCCAGAGGTGCACCCCAATACTCACCCTAACCTCACCCGTCACTAGCCTAACCCTAGCTCTTGTGCACTGCTAACCCATCTTAATCCTAAGCCAGATCTACTTGCATTACACTACATACAAGTATGTGAAACGCAGCATGTGCAAAGAGTCTGCCAGTCCGTCACTTGTGGCTCTGGCTGACTCCTGCAGCTGCCTCCAGGAGCCCGCTACCCCCCCCAAACCAGTACTAACGACAACGAAAAAACGAAAAAATGAACCGACTAATTTTTGCGAATTTTCGCGAAAAACGGAAACGAGCCGAAACAGGCTGCCTCCGACACACGACAACTCGAAAACGTCATTTTCCCTAGTCGTGCCCATCTCTAACTACAACTGATTTTTGTTTTACTTTCTGAGTTAGCAAGAATCATGTCTAGGGTCCCTTCTATATGGGTATCTGTCTGATGATGTGAAGTAGAATTGCCCAAGTCATTCTGCTGCCAGTGGCAAAAATGTGCAGGATGGCATGACAGGAGATGCACATGTGGCACAGTACGGGTTGTGTCGGCATAGTGGGGAGGTGTCGCAGGCAGGGCCGGCACTAGGGTTTTTTTTGCGCCCTAGGCAAGGGCGGCGGATGGCGGATGGCGGGGGATGGCGATGGGCACGGGGGGCGGCGATGGGCGCAGGGGGCGGTGGTGGGGGTGGCGGCAGCGGGCTCAGCAGGCTGGCCAGCGCCCTCTGTCCATTTTGGCACCCTAGGCAACTGCCTAGTTCGCCTTAATGGACGCGCCGGCCCTGGTCGCAGGTGAAGGAGCATGGTGAGGGTGGAGTGGGAGTTGTGGTGGGGAGGTATGCAATGGTTGCAAGGAGGGAAGCTGGAGTCCTTGAGTCCCAATTGCAAATCCCAAGCTTTGGGATGTGGGGGAAGTGACTCATGACTTGGACATGGGGCTTGCCAACAACACTGCTGAGTTCAGTGTGACAGTGATAATATTTGAAGCCGCAATGACACCTTGGGACCTCACTGACTGGAGGGGTATCTCTCTCTGTATACACCTGGGCAAGCACTTAAGAGCTGCTAAGTACCCCTCCTCTCTTCCCGGTCACTGAAAGTAATGAACTGCATGGAGACTCTCTGTATTCTTGCACCTTCATTGCAGAATGTTCTGTCCTTAGAGGCCCAGCTGGTACCAACGCTGGTTGCATCTTATTGATGTTAAAACTTGGCTATGCGCTCAAAATTTTGAGGTCCAGTAATCATGGCTTGTTTCTCATTCTTAGATTTTGGATTTTGTCTTCTATTTAATTTTATTTTTTGTTAAATGAGCACCCCAGCCCAATCCAAGAATAGGGGCGGCAGGTAAACCCCTCCTCCATCCAGATATCCATGGGACCCGGACTGGAAGTCTGAGATATCTTTATTGGGAACGAGGTAAGAGTTATGCAACCAGTTTCACCACTAGCAATCATCTCTTCCTCAAGTCATATCTTCAGGGTCGACTTCCATTTACTTGTTTCTCACAATCTCGGTTCTTCCTGATCCTTGGTTCTTATCACTGGGAAATATATGGAAAAGAAACTACGGACCCACCAACAGCCCTTGTGCAAGTCCATGCTCTGGGTTCTTTACAGGGAGGGCTTGAAATTCTTCCCAGACACTAGCCTAGGCTCAGGACCATTCTCTCCTCCTGGTTCCCGTCACCACTGCTACTGGCATCTCAATTTCCTCTTCTGTGTAGGCAGTGAAGTCTGGGTAGACAGTAGCAGAGGTGGACAAACATACTGTCTCTGGCCTCCTTTTCCTGGCCAACCAATCTTAGCAACTACCTAAGGCCCTGTTGTTTTCCTGCCCAACAGGTCTTTCAGGGGGTGCTAGGTGAAATCAAAGAGGCCACTTGGTGGACTCCTCACATGCTGTTTTAATTTTTTAACTGCCTAATTAATTTTACAATTGCTTCAAACTATCTTTTTTTAACTGATTGCATCCCCAAGATCTTTAGAAGCAATGGACGGAAATTTAAACAAGTAAGCCAGCAACCAAATATCTCACATTGAACATACATACATACATACATACATACATACATACATACATACATACATACATACATACATACATACATACATACATACATACATACATACATACATACGTATGAGTACCTCAGCTTATGAAAATGTATTTATTTATTTAGTTAGTTAGTTAGTGAGTGAGTGAGTGAGTGAGTGAGTGAGTGAGTTAGTTAGTTAGTTATTCGATTTATATACCACCCATCTGACAAGAAGCCACTCTGGGCAGTTTACAGCATAAAACAAACTTACAATATACAATAATTAAAGAATCATAATAAAAACAAAAAATAGTGTGAAAAAGATAATTAATGAAACAATATTCATAAAAATCAAAGGAAAAGTCAGAGAATATGCAAATATCCAAATCTTTGGGATGATTCATGGAAGACACTTCCAGATTCAGCACAGACAGAGCCTTGGGTACTTCCTTCCTTTATCCCTCCTCATCTAAACAGACAAGACCATCCCTCCTCGGTCAAAACTCAAAAGAGTAATTTGGCTTTGGTTTCATTATTATATCCATCTGTAAAGAAAATTGATGCTGATCCTACTGCTCTTGATAGCTGTACTTTCACTATCAGTGCTTCAAATGATGTGTTACAGATGTCAAGGGAATAGACATGGGCACGACTCGGCGAAATCCTCGTTTCCGTTCTCGTTCGTCGTTCTCGTTACGTAACGAGGAACGAGAACGACAATTACTCCGCTCCAGCTCGAACCCGACCCGATAAAGATAAATTGGGTCTGATTTGTCGTTGTCGTTCATGGCATCGCGGCGCCGGCGATCACGCAATGCCAAGTGGCGCAGCACAGAAAAAAAGTTTTAAAAATAAAAAAACCTGATTCCCGGCCATAAAAGCAGGCGAAAATATGCTGCCTCAGTGAGGGCACCTACCAGAGAGGGGTGGTTTCTGGGGGGGGGGTCCCCGGCCTTCCCCCCTCCTGTCCTGGACTGCTGGATTGGTACCAGGCTGGGGGGGGGCATCCTCGCCGTCTCTCTCCATTTGCCATGCGGTGGGGGGAATCCAAAATGGCGACCGCAATTTTTCTTTTGAAATTGTGCTCCAAAAACCCGCCAAAGCACCACAGAAACATGTGAAAATTAGGTGTTTTAAATGCCTGATTTTTTATAGTAGCAGCAGTGGGTTTTTCTTGCAATAAAACGTCTCCATTTATTTTATTTTATTTTTAGTTTTAGTTTTTTACACCTGCGCAGGCGCAATGATGGGCTAGCCATGGGATGGGATGGGGCCATGCAAATTTTTGGAGCCATTCCACCAATCGCATGGCCAGGTTTTGACTGAGACTTCTGGGTGTGCCAGAGAGGGCATTAAAAGCCCACAAACCCTAACCCTAACCCTAACCCTAACCCTAACCCTAACCCAAACGCCAGTACGCTGTCCTTCTTAGTGGGTCAGAGGCACCCAGAGGTGCAGCCCAATAACCCACCCTAACCTTAAACGTAACCCTAACCCTAGCCCTTACCCTAACCCCACCAACCCTATTCCAGATCTGTACGCAAGTACACTTCCCTTCTTAGTGAGTCAAAGTGGGCGCCTTGCAGAGCCCACTCTCACTATCCCATTCCCAATCCCTAACCTGTACACGGGTACGCTAGTATGCTTCCCTTCTTAGTGAGTCAAAGTGGGCACCTCGCAGAGCCCACTCTCACTATCCCATTCCCAATCCCTAACCTGTACACGGCTACGCTAGTATGCTGGCCTTATTAGTGAGTGAGTCAGAGGCACCCAGAGAGAGGTGCCTCTGCCACTCCCCCCCCCCAACATATGTAAAAAATAAATATGTGGCGGCTCTGCGAAACGCTTCCCTTCCCTTAGTGGGTCAGACGTCAGAGGCACCCAGAGAGGTGCCTCCCAGAGCCCACTTACCCCAACCCTAACCCTAACCCCAACCCACAAACGACGAAACAACAAACGGAACGACAAATTTTTGAAAATTATCACGGCAAATGGCAACGACCCGAAATGGGCCTGTCCCGACAAACGACAACTCAAAATGTCATTTTTTCTGGTCGTGCCCATCTCTACAAGGGAATGTAAAATCACACTAGCGTCCCAAACATGTGATTCAAGAAGAACTTCAAGTTAGAGCCATCATACCTGCAAACCCAGCCTACCCATGCCTCTTGATGACCAACCACAGAATAGATCAGGCTAATTTGCAAAGCATAGGGTGCACAAAAAACCTTACACAGTGGTAGGCAGTTTTTAGAACTTAAGGAATTTCCTCTTCTGTAATGTATAATTTGACCCAGAAAGCCCTCTCGGGATATACTAAAATATTCCCACAAAGCCTTACTTCAGGTCTTGCCACAATATGTTTCAATTTGGCATTTTATTGCACAGCTACGAGGATTTATGTACGTATGCAAGAGATATGCTTTTGCCTGTCCTTGTTAATGTTCTTCTACCACATGCTCCATCTTCCCCCCCTTCACTCCCAGTTCTCCTTTCATACGACCTGTGTAGTGGGGGCAAGATGTGACATATACTTCGAAAGATACTGGTTGAGCTTTCACAGTCTTTTGGAAAATTAAGACTTGGCTCTCATACATGGCTTCTGCTTTGCTTCCTGTGAGAAAGCCAACAGTATAATCAGTGCTTGCATGTCACATAACAAAAGATGCCAAGGAGACTGACTCACTGTTTTCCATTTAATTAGACTGAAGCAGGATGTGGGGCTCATAAACACATATTGGAGGACTCATTACGACACAATTATTCACAGAAGCTCTGAATCTCAATTTCTCCATGTCTTGTCTCCAGATTTCCAGTCTGCTATGCATGACATCTCGCCCCAGTGGCAATCCAGTAACTTTTTCTTCAATGAATCCATGCCTGGCCCTTGCTATTTCCCATCTCAATGGTTATCTCGCGCGGAGGGGGGGCGTATTGATGCCTGGGTATTATTGTAAGAAAGTACATTTGATTTGTTAGTTATTTTTCTTTTGGGAGAAAGGGTCTTACTAAAAAAGCCTATACATTGCATTAAAACACATGCAACAGGTAACAAAGGATAGGGGTCTTTTCTTCATATGTGGTGGATGTATAAGAGGGCTAAAATATTGGTGTCTGGTACAAAGATTTATTTTACAAACTATCTTAATTAATCTTGAGTTAAAATCAGAGCTTTTTTATTGTCTATGATACAACAAGATATTGGTGATGGTAATTTTTTTTTTGCAATAATCCATATTATCACGGCAGCTAGAATGTTGTATGCACAACTATGGAAGACAAACAAAATTCCTGACGAAGACCAGTTAATTATGAAGGTGCTGAACTGTGCAGAAAAGGACAAGATCTCAGCATTACTGAAACCAAATGGACATTACAATCATTTTGATGAAAGATGGCATGATTTCTATAAATTTCTAGATCAATATTATAAGTCAAACTTAAGTTCCCTGTTTAATTTATGTGTAATTGAAATAGTTAATGATCAAAGATATACAGTGTATAGATATTATTATGATGGGATGCAAATTTAGTTTAGAAGACTAGAATCGTTCCATTTTTTCTCCTTTTCACATTATATTCTTTTTGTTTGTATGTATGTTTGAAAACTATAAATAAATGCCATAAAAAGAAGCAGAAAAAACACATGCATACAATAAAATCAGCAGAAACATCAAGTTGTTGAAAGCAATAACAAAAACAGCACACACTACAAACGAAACAATTGAGGCAGTACATAGACAAATCAATCATGTAAAACTTTCCAAATAATTTAAAAAAAGCATTTTGAAATAGATTTGCCAACTCTCAGGGCACCAAATGAAATCTGAGCCATGATCTGCTGGTTCAAGAATCACTTTCTCCTTCAGCGACATACTTGATTCTTTGGCGATAGTGTGATCAATCTCTTTGATCCAGATGAAGTTGAACACTGCCGTTGCTGTTTATTTACCAAATACATACAACATTCCAGAACTTTAAACCTCTTGAAGCAAAGGTATCTGGTGGCACTGTAAAACTGGTAGGCAAAAATCATTATTTTTCCTGCAAGGCTCCATATTTCCTTGTTGTCATTATGCACTCTCAAGTCACTTCCAACTTATGGCGACCCTATGAATGAGTGAACTCCAAAATGTCCTGCTCAGCTCATGCAAAAGCAAGCCTGTGGCTTCCTTTAGAGAATTAGTTCATCTTATATTTTGTCTTCCTCTTTTCCTGCTGCCTTCCGCCTTTCTTGGCATTTTCCACTGAATCCTGCCTTCTCCTGATGTGCCCAAAGTAGGACACAGCCTCTGCTTGATGATGATGGTGATGATGATGATTGCATCCAGTGATAGTTCAGGTTTTATTTGCTTTAGGACACACTTGTTCATTTTTCTGACAGACCAGGATATCTACTAAGCTCTCCTCCAGCACCACATTTCAAATGATTCTATTTTTCCCCCCTATCAGCTTTCGTAATTGTCGAACTCTCACACCCATATAGTTAATTGGGTCCTGTATGCCAGTGACAGCATGAAATAAAATTGTTCAGAGCTATCTTTTCCTCTCTTTTTCCTCTTCCTCCCTCCCTCTCTTCATGCTGAAGGAGGAACAAATTGCTCTTTACACCAGAGTTCTAAAATGATTGCTGGCAGAGCACTTTTGAAATCAGGATGAAGGCCACAGCAGGTTGCCTTATTTTGTAGCATTAGCTTTTGTGGGACTGGTCGATATCAATTCTGAAGGTGCCTGAAGTGAAATCTACCAAGTAACAGCAACATTACACTTATGAAAGCTGATACCATAATAAATGTGCTACCACAATCCTTAACATGCAGTATTCCAAAGGGAAGTCTGGCTGGATTCAGTGGAATATATTGTCCTAATTATTATTATCCGCTTTAATAGACATCTTCATTGGGATTGCATTGTAGGTCTTAAAAATATTATTGTTTACCCTACATATTGGACAAGAACGGGAGTTTCAGCAGCAACTTTCAACCTAAACTCTCAGTTTTTCTGGCTGTGCATCTATATATTCTCGAAATGAAAGCATGGGTTTAATCATCTTTTGAAGAAAGATCTGATCCCTTCAAAACAATCTCTGACCTCTGAGGCCAAAGAAGAACAAAATAAAGGAGTAACAAAAACATGCCTGCCTGCCAAAGAAGCAGAGTTCCTGTTTAAGGGCTGAAACAATAAATCTGCTCCATGCTGAATTCCCACAGGGAGTGGGTCGTGTTTCCTCCTGTTCTTTATCACAGTCCCCAAAATAAGCTGGGATGGGCGGGGGCCATTCACAGCCTCCGTTCCTGCACACCTTGCCCACGGACTAATTAAGGCCTGGTCCTCACAAGGCAAGAGTGTGTTGTGTTCGCCTGACTCCTTGCCCCCGCTGCCTTTGGAAAGAGATGTCGGCAGGACTGAGAAAAATAATGACCATGGAACTGTTCCGAACAGCCCTCCTCTCGCTGACTTTGCTCAGCTCCTGCTGCGCCCAGGGTAAGGGCACACGTTCCTCTTCGCTGTTTCTCTCGCTTTTCTTAATCAGCCTCTCTGGAGGGGTGGGAAAGCTGTGTCTATTCAATTACTCCTTCCCCACTAGACTGCAGGCAGAGAGGCCTCCTTGACTCGGTCAGCCTTCAGGCATGGGACTCGGCCACGGCATGTCCAGAGGAGTTGGACGAAATGGGTCCATTTATTTCTAAAACTGACAAATGTGACTTCAGGGGAAACAGTGTGTCTTGCTAATCAATGGTAGGGATTTCTAGTTTTTGAGAAACGGCCGCATTCTTCTCCTCTTTCTCTCCTTCTCAGACCCTACTAGTTAACCCACTTCACCAGATAATAAGAATAAAGCTCACATACAGGGAGTAGAGGAGTTCAGCCCTAGAGTGATCAAAAGTGTGCAAACCGTGGGTTATCTGTTGTGTTTTAAAATGCCATTACATCCATAGAAGACAGAGAAGGGACAGTGGGAGCTTTGTTAGTTGCAATATTGCTATTTTCCTGTTTTAATTTAAATGTTGATGGTGGGAAAGAACACGGAGAACAAGAATTGTAAAATAACAGAGATAGGTATATAGCATGGCAGTCCCTGAAAAATATTTTGAAATAGAATGTCACCATCAAAGATCAATTACTGGAACCTCCCCCCACCCCTTTCTGAATGACCACTCTTTATGCTGATATAGAGTTGGCCTACTATGTAGCAGATAGTTGCAACGTTATTTTTTTAAAAAAAACTAAATCTGTCCTTTCCAGAGAGCTGTAGTTAAAAATGTACACCATTCATACATGTCTTAATTGTGCTGGACTGCATATTATTCCTCTTACTGTAAGCCACCTTGGGTCCTTTTCCAAGGAGAAAGATGGGGTTAAAAAAAAGCTCTTTTAAAAAAGTAAAATCTTTTTAATATGCTGTGTAGCATATTTCTGTTAGTTAGTTAGTTAGTTAGTTAGTTAGTTAGTTAGTTAGTTAGTTAGTTAGTTAGTTTTCATTTTTATCAGTCACTCACCACTAATGCTGTTTGCTTTCAAACACAATGAAAAATGTGTTTCAAAAAGAGCAACTGGAAATGTAACTTTCTTTGCATTTAGATGCAGGGAGGAGATTTAGATTTTTGAGGAAGGAAGGAAGGAAGGAAGGAAGGAAGGAAGGAAGGGAAGTTGTATGTCATATCTTTTAAGAAGATGCATACCATATATCTTTTGCACAGGTATTATAAGAGGCTAGTTTATGAACGGACCATCTAGTAGAACTCTGGTTGTTTAAATGCTTATGTTCTGGGTACTATTTCAAAACTTTTTCCTTGAGGCTTTCATCAAGAATTGAAATAAACAGTGTAACCCATATTATTCTTCAGATTTACAAATGTTCAGAATGAAGAGACATTATTGCCCTTGTAAGCCCATGTTGTGTGAGGGCTAAACTTCCACAATCTTTCCAGGAATCATCCAATTGAAATCATCCAATTTATTGTGCATAGTCTCATGCAACAGTCTGCTGCTATTGCTGTGCTCCATGTGAACTATGTGGTATTTGACAAAAACAACTGAAAAGGGATCAACAGTGACAAACTCAGTTTGGTTCTCTCTTTGTCAGAAAGCAGTACAGGAAGAGGATGGGCATCCTGTACAGTTGACGTTAGAGCAAACATAGAAGTGCTTGTGGCATTGCCTATCATTCTGATTGTTTGTGTGCTTGTGAGATTGGGTGCACAGCTGGTTGCATGGACAACCCTGCAAACTGGTGGGCAACTGGACCTGTCTACAGGGCTGCAGTGGCTTTTGCTTTTGCAGTTATGCACATGATAAATTCAGCAGGATACAGTACGACCCCTGCATCCGCTGATTCACTAACTGCTAATTCAGTTATCCACTGTTGGTGAACAGCAGGTGCAGGGGAGGTCTGAGCCTGGTGGCGAGAAGGGAAAAGAAACAAAAAGAAAACTGCTGCTGCACACTGGTGCCTTCCAGAGGGGTGGGGCTGGGATTTAAGAGGACCTGCCTGGCCAACCGGCCTTTGAACTTCCCACTCGGGTCCTGGATGGAGGACCTTAAGTTTTCCCCCGTAAGGCCCTGAAGGCTAGGTGCAGTGTCAAGGAGAGGTAGGGATTTACCAATGCTGAGCCCGCTTCGCTGCTGCCACCACTGCCCCCACAAGTTGGCCACCAAGCCCAGCAGGGAAGAAGGTGACTGGCCAGTAGTGGCAGCAAGGAGGTCTCAGCATCAGTAAGTCCCCCCCCTTCCTTGCCACCACCACCAATGCTGGACAGCCTTTGGGGGGTGTTGGGGTGAAAGCTCTCACACCGACACCCTACCAGCCTGTTTCTACTATTATCCTTGGATGAGAGTGTTTGCTCTTATCTGCAGATTTCACTATCTGCTGGGGTCCTGGAACAGGTCCTACTGTATTGGCTGTACAATGCAGAAACCCAGAATACTTTACTCATGTAAGAAGACATGGAGAGAAAAGATTGTTACAGCAAATCCTTCAAGGTAAAAATAAATGAGAAAATGAGTGCAGGGGAAGAAAAACATATTGGCCAAAGACCAGTTTAGAAGCAACACATTGTGATGGTTTATAGCAGCTCCAACCATCCAAAGTCATAATGACTGTGAGGACATCTAGCCTCCAGCATGAGAAGATGATAAATCATGGACTGCTTGCTCCTCACTGATTTCTATACTCGTCGCTAGGCGAAGGAAACTCACTGAGGGTGTGGAACTGATAAAAACACTCCTCAAATTTCTCATTTATCTTGAAAGCCCTGTCAGGGTTGTACTAAGTCAGTTTTGACTTGATGGCATATAACAACATAATCAAGTATTTAATATTCTATATCTGTCTTTCACACAAGGTGTGCCCCAGATTTATGGAGGGCCTGGGTCAATGTGTGTTAGCTGATTGTTGTGGGAGGGCGGGTCATTCTGTCAACCTTCCAAACAACACTGGGCAGCTGAATTTACTGTATATCCCTATATCACCAGACCACTAGCTGCAGTTTTATTCATCCAAGTTCTGAAAATATGTTTTAAAATCCAGGGTGGGGTGGGGAAATTATATATTACCTGAACTGGACACTAGTAAGAGTCAGAGACTCTGTATGAATTATGGTCACCTTCTAGTGGGCAGTTCTAGTAATGCATGTGAAAAAATATTTTTTCTGATTTTTTCCCTTTTACCGTGTTATATAGAGTTCAGTAATATCTGCAGTTTTCAGCAGCCATGTAAGGGTTTGCAACAAGTCCTCTGTGGATATGGGAGCCCTGTTGTATGCTCTTTTTCCTTTCCCATAACACTCAAGAGGTAAGGAGCACTGTCGGATATATGAACAGCTTTCCCGAGCTGTTTGGAGGTGCTCATCCACAATAAAAGAGAGGGGTTGGACTAGTTTCAGCAATTGATCTGCAGGGTTCTTGCTTCCAGTTTTTTTATTATACTGTATTTAGATGTTTCCCTGCGAAACAGGTCATCTTTCAGTTGTGGGAACTGGGAGAGGGTGGCATCATCAGGAAGCAAGGCCTATTAACAAAGCTCCAAAGGGTACATCTTGAGTACAGTGAAATATAAATGGCGAAGAGTGGGTCAAGCTTGAAAAACAGATACTGTACAAGGAAAGATCAGTACTTCAGATTTTGGACATCCCATTAGCACCAGCGGCTGCTATCAATGCTAAGGAATGCTGGGAGTTGGACTTCAGCTACATCTGGAGGGCCACACCTTGACACACACACACGCATTTTAAAGAGCACTTCTTAAGCGACACGTGAAGAATTGCATGACTTTTTGAAACAGTGCCCTATCCAGAATAATCTACAGATCTGCTGCTATGACTTACAGTTATAAACCAAGTCTTGCCAGTCATGGAAGGTGAATGGAAAGAGAGGGTGAGATGTATATGAGAAATAATTTATTGCAGGCCTGCAATATAATCTCACACTAATTAATTGCTTTAGACTGGGAAGATGTTGATACAGACAGTGTGGTACGGTGGCAAGAGAGTTGGGCTGAGATTTGGGGGGTCTAGGTTGCCTCCAGTCCATGACATTCTCTAGGTTGGACCAGTCATTCTCTTGTAACCTCATCTGTCTCAAAGGGAAGTTGAGGAGGTAACATGAGAAGGAGAGCTTTTAACTCTTTGGAGAAAAAGTGGGATACAAATGCAATGTCCAGTATCCTATTGCCAAGGCAAGCTACAGTATCCCTAGAGATTCAATGACATTTGGTCAGCTCTTGCTGGAATTAACCGTGGGATGCTTGCTGGGTTTCACCACAAGGACCCTGCTGAAATTTTTTCAAAGTGACACTCACCTTTGTGATAGTATCAGAAACTGATTTGCCAGTGAAAACCTGGCTTTCCTGTGTGTGATTAAAGACTCAGGACCATCAGATGTCGGTCAGCACTGGATGAGATGAGTTACAGGATCTCCTGCTGTATCCTCTGTTTAGGACAGTGAGATATTATGGCTGAAATCCTGTTGAGTAACTCTGCAGGCATAATTCAAGGTTACACCCCTGATAACTGCACTTATGCCAGAATAGAAGTACTATCAAGGAAGCTCTTCTGCTGACATATTGTACAATTAGATGAAACAGGAACTGTGTCATAATGCACAGTTAACATGTGCACTAGTCCTTGTTTCCAGGCAGAATGCCAGGCACATTTATGATGGCATGTTAGCCTACACCTTGGTGTACAGGATTCTGATATTTGACTCCCTTGCCACTCTAGTGCCCTGACTAGGTTTCCCCCAGGAACTGGCATCTGTTGTTGGCAATAGTAGTAGTAGTGATGTTTTAAGAAATTCCATGAGCTGCAGAAGACCATCCAGTTTATTATTCCAAAATACTCCCCACCCTACCTTTAATCTAGCAGTGTCTTAATTCAAACAAATTATGTATTAGAGTTCTTCTGTGTTAATTTCTGTATTCCTGTGTTCCTAAAACAGAACTTGAGAATACTTCCTTTTCTCGAACACAACTTCCAGAATGTCCCTGGTCTATTCACTCGAAAGTAAAGGGTGGGGAAGAGACATAAACTTGTAGAGAGCAATAGCAATGAAGCAGAAAGCAAGTACAATTCCCTGTGTAATTCAGGCTCAGAAGGCTTTGAGCTGGGTTACAACCACTGAAACAGAGAAACATATACAGAAATTAAAAAAAATAAATAGAATATCATGCAAAAGTTCATTTATTTCAGTAATGCAACTTTAAAGGTGAAACTAATATATGAGATAGACTCATTTCATGCAAAGTGAGATAGTTCAAGCCTTAATTTGTTATAAATGTGATTATTATGGCTTATGAAAACCCGAAATTCACAATCTCAGACAATTAGAACATTACATGAAAGCAACAAAACAAAGATTGTAAATAGAACAATCTCTGAAAAGTATAAGCATACATATGTACTCAGTACTTGGTTTGTGCCCCTTTTGCATCAATTACTGCCTCAATGTGGCGTGGCATGGATGCTATCAACCTATGGCACTGCTGAAGTGTTATGGAAAACCAGGATACTTCAATAGCGGCCTTCAGCTCTTCTGCATTGTTCAGTCTCATATTTCTCATCTTTCTCTTGGCAATGCCCCATGGATTATCTATGGGGTTCAGATCTGGTGGGTTGCTAGCCAATCAAGCACAGTAATCCCGTGGTCATTGAACCAGGTTTTGGTACTTTTAGCAGAGTGGGCAGGTGTCAAGTCCTGCTGGAAAATGAAGTCAGCATTCCCATAAAGCTCATCCGTGGAAGGAAGCATGAAGTGCTTCAAAATCTCTTGGTAGACAGCTGTGTTGACCTTGGACATAATGAAGCACAGTGGACCAACACCAGGAGATGACATGGCTTCCCAAACCAACACAGACTGTGGAAACTTCACACTGGACTTCAAGCATCATGCACTGTGTGCCTCTCCCTTCTTCCTCCAGACTCTGGGTCCTTGGTTCCCAAATGAGATTGAAAAGTTGCTCTCATCAGAAAAGATGACTTTGGACCACTGAGCAACAGGCCAGTTCTTTTTTTTCTTTAGCCCAGGTAAGACACTTTTGACATTGTTTGTTGTTCAGGGGCGGCTTGACATGAGCAATATGACATTTGAAGCCCATGTCCAGGGTCCACCTGTGTGTGGTGGCTCTTGATGCCCTAACTCCAGTCTCAGTCCACTCCTTGTGAAAGTTCCCAACACTTTTGAATGGCCTTTTCCTGACAATCCTCTCCAGGCTGCGGTCATCCCTGCTGCTTGTGCACCTTTTTCTTCCACACTTTCCCCTTCCACATAACTTTCTATTAATGTGCTTTGATACAGCACTTTGGGAACATCCCACTTCTTTTGTAATTACCTTTTGAGGCTTTCCCTCCTTATGGATGGTGTCAATGATGGTTTTCTGCACAACTGTCAGGTCAGCAGTCTTTCCCATGATTGTGATTCCTACTGATCCTGACTGAGAAACCATTTAAAAGCTCAGGAACCCTTTGCAGATGTTATTGATTAATTAGCTGAATAGAGTGGGACACTTTGAGCCTAGAATATTGAACCTTTTCACAATATTCTAATTGTCTGAGATTGTGAATTTGGGGTTTTCATATGCTGTAAGCCATAATCATCACAATTATAACAAATTAAGGCTTGAACTATCTCACTTTGCATGTAGTGTGATGCGTCAATCTCATATATTAGTTTCACCTTTAAAGTTGCATTACTGAAATAAATGAACTTTTGCACAATATTCTAATTTTTTGAGTTTCACCTGTACTGTATTCTCTCTGACCTTTTCCCCTTTGGAAACACTTGCCTCATTCTTCCTTGTGTATGAAGATATTCATACAGTATAATATACAAACTACTCAGAATAATTAAAGATCATTGTTACCCATTTTACTTCATCCTTGTCGCTATCAAGAATTAGAGTAACAATAAAACTACTTAAAATCCAGGATTTGACACAGCCTTCTAGTAATCAAAAGCATCCACACCATTGCCCTAATCCTATTTGTGTTAACCCAGCAGCGTTCTCCATATTTTTCATAAATGAGAGGTGAAAATGACCTGACCCAACTTATTCAAATTTATTATCCAGATCTTTGAAGAACAGCATGCTTTCTTCTTCTTCTTCTTCTTCTTCTTTTGCTTTAAATATATTTTCCACAGCTTTGTCTGATCTCCATTTTCTACTTAAATATCTGGAATAGATGGAGACTTGAGCTGCTTTTCTTTCCATTTTCTAGAGTGACTCATTGCACTCCAAGGGATGAGATTTTTTTTTTCCATCAAACTAAAAGATCGGTAGCAATGTTTACAGATCACCCCAACAGGCTGAGTAACACCTCTCTTGATTTTCCTATATCATGCCTCATGTGCATCTGTGTATTGTTCCAGGCTGTTTTTAGTGTGTGTGTGTGTGTGTGTGTGTGTGTGTGTGTGTGTGTGTGTGTGT
>JAHTLZ010000330.1:17381514-17434450 GCA_023846285.1 Phrynocephalus versicolor | reverse complement strand
TGTGTGTGTGTGTGTGTGTGTGTGTGTGTGTGTGTGTGTGTGTGTGTTTTCCTAAACTTTTTATAATTTGCCCTCTTTTTCTGCTGACCAGGGCCATTTAAGGAAGGGATAAGTCCTAACAGGATTTAGTGCAGATCTGAAATTTCTTGGAATACACTGAAAAATATAGAATGTTTTCTCTGTTTCCCCCTCCATAATTAAAAACAGGATGTTTTCTAGTGTGAAGAACATGTGTGAAGAACATGGAAACATTTGGATGACAAATCTCATAATCACCAAGCCAACATGGCAGTGATTTGTAGATTCTGGGAGTTGTAGCCCCCCCCCAAAAGTAATATATCCAAGCTCTGGGTGGTCACCACACACACACACACACACACACACCTCCACTGTTCCCTACATCTCTGTCTGGAATGTGCTATTATCAAAAGTGTTGGGTTTGTGGGAAGGGCAGCCATACGACAGGTACACCAACACTGGAAGACATCAGGGGCTAATAGTGGAAAGTGAAGCCATGATGCCACAGCAGAAGATCAGGTCACACTTGGAACTTTGTATTTCAGTAAGGACTATTTGCAGTACTGATGACTTCTCATCTGTCAGGTTGCTATTATGATTGTTGCTGCCTCAAATGGGTTGAGTCGCTGTTACCAATGGCCCATTAAAAAAATCAGGAAAATATCTGACCAGGAGGACATGTGCCTCAGTTATATCCAGGATGGATTACTGTAATGTGCTCTACCTTGGGCTGCCTCTGGAGGGTGTCTTCAGTGGATCAAAAATGCAGCAGCCAGATTGCAAAGCGGGGCTGGTTACTGGGATGACAGAACTGCCGTTATAGCAATTCCACTCACCGGCTGCTGATCCTTTTCTAGCCACAAGTCAAAGTCCTGTGTTTAACCTGTAAAAGTGTAAAGCCTCAAATGATTTGGGTCCAATTTATCTCAAAGGGTGTGTCTTCCTTTATGTACCTATTGGGTGTTAAGATAATCAGAAGATGCAGCCTTCTCTGTCCCATCACGTTCACTGATGCATTTAACTGGGACACAGGAGAGAGCCTTCTCTGTTGCTGCTCCCAGACTTTGGAACTCCCTCCCACAGGAGGCCAGACTTGCCCTATCTTTGCTGTTGTTTTGCAAACAGGCAAAGCTCTTTCTCTTAACCAATCTGTCCCTCATGGCTGCCTCCATTGTTAAATGGATTGTTGTGTCTTGCTGCTTTGAATGTGGTTTTGGTATTGTTTTTCTTTCCCATGTTGTAGTGTGGTATTTGACCTTTCCTGATATTGTAAACTTATTGTTATTAGTTTTTATTTAATGATTTAAGCCAACTTGGGTCCTTTTAAAGTAGAAAGGGTAAAATATTTTATATAAATAAATTAGATGAATGAATATGTTCTTTCTACGTAGCAGCCAATTCTGACCATCCACATTGCCAATGTTTACAAAAATACAAAAGATGAAGCCAAACAATACTTCCCTTGCCACTTACAACCAAAAATCTTCTAAAAATATTTTAAATACAATTAACTGTAAGATTTCGAGATAGCTTAAGTGTTGCTGATTACAACCGAAATGTAATGACTGGTATGTAATCGTTAATTAGAAGCATGTGTGCTACTCCAAGCTAATTACATTTAAGCTCTGGATCAGACCTGTAGACAGTTTCTCCTCCCCATGAAGATATTTGGTGAAATGACACCTAACCCTACAATAACATTTTATTGCCTGCCAACAAAGTTAAGAATTTAGGGTAGCCACTGCCAATTGCCTGTAGCCAGAATAAGTAATATAGGAACACACTTCTGTTTAGCTTGATGAATGTTAATGTACTCTCTCCATATTTTTATGGGCAATGGGATTTTTATGGGCAACATATATAGGTAACTGTCCATTATTTACAGTTTATTTTAGGCCACCTAAGGGCAAAAGGAGATGGGGTAGCAGAAGTTTGACATAGATCAAGTTTGACAAGATCAATCACAAAGAAAGAATGGAGCAGGGTAAGGCTGAACAGAAGAGAAGGGATATGAGATTGTAGGCATTTGAGTGAGGGAGTACTAAATCCTCTTGCCTCTGCCCTTAAGGGATTTTTTTCCAGGAACCTTTTACCTAGTTCAGTATTATTCTGCTGGTACTGGAGACGCCAGGGTAAAACAGGGTTTAGAAAAGGTCTGGATTGAGATCAAGGACCTAGAATTTGAGGTGATAAGAATGATGTCATATGGAGCATGGTCAATTACCTCCACTCTCTCACACACAACTTTGTGTGATACGGGCAGTTCAATGACTTGTGCTGAATCCTGTTCTGCAGTTCTGTTGATGTAGTGAAAGGAACATTAGAACCACCAGCAGATGGTTGCTAATTCATGAGTTATTCTATCAGGTTGGGCATGTCTCACAGGCAATGAGACAAAGCTGCAAGAATTCTAGCAGCAACCTGCTGCTACCTATGATGGCACTCCAGGCATGCAAGTGAGACTACAGAAAAAGAATAAAAAAGGGTTTGAGTTGGGTGGCCATCACAAAACACAATTGCAAAAATAGTTTACAGGTGATATCTTTATAGGCCACTAATAAAAATAAAAAACAAAGAACATTGCAAGATTTTGAGTGTAAATCGCCCTTCTTCAGAGCAGGTCCCAGACGTTCAGACATGGTAGAAGATGTGTTTTACTAGGAGGTTACTTTTAAAGTCCTTGGTTAGATGATGTTCTTAAAGGTTATGGCTAGATGATGTTGCAGCCAGGGCAGGAGCCTTGTCAGAGGCAGAAAGTTGGAAGGCAGTTGTAAAACCTGTTTAAGCATTGGGTTTCACACACCCATTCTTCAAACAAAGGAACATGGGTCATACGCCAGCCATCTTCCTCACCCATCTCCATATGGCTCTGCGAGACATACAAATCCCTGTTGGCCAGAGATGGGGGAGGGGGAGAAAAGGGTGGATGCAGGAGACCCACATGCTTCATTCTGGGATTGGGGTAAAATTTAGTAAATCCACTAGGTTTGCCAAATGGAACCAAATTGAATTAAAGTGATACTACCTTGTGGTTGCAGTCTTGCCCTTTGGTGTTCAGAGTCAATGGCCCCTAAAAAGCACCTTGGGAAAAGCCCAGAAAAAAATGAATACACCTTAAAGCTTGTCTAAATGATCAGGCTGCATAGCAGTAAGGAGAGAGTCATCAAAAGCCTGTTCTGTTGTTTTTGGCAGCCTGAATGTCCTCACTAATGAGCCTATGAGCAGGACTTCAGCAACTGAGCTCAAATTAAAAGCATAAAAACTTTCATGATATGTTCTTTTGCAGAAAACAAAAATGGAGACTGCTGGGTCATAGAATCATAGAAGGGATCCAAAGAGATACCACAGGTCATCTAGTCCAACTTCTTGCCAATACAGGAAGTGAACAGTTGTAGCATCCCTAACAGAGGGCCACTGATTTAGACTTCCAACATGGGGGGAGTCCACCATCTTCCAAGATACTCTGTTCTACTGCTGAAAGTTCTACTTAATGTCAATTTAGAATAATCTTTCTTAATAGTTGAATCCTTATATTTTGGCTTTGTCTCTTGCACTACAGAAAGCCAGCACGCTCCATCAAATATTTGAAGGCAGCTAATATGTCACTTCTTTCTCTCCCTGTCCCTACCCACCTCCATAGTTGAAGTTATACAACTGCTTCATCTATTGTTCCTCACAGGCTTGTTTGTTTGTTTGTTTGTTTGTTTAGAATATTTTAACCCACCTTTCTCCTTGCAAAAGGACCCAAGGTGGCTTACAATAATGAGGGACAATATACAGTCCAGATCCAGAACATTTAAGACATATTCAAGTTAAGAAGAGGGAATTTGAAGAGGCATCTTAGAACATTAAAAGGTAACATTGGAGCTACCAAGAGTATGCAAGAAGAAAAGAAAAACATCCATTATGATTTCCAAACCCTTTATCATCTTGGTTGTCCTCCTCTGAAGACATCCCATTCCATCTTCTTGATATATCCTTTAACAATTAGTTGTTTATAGCAGGGCTGTCCAATTTTGAGCAGCCCATGGTCTACTTTTTTTCTCCCAAATGGCCCTGTGGTCTACTTTGATATCCCCAAGGACCCCCGTGGTCTACTTACAGGAGAATGTGCACGCCTGTCCAGCCAGGCCGGAGAGGGCTGAGTGTGCACAGTGTCCAGCCTGGTTCCCCTCCTCCGTCACTGTGGTTGCTGCTATGGACATGAGGCTGCTTGGCCAGGCCAGAGAGGGCCCAAACGCTCAGTACCCAGCCTGGTCCACCTCTTCTACCTCCTCTGTCACCTTGGCTGCTGCTACGGTCACGAGGCCACTTGGCCAGGCCAGAGAGGACCAAGCGCATGCAGCAGGCTGGCCTAGGCCTGCCCTGAACATGCAGCCGCTGGCGGTGGATCGGGAGGCTGGCAGATACCTGGCAGGCTACTTCCGACAGCCCCATGGACTACCGGTTGCCCGCAGTTGCCGCCTTGTGCAGGCCTGGTTTAGAGGTTGCTTGTGACTCTGATTAATTAGCCTGGACTGTAGGGCTTGCTGTATAGTAGCTGGTATAGTAATATGGTTTTAATAATTTGGCTACAAATCATTGAAGCCTTTATGAAAGTATATTCTTCTAACACCTGTCCACAATGCAGCAGTGTGAACCCATGTCCATCATAGCTTGATCTTTTTGGGAGGGGAAAGGATTCACTTGGTTCTATTCTGTATGGATACACATTTGCCTTAATCGTGTAAGTAATCTGGTTCAACATTCCCACAGAAAAGTGTCACACTCAGTTCACTACTCCCTAAAACATTGTTCACAAGCTTCCAGGAATGTGTGAGAAGAAGCAGAGTGGTGTGGGTGTAGGTGTGGCTGCAGTGAGTGTATGAAGGATAACAGGATATTCTAAAAATAACCACATGACAAGTGTAGTAGCAGTGACCCTTTTTGTGCTGTACATGGTTTAGTCACGTTCGTGCAGTTCATGCTAGACACCAAGGGCAAGCCAGTGACACACCAGGATGCGACTGCATAATGCAAAAACAACACTGGCCATTCAAAAGAACTGATCTTCCATAATAGAAACATGGACACACTTTTCATTCTTCTTAAACTCTACAGGGTCACATTGTCCAGCTTCTCAACACAAATATGCCTACGTGTTCAGAGGTATGGGCACTTTTGTCCAAGTGGAACAAGGTAGTATGAGCTGAGCAAACATGTGACGGGTTGTGGTTATAACTGTGTTTGCTTTTAAAAACTATACAGACATCTACTAGCTTCTTACATTGCCAGACTTATTGAGTCAAATTATCATGCAAAGTAGATGTTTCTCCTAATGCTAAATCAAAATCTACTTTCCTGTCAATGAACCCCATTAGATCTAATCCTTCCTTCCAGGGCAGCAGAAGACAACTATTTGGGTATTTCGGGGGGGGGGGGGGCTCTGTGGGTTTTTGAAAACTGCTTTCATATTTATACAACCACACACCAGACTGAATCTAATTGTTAGTTCCCTCTGAAGTAAACCAACTGAATCAATAGAATTTACATTAGTGCTGATTTATCAAGATCCCATTGATTCATGAAATAAACTTCATACTTCATGTATGCCTGAATCTTCTCTCTCCAGGATAAACATTCCCAGCGGTACTGTAACCTTTTCTAAACAGGATTTGCTGTCCATACTTCTGACTATCTATACTTTCTCCTTCAGGCCACAGGCCACCATCTGAAATCTCAGGAGATTGCTATGCTTCTTGGGGTCTCCAGGCAAGAAAGCAAATCTCAGGGGAGGAAGCAGTGGAGGAGAATGTTTAATTTTGATGTGCAGCACAACTTTAAAGCCCTTACACCCTTCTCCCACCCGTTTGTACCTGGTGCCAAGACCTACTGTCTTTGCATGAAGGTGGTTGTGTGTTGTGCTTGTGTTATGTTTTTGTGCAAAAAAAAAAAAGAGTGAAGGGAAGGGGCTTGAGAGGGAACTGATGGGTGTATACATTTAGGCCCATCAAGACATTAGGATCAAAGGTATGGAGCACCAGCCTCAAATGTTATGACATTTCATCCTGGTGAAGTCCTGGACGAAGCAATGCAGCTGGTGTAAATTAAAAAAAGGGGGGGGGGGCGATGGCAAGCCTTCCATGAGACCTAGCAGCAGTCTTTAAAAGCTACAGCAGGGCTGCCTAACTTTGAACAGGCCGAGGTCTACTTTTTCTGGCCCAAAGTGCCTGAGGGCTACTACACTAATACCTCTACTTATGAATTTTATCCATTCCAAACACATGCTTGTAAGTTTTAAAAAAATGGAAGTAGAGCAGCGGTTTCCCATAGGAATGCATTGAAATCCATTCCCTCTGGAATGGATTAATTGATTTTCATTGCATTCCTATGGGAAGGCTGACTATGCACATGCTTCCCTTGCACCCTCTCGATCATCTGGCCAGCAGGGGGAGCAGGGAACCAGGCCATGGCCCTTGAACTGCCCCACTCAGTTGAGACAGTGGGCTGGCAGACCCAGAACTTTGCTGGGGCAGTGGTGGCCCTTGGGATGGGGGAGGGAGGGGTGAAGAACTTATCCCCTCACTTTTTTTAGTGGTGGCCGGTGGGCTACTTTTGAACCCTTCACGGGCTACTGGTAGCTCGCAGTTCACCTGTTGTGCAGGCTTGAGCTACAGGATGATTGTAGAGTGACATCTAGTGAACACCCTTGTGGCCATGGTAGCAACTGCTGTAGCTTCTGGGCACATTTTGTTAGCAAGCCGGGCACTGATGAATAATTCCCCATTGACCCCGAGTTGCCATGTTTCCTGGTTAGATGGGATTTACTTCAATTTTGAGGCCATTTTTATGGATTCATCTCAGGTCCACTTCCATAAGCAGCTGTCCCAGAAACCACTCTTTCCTCCCCAAACTTTGCAAGTGACATCACGAAGACCATCCTTGTGATATCAGAAAGGCCCATCCTTTGGCCTTAGGTTTTGTCACTCAAACCTTGGGGAGTGGGTAGACCTTATAATTCTATAAATTCTATACTTCTGTGCCCTGGTTTGATCCTTAAAAGGGAACGCTAGACTCCAACTTTTCCACTTAGGTGTAATTCATGCAACATCAAAATTAAATCAGTTTGGAGTTTGCAACCATCACAGCTGCTTATGGTTCCTTTCCTTGCCCTTACTATATTTGACATTGTGGTTTCTCCTGACTGGTGGCGTTGATGCATTCAGTATAGACACACATATAGAAACACAGAAATGGGTTTATAAAGTAAGGCCCACAATCTGAAGCCTGGTGTTATTTGAAACATTGTTGCACTCATCAAGTACATGAACCTCTAAGGAAAACTCCACCCTTCCATTTAGAAAAGCAGGGTTGAATTTAAAAAGCAGGATTCAGGACATTGGGGGCTTTTGCTTCTTATGAAGAAGGAATATTATAGCGAGGTTCGCAGTTCCTTCCCAAGACACTGGCTACATCTAGAGAATCTCTAGGGCATTGAATCCATTGATAAGAACCCTAATTAGTGACTCTTCCAAAACATAGCTGGGCTCCACCAGCTATGCTCAGAATATCCAGAGAAAGTATTGAATAGTAATTGAATGATGATAATGTTAATGATGGTGATAATGATAATATCATCCCTTCTTCATTCTGCCTACAGAAAACAACCAGAAGGCAATTGAATCTTACTTTAGTGCTATTTATTTATTTATTTATTTATTTTATTTTATTTTATTTATTTTTATATGCTAGTTACGTAACAGTGTCATCCACCGTATCAGGAGACAAGAAGCTAGATCAAGTTGTACAGGGCAGTTTGCCTAAAACAGAGAAATTTGAGCAAAACCCAATCTTCGCTCTAACTAGAATAGATACATTGAAAATCAATGAGACTGACAAAAATGGTCTAACAAAGTCTTTTTGTTCTAGTCTTTTTGTTGAATATTGGTAGTCCCAACTAGATACTCTAGTTGCAGTTAAAATTGGTTTTAACCCTGCCTTCCTATATTTCATTGCCACTCCCTAGCAGCTATTACCCAAGGAAGCTCCCTCACTCGGAATAATAATAGGACAAACTCTGCCGATTAATTAAACCACAACAGAATAGATTCTGGGCAATATGGGGAGCAGCCAACTAATAATCCCCATGCCTGCTTTTGGTGTGCCTCTTACTCTTAGATGATACAAAGCAGAGGTCTATTGCTGCCATTAGCAGTGGAAACAATTACTCATTCTAGTGTCATGCCTCCTTTTCTGGAGACAATTGTCAGGAAGATTCAAGTTCCTGAACCAGTTTTGTAAACAGATTCAGGAACTGGGAGTTGTAGTTGGAATCTATGCCGGGAAAACATATTTCAGTCACAGCCAGAGATATATACCCAAATCTAAAAGCCATCAATGACAAATACGAACAAACTTTAAAAAACGTGTTTGTTATGCATACAAAGTTTTTGTCTTCACACTGTGTTCCTGGAATGTTTTGTCCACATGGAAGTTAGATGAGAGCTTGCTTGTCATTTAGTAATTAATGGCAGTATGAAAGTAATGTCAAGAATGTCTCAGGGTTCTGGCTGAAATCTCAGGGGTGCTCAGCTTCTCCAGGTCTCCAGGCAGGGAAATAAATCTCAGTGTGAACAGCAGTGAAAAAGAAGCCTTGACTTTTTTGTATGAAGTAATTCTAAAGCCTGAGCAACCCTCTCAACACACTCTCAGCTGGCATCAGTGCTCACTAGGTCAGGACAAGGGTGCTTCTGTATTCAATTTGTACAGCATCAACACACTTAAAACCTAGGAATGAAGGTAGGGTGCTAGGAAGAGAGCTGATGGATCCAAGCATGTCTGTCTATTGTGCCATTTTGAGCATTGTGGAGACAGAAAGGCCAATGTCAGCTGAAATAGCAGTGCAAAAAGGCCTTTGGTAGGGAGGGAGGGTCACCCTTGGAGAGGCCAGTGATGAGGCTTCCATAAGTCTTAGCAGCAGCATAAAGGCTGGGAGGAATCCACCCCTCCAGCCTTTCATGTGCACACAGGATCACCTTAGGAGAAATGGTAGCAACCGCACAGCTAGATTTATTGGAATTTATCACTGGGGTAGCTAGGTATTAACCAGATTATGGGCCCATTTGTCCATATTCAGCTATCCCAGGTTTAGTGCGCCAAGAGGAGCTCGTCCCCTCATAAACCTGGCTTGCCCTGCCTCTGTGACATCACATGGATCCAGCCTTGTGCCATGACAAGAATCTGTCTCCTGGGCTGAGGTTTTGGCCCACAAAGAATATAATACTGTTGCCTCAGCAACAATGATAAGGACTGATAGAAATGAATGAGGTGAGAAGGACTGTAGGTTAGAGCTAAGACACTGTGGAGTATTTCATAGAGAAGAACCTATTGGCATTATGAGGAAACTAATTGACTTTAAGAAAACTTTTATCCACTGAGTAGTGAGACAGAGGTTTTTTTAAGCCAATAAATTACAATTTATGGGAAAGGAGTTTGACCAATAAGATCAAATTCTTGACATAATTTCCTTGATACAAAACTGCATGTATGACACTAAAAATCTGTTTTCATGCATGCGTGGTGTCCTCTCTCCTTTATGAATCTTCTTCATTTTAACTTCAGAGTAGCAAGGATGAGAAGCCTGATAAAAGGAGAAATAGTGTTTCTACTATGATTTTTCTAAATGAGAATCAGTCACTAGAACAGTTAGTTTTTCTGCGTGCAGAATCAGTTGTGGTTGCCATAATAAATGATCAATCTCTAGAAGTGCCCACTGGTCCACTAAGAAAATTCTGATGAAACAATTTCAACATGTTAGATTTTTATCCTTGAAATAACAGGAGAGACTGACCTATATTAAAGCAAAGAAGTCGCAGAGGCATCTGAAATATGATATCCCCTTCTTAGGCATCACTCAAGCATTTTTTCAGCCAGAGACAAAATACAACATTCCCCTCATTCCATGGCAAAAGCTGGCCACACTGGGAGGTGAATCTCAATTCAGCACTAGTTAACAACAGAACATCTTTGTATCTACCACACTTGAATCTTACTTCAGCCAAGACAACACAGCATATTCCAGTCCATCTCAGGGCATTACTGTATGTGGGTTAGAAAGCTATAATTCAGAGTCAATTTAACATAAAGCTCTATTCATTCTGTGTCCCCCAGCATCCGTGGCCCTATATGGTTGCCTCGGTCCGTATCGTGGTATAGCTAGTCCTGCATTCTGGGATGTGCAATAAATGTGTGGTCAGTAAGGAACTGAGATTCTGTCACCTCAAGTCATGAATTCTGTGCAAGTGTGCTCTGTACACTTACCTGTCACCCTTGCCAGCATATCACCTAACTGCCACATTATGTAGTACAAATAGTGCACTGTATGTGTGAAAATCCCCAACAGGATATTTGTTACAACAGGAAATAAATAGGAATGCAGTCACAGCAAACGCAACCCGGTGCTTTCTATGTCTGTTCCTTTCCTGTACTGATTTAGAATACAATAGATAGAGAAATGTTTTGGACTGACTGGGCCTCCATTCTACTCTTCACTCCCAAGATACAGCCTAAGATCAAACACATTTTCATGGTCTTCTACCAGGATGGTTACACACAATCAGCAGAGAATGTGCTTTCTGAAATCCCTTCAGCTGCTTCTGAAGATACACACCAGCCTGTACATCTATTCAGTGATCAAAAAGGTATTTCTGAAGTTACACAATTTGTTCAGCCCGTCGGGCATCCCTAAAATCTTCTTTGGCACCGGGCCATTAAATACTTTGTGAAACAAGGATCACAGTTTTTCTTTGCATCCTGTATTGACAAATTCAGACCTATCATTACTGTCAACAGACTTTTCTTGTGTCTGATATCTCTGCTATACTTTGCCTTTCACACAACAACAACTGCCATATAATTAAGCTTTTCCTAGTAAACTGTCCCTTTGCACAGTAAAATCAATGTGTTGAGCAGAAGCCACCTAACTAGATTTGTGGAAATACATTGTTCTAAATTCAACTTGCTGTTTTTGATTCCACAGCTATGTTACCTCATGCTTCTAGACGCAAGCCGAGACACAAATATCTAGCTAGAGACCACACCCAAATCCTCTTTTTGATTTAAAGAGAAGAATAATTTTATAATATAGATTTCATAAAGAGGAAGCAAGCTGTTCTAGTTTGTATAAACTGGTATGATTGTAAAATGTACTTGCCACAAACGAAATATCTCTTACAAGTTTACCTTCAACTTAGAACATGAATAGAGTATAATACTGGAATCTGGAACCCCCATGTAATTGAATGTCAGGAGATTATAGGACAAATAAAAGGAAATAGTTTTTAAAGCAATGCATGATTAATCTATGGAATCTGCTAGCAAAAGATGTAGAGATTGTTGCCAATTTGTTCTAAAATCTAATTGCTAGTCCCAACTATAGATGCAGGTGAAGCCAATCCATGGTTTCAGCTGCTGAATGATAGGTCAACACCATTTGATTCAGTGAGTCTATACTTTTAGGGATTACCCATTGGATTCAGGCTTTGGATGACTTCAATATGGGATTAGATAAATTCATGGATAAGAGGTGACCTAATTGAAGTTTATAAAATCATACATGGTGTGGACAAAGTAGATAAGGAAAAGCTGTTTTCCATATCACACAACAGTAGAACTAGGGGGCACTCCATGAAACTTTTGGGTGCTACATCTCAAACAAATAAGAGAAAGTACTTTTTCACCCAGAGGATCACTGGTCTGTGGAACTCCCTGCCAGAAGAAGTGGTGACAGCTATCTACCTTGACAGCTTTAAGAAAGGATTGGACAAGTTCATGGAGAACAAGGGTATCAATGGCTATCATTATGGATACCTAAGGACAACCTCTGGGTTGGAGAGATAGGCAGGATATCTCTCAATGCCATCTGCGGGGAATCATAAGCAGGCGAAAACATCTGCTGGGGAATACCCTGAAGGAAATGGTGAGCCACTGTGTGAGACAGAATGCTGGACTGGTAGGGCTGTGGCTTGCTCCGGCAAGGTTGTTCTTATGTTCTTAAGACAATAAGTGCCTGTCATGATGGCTTTATAATACTGCAAGGGACTGTATGCCTTGTAATGTTGGAGAACATGCATGAGATCTGCTCTTGTCTACATGTTCTGCTTGTGGGCTTCCGATAGATTCCTGATTGGCCTCTGTATAAAGACAATGGAGCCAGAGGTTGGGAATTCAATTCCCCACTGTGCCTCCTTGGAGAAGAGCTGTGTAGCTTATACCTAGAAAACCCTGGAAAGGGCCACCATAACCCAGAATTGACTTGATGGCACACAAGTTATATATGTGATTAAAATACATTAGCCAATATGCAAAGATCTACCCTACTGCTTATGGCAAATTGTTTGCCTAAATAAACTTTTAGTGCAGCAAGAGAGCTAATGCTCAGAATGAGTTTAGCTTCCAAGAGATGTTACAAATACCAGCAAATGGCAGATTAGGCTCTGATCAGCCCAAGAGTAAAATCTAGCATGTTCATTGTAAGGAGAGGATTGAGAAATGTTGGTTGGTGACAGAGAAAAGACTCCTCAACTCCTACTGTGCCTTATTATTCTCCAATAGAGGAAGGCTGAACCAGGAAAAGGATAGATCAAGCAATAAAGGAAAAATACCCAGATTATTAAAAAGATGTTTCAGGAACACCAAGGCATTCTCAACGAATTCCATGTTTTCAGAGTTTGAACAACTAAGATACTAAATCCTAAATCTGTGTCAGTAGAGTCATGAGACAGGTGAAAAGGCTCACGCAGATCCAGATTCGATCCATAGAAGTATAGTGTCCATTTCACAAAAAGCAATGGCACCACTCTATTCTCAATCAAACCATTAGTCCATGGCATGGATGGGGAATGGACTGGATCTGGTCCTTGGATCACTTTAGACTGTGGCTGGTCCTAGCTGATTCCAAGTTTAATCACAATTGAGGCACTCGTTCCTAACACCTGCCTTGCTTCCCCTCAAGGGAAGTCATGGGGTGAAACCACCCAGAGTAGCTGTGAAGCTAGATAGAGCAGTATATAAACTTAATAAATAAATTAAATAAATAAATAAAGGCTGTGAGCATGCATTCTATGCTGTCAAGTTGGAACCACTTATAGCAACCTTTGTAGAGCTTTCAAGGTAAGTGAGATATTTAAGGGATGGTTTTACCAGTTCCACTCCTCCAGTTAGTTTCCATGGTTGAGTTGGGATTCAAATTCTGTTCTGCACACTCCTAGTCCATCAATCTATCACTACACCACACTGGGAATTCTCAAAGATAGAAGAATATTGTTATACATACCCCTTAATAAAGAGACAGAAATGGACTGTGTTTGGACCACTGTGAACTAAAAATGAACACATACAAGGAAACCTTCTTATGAAGTTCTGTATGTCATTGGAGTTGACTACACAACCTCCAATCTTTATTTGCATTTGCAAATAAATACAACTGTTACTATGCTATGATGATTCAGGAGAATCCAAACCCAGGTGAGAACAACATCATGACCCTTGTAGCTGTTTACCACTCAAGAAGAAAAAAAGCTGGGATATGTTTAACAGTAATTATTGTTATAAAAAGTGTGGGTGTTACAAAATGCAAATGCAAGACTAGGCCATGGGCAATACCTTTAATTATTGTTGACAGTTTTATAAACTGACTACAATTTTAGTTAGAAGAATCAGAAAACATTAACTGGAAACTGATGAGATTTTAATGAGAGATTGGTGTAAAATACTATAATTTGAAAGCATGTTTAAAGTGAAGGTACCTGAAAGAACTCTACGAATAGTATACGTTGGAGAAACAGTCGTGTCTGGGATACCCTAACATTGCTAAATAATTGTTAGGTTAAAACAGGAAAGGTTCATCAATAAACCATCAAAGGAAAGCATGACCAACTGTTCAAACACCTGTTTCAGCAGAATGAGTTCTGCTTCCATCCCATTGCCTCTGCTTGAGTGCTAATTAGTCCTTTGACAGAAACTGTTGAGAACAATGATTTTCATATTGGTTTTCTCTTTGGCAGAGAACCCTCTAGCACCGAGTCCAAGCAGTGCTTCAACAACAACCGGTAAGGGATATGCTTCTTTATTTTAACTGTCTTTCGAGAGCAGATGCCTTCATTGGGAAGTGTTTTACTAGAAACAGCATCCTCGTTCTTTGTCACTGTATATGGATCTTGCATTTGTCTGTTGTGTTTTCCGTTAATTAATTAAAATATATTTACTGTATAAATTTTGGTATCAGAAAACTGAAGATGTCACTTGGGTTAATACCAAAATAATATCCATACATTACTCACTCCAGGAATGGGCAATTACTATAAAGCAAGAATGGCCCTCAAAACTATTTTTGGCTTATAGCTCCTAGCCATTGCTCCATCGCTACTCACCATTAAGATCAATAAGGACAGCCTTACTTTCTTGGGAAAGGCCCTGACAGAAACAGTGTAACAATATCTGGAGGACCACTGTTGCTAGTAATTCTACAATCAATATTGAGAATAGATTGGACAAGACAGAAATCCAAGGCCAGTACTCATGGGGTGGAGCAGGAATTCCCAGCACAATGGTTTGGTCCATCCCTCCAGAAAGGACCAAAGTCCCCCAAAGTGCTAACAGGCACCACAGAAAGACACCATGGTCAATAGCACTGGCCACAGAGAGATCTAGAAAAATTAGTATCTTATCCTTTTCTGCATAAGTCACCCATTAAAGAAAGCTCAACTGTTTCTGTCTCCCAACCAAAGTATAAATGGATCTTAAATATCTTCTGCTGGTGATGGTGATGATTAAAACAAAGCACCAAGGCATACACATGTGTGTATGTCATTGGATCATTTATCTCTTGATTTATCTGAGTCTGTACTTTGCCTCCATTGACATATTGGAAAGTAATTGGGATTGAAATGGTATGAAACATGCATGTGCATTTCAGCTGTGATGGCTTCCTAAACCAGATGTTGTTTGGCCAGAGGCAGCTGTAGTCAGTATAATCAGTGGTGACAGAATATGGGAGCTGCTGCCCTGTAATATATGGAGAACCACAATTTACACATTATTCCTGAAACAAAATATGCCTAAATACAGAGCATAGACCTCTGCCAAGTAGGATACATGAACATCCTACCTGCAGCGGTAGTCACATTTTCAAACTTTTGTTGGCCACTGTCAAATTTAGACAAAGTTGCAGTGACCTGCACAATATCTAGATTGGAAGACTAGGATGAGGAAGATAAATCCTGTCTCTTCCATAAAGTTCATCAGATGATAGTTGGGTCTTTACTATTGACCAGCCCAAAGTAGGTGTGAGGATAAAGAGGGAGTATATGAAGATGATACAGTTAATTCTTTGATGTTTGTTTTATTATTAAATTAATTTTGAACTTCAAGATTTAAAATAATCACTCTATTTAATATTTTTGTGCAGAACCACCCAATCGTGTATCCACAACATTGCCTGCAGGTAAGCTCTTAATTTCACAATAGTTTCAAATTCTACACAAGCATTTATCAGTCATCATAACTTCTACAAGCAAATTTATTTAGTTTATATCATTTGCTCCACTTTCCCTAATCAATCTGAATTTCTTTATGCTTAAGTTTACTTCATAGCAATCCAGAAACATGAGAGATTTCATTGGTTATTATGAAGCAAAACGTGAGAAGTAAAGGATAGAAATGAGAGGAACAGTACCTATAACAGGAGGTTTGTTTCTGTGAAGGTAGAATGAACCTGAGGAAACAGTGGACATGACCTTTAGATATTATGCCTGATATCTCTTCATGGGCTAGGAGAGGCCTGGAATCTGGGCAGTTTTCAGTAGAGGCTAGAAGGACGTGCTGTTTTGGCAGAAGTGTGGAATGAGAGAGTTACAAGGCAAGTGGGTCAGAACAAAATTATAAATTGGAACAGCTTTTGCAGTAGCTGGTCAGAACTTGGAAAACTACCAGGGAATTCTGAGAAGAGGTTTTCTCCTCCAGACAGCTTAATGATGAGCTAAGTCAACAATCCCTGAACATGGCCATAGCTGTAACCTGCAAAATTATTGGAGTGGGTGGGTTCCTGTTTGGTGGGGTTAAATAAAACCAAGGATGTAACATATTGTGGCATCTTAAAAGCTGACAAATTTGTTTCAGTGTAAAGTGGCATGGATCAAAATTTTCCTCCTCAGGCAACACTGGGAGGAAGAATTGAGTAAGTCTCACAGTCTCACTCACTCTATACCCCAGACAGCACAGAGAGAGTTCCTAGTTCCCTGAGCTCCTTGCCCTCTGAAGGTGCCAGCCACAGAGTCTGGTGAAACGTCAGGAGGAAAAACTTCCAGAACACGGCCAAACAGTCCGAAAAACTCACAACCGGTATCAGATCCTGGCCATGAAAGCCTTTGAGAAGACATTAAATTGAGTAAGCATGCTAAAGGAGTGTTCACCAGTTCAAATCCTCATCAACCGGCTTATTAAGGTGGCAGAAAGAGAGAGGGCAGAAAGGAGCTGTGTGACACACTGAAGAGTCGTGCCTGCCATTTTACTGTGCTTTTCAGCTTCACATCCAGGCTAGCTGGCCTTCAGCAGTGACAGAAGGCATTCTATTATTGCCGACGTTGTAGTCAGATTCAGATGACGTTCTGGGCAACTTCTGAACTGGGGATGGAAGAGACCACCATTATGTCATCCTCCCCAGAAACGAAGGTGTGTTGGGACTGCACTGGAGGACAGCTGCCTCTTGGTGCAAATGCATTTAGAAAGGCCCCAGTTTGATTAGTCATGCCAGCTTTGAGGGTTGTGATGCTGAGCAGAGAAGTTGTACTGTGTTTGCATTTAGTACAGTACTGTACTCTTCTACTCAGAATAACTTCCCATGTGCTTCTTTCATAGCTTGGTTCCAGATTACATTAAAAGTGTAAACATGTATGAGTCTGCTCAGAAGTATTCAGAGGCGCTTATTGTGGGAATGATCAGCTCTTTACAGCTGCAAAATGCATTTGGAACCTCACAGGATTGCAGAAAGAGGGTGCTGAGTTAAAATAGCTAAAGTAAATGGTTCAACTGTCTTCCCACACATGCTTGCCCACTCAGTGCTTTTCAGTGAAGAGGATTGTGACTTAGGAAGGGAATAAAAATAGTCAAATATCTGAGGTTCTCTTATCTGAAGGGGAAAGAATGTGAGTTCGCTTGGTAGAAGTGATAGCAAAATGGAAAAAGGCATAATAGAACAATAAAAGACAGAGAAGTTCCATATACTGATGTCATTGCATGACAAAAAGTCTATATAAAGGGATGGAATTCACAATATACGTACAATGAAATATGCTTTAATGTGTTCATCTGAAATGTTGGATTCATTTCTGTGATATAGTGTCATATCTTTGAGCCTTCTTTCCTTCAAACAGACTAATTTATCTCTTTTGCTATAAATTTCACTTTCTTTTCCATTTTCCACCCTCTTGTTACAGACAACAGTCCCTCTGTGGTGAGCCCAAACATGACTGCAGCTAATGGTAATTTCTTAAATATTACACTATTTGAGGCATCCTTTACTCATAAATGTGCTCGTGTTTGTACCATTAGGAGAAACAAAGCAATGGCAAAAGGTTAATTCCTCCCAGGTGCTTCAGCCCAGCTAATATATCTTCCAATTGAGAGGCCAGTGACAAAATGGTGGTCCTTTCTCCAGCTCACCCTTCCTCAGCCTGGCACTCTTCAGACATTTTGTTTGGATTACTATTTTTATCACCCTTGACCACACAGCCCAACTGACTGTGCTGATGGAAGTTGTCTGGAGGGTAGCAGGCTGTAAGAGGGGTCTCCAGATATAAATATCATTGTCACAGTGAGTTCCAGATTGTGACTATTTACTTGGTCTAATGGAACTCCAGCAGAGAAGTGAGTTGGTCTCAATGAGTCCTAACTTAGGCAGCTCTGCTTGTTTATACAGCAGTGAGGCAAAGTTACTAATATGAATCAGGTTGGGGGCTGGTTAATGCTTGCTCAGGAGATCACCTGGAAGCTATCTTGATTTTAACTGTAGCTGAAGAAGAAATTCCTACTTCAGTGTAGGCGCATATAGCATTGTGAAGTAAAAATTGTACATTGATGGCTACAAGCCCACACACATAAATCTGGAAATAAGTTCCAGTGAACTCACAGGATTGCTTGGTGAATAAATAAACAAGAATGATATGCAGGGCCAGAGGAGGAGCATCCCATAAGCAGGCAGCATATTGTTACTGATAAGTCTGTAGACATATCTCCCTTGTAGACATTCCCTTGAGTATATTGGTATCCACATTTTTTTCACTTCTTATTCTTCTTCACTCTTGGGTTCTTTATATGTAACAGTGCTAAATTATGTTGGGTGAGGAATTAGATAAAGATATATCTGGGGAAAAGATATGTGCTGCCACCAAGGACAGGGCAGAACCAAGACAGCAAATGAAGTTCAGAATGATTTCTTCTGAGTGCCATTAACTCTTCTTAAAGTGATTAATTCTGCACTAGTGGCTACGAAGTGAAACTACTGTATATTATTTCTCAGAAGAGTCTCACAGTAATGAAGGTGAACATTTTTCCATTTTTCAAAATGCTCTTGTGGCATTTTCTAATTCTTTTTTATTCTTATTATTTTGCAAGGCCTCCTCCAGTGTAAGCGGGCAATAAGAGCACAATTTCTATTTACTGTAATATATACTATATTCCCATTTAAGATAATTAGTGTAGCTGATTCTATTGCAGCTGCTGGCGAAAGAAAAAAAGAGAGAAAAGAACATAGATCAAAGATGATGGACATCATTTTAAATCATCTTCACCATCACCTTAGAATTGCAGAGTTTGAAAGTACCTTATCATTCAGCTCAGCCCCTGCCAAGGAGGCAGAGTGGAGAGTCAAACTCCAAACCTCTGATTCTGCAGCCAGATGCATAAACCACTGAACTGTCTAGCAGTTCATTCATTTTTTTTCTATCATTCTTTAGTATTGAATGTACTCACCAGGACTGTGCGGAATTCTGTGGAAGGAGCCTTGTAAAAGAGCATGGCTCTCTGTGTGTACCTGTTTAATGTGAATTTGGTAGGGGAAACCCTGTATCAAAAGTTTCACGTTCTGTCTTTCAGATAACAGAAGCACAGTGACTCCAACAAATGTAACATTTCAGCCACCACCCAATAACATAACCTACAGTAAGTATTATCTTGTTCTTTTTCATGGATGGGCTTCTGGCATAACCTTGGCAAAGGTCAGGAGCTCAGTTTACCACTGGGACTCCTGGGAGGAGGAACCAGTCAAGGTAGCCTTGAGCAACCTGCACAGTCCAAGAGTTCAAATGGAATCTCTTTTCCTTTAGTTTAAAACCATTGCCCGGAGTCCTAGTCTCTGAAACCATGGAAAACAAACCTGTTCCCTCTTCAATATGACATCCTTTCAAATATTTCAAATATTTATACATGGCTATCATATTCCCCTCTCGCCTTTTTTTAAGGCTAAACATTCCCAGCTCCCTTAGCTCTCTTCCCGAGGTTGTCAACATCCTTTTTAAATTGAAGTGCCCAGAAATGGACACAGTATTCCAGGTGGGATCTCACCAGAGGAAAATAGAGTGGAACTATCACTTCCCTTTCTCTAGGCACTATGCTTCTATTGATGCAACCAAGAATTGCATTGGCCTTCTTGGCCATCACACACCTAGTCCCTCCTCATACCTAGTCAGCATATTGTGGGTGATTAGGATGCTTGGATAGAGGCACAAGACCGCAAGGTTTTCCTGCCTTATACTAATGACACTCTCACAAAATACAAACTAGAAAGCACAATATTTCTGCTTGCTTCAGAAGGCCATTTCATTTAGTTCTTGCATAACTCAGTCAACCTTTGCATACAGGTGTCTTCTCTTTTTAGAGTGTTTACATGTGAATATGTGAGATCTACAAGGCCATGCACGTGCAATGGAATATCATGGTTTATTTTCTTACTCTGCAGTGCTCACAACACATGGTTGAACAAAAAAAAAATCTTAGTTAACCATACTGTTAGAAGTGCATCTTGACTTTTATGCTTATCTATAGTAAAAAAACAAAATATTGACACAGCTGTCTTTCCTATTCACACAAAAAGAAACATCCAACAAAGGCTTTGTTGGATTCATGTGGAGATGCTACTGAACTGATGCTGCAGGTTATAAAATGAGCTCTCATCTGCCCTTCCACACCAACCCAGTGCATTTAGAAGAAATTCTAATGGATGGAAAGAAACAAAGGACATTAATGTGATCTCTTTTTCTGTACGTCATACAGTAGTTTCTCCCTCAAGGGTACCACTAGACCACAGCCACCTGGAGCTAAGCTGGAAAGAAAGTTAAAACTTGTGACATATAGAGAAAAATCAAATGAGCTAAAACATGCCTATGTTTTATAGCTTAATTTCAGTTTTGTGGCCCGAATGAACTCTGGAAGTCAATTATTTCCTTTCCCATCTCTGCTCAACCTGGAAGAATTATGTGAAGTCTGAGTGATGGTATTTACTATTGTAGACCTTTCAATCTGACACGCTCTACCAATTCAAAATGAGTTGCTCAAGGAGACCCCATATTAAAACATCACCAAAATGGAATTTTGCTGAGTTGGATACAGAAGCCAGAATCATTAGAATTCCTTACATCATAATCAAGTTTGTCCTTCTCAATGTCATCATTCTTAGCATACTTTTAGAGTCGTTCATGTTTGCTTTATTTTTAAAAGTGCTAGGTTCGGTCCTGCAAAGAGTGACAGCAACAAACACAATTCCAACTGGTTAAAAACAGTCAATGATCAACTAAAGCAACACTTAGGGTAAACTGTGCTCTGCTGAATCTAAATCCTTCCTAGCAGACAGATGCTTAGGCCTACCTAACCTCACCTATTCATGGCCTAGCTTTGGGCCAGAACTGTAGCTGAAGAAGATCTGCATCTGGGATCACCCTGGCTTTTTCCCTACCCCCTTTAGAGCTCTTTTGCTAGTTGTTGCCTAAAGCCGAGCTTCCCATAACTATATGAGTGTAAAATGAAGAGGCATGACCATCACATTTTTGGATACAACTAGGCCACAACTTTATTTAATACAACAAAGAGTACTCTGAATAGGCCATTGGGTGGGATGCAACCCATCAAAGGAGCACCCCATCCCTTTGATGTTTCCAGCCATTACAGGATACCCCAGGGTGTCCACCCCATCGGTATTCTGTGCCTCCACTCCCATTGCATGTTCCTGGGGGTGCCCACCCCCATCGGAGGCCGAGTCATGAATCACTGTCAACCAGTCATAAATCATTGTCAACAGGTCATAAATCATTATCAACAGGTCATAAATCATTGCCAAGGGGGGTCCCACCTTTTTCACACACACACACACACACACACACACACACACACACACACAGTATTTTACCATGACCATATCTAGTTTACTTTTTGCTTCAGAGCCTGGATCCATCCCAATGCCTGTAAAAAATGCCAACCCTCCCCGTTGTGACAATCATATTAATATATTACCTCCAAATACAGTTACCTATCAACTATAATGCAAAAAAGGGGAGGGTGGGTGGGGCTGCTTGGCAACCAGGAGGGAAAAGAGGGGGTTGCTTCTCCTTGTGATGCATGCTGGCAGAATATGGTGTTACCAGGGAAGGTCATTTCTTCTGGACAAGGGGGACTTAAGAGACACACACCTAATCTTAAACACTTTAGTCAGTATATAGTCGAGTCAGGACTGTTCTGTTTCTTTGATTCTGCCAAGATCTGCACTTAACCTAAGTTCCTCCAGGCAGCTGCTGGTGTTTTAAAACTTGGCTTTATGTTGTAAAATCATCATATTTTAGTTGTATGTTTGGTTCCTGAATTACCATTAGAGTTCATACAACATAGGTTTGATTATCACATAGGTTTGATTATCTCTGGGCTTTTGCTACCAGAAACATTTCTTTTCAGTATTCACTTCCAAAGTTCCCTCCAATTTTTAGCCCTGCTGGGTGCTCTGCCCTTCAAACACATGCAACGCCTCGCCTCTGTAGGTTCCATTACAACTGGAACCAAAGGAGCTGAAAACGATCACTGTTTATAAGCAGGGGAAACAAAATGGCAAGCACGCGACTGAGAGAGAACCTTACTTACAAGACAACCCTATAAGATAGCCAAGAGTTAGGTTTCCCTAAACAAAGCCATCTATCATAACTCCTGTCACTATAATGCTTTCTATAACTCATTTCTTTTGGCTGATCAATCACTTGCATTCTGGAAGAATGTTTGTTTGTTTTCTACCCCATCTTTCTTCCTGCAGTAAAACATAAATTTGTTTTATTACCATAAATGATAATATTTTAAACATTATACCTATATATTGGCCATAAACCCCATGAGAAGAATTATCCATTTTAAGTTACTTGTTTTTTTTTCCAAAGTGCACTTGGTTATGCTTCAGAACAAGGCACATCAAGTTCCTTAGCAGCCCAAATAAAAACATGATAAAAATGCCACAAAATGAACTCTTCCTAGAAGTAAAATAAAATAAAATTGTCAGCTCTTCTTTTCTGTGGTCCAATTACAGTGGCTGCTGTCACCCCTTGTTATACAAGAGGTATAATACCTATAGTAATTTATTCTCCCCCACTGATTCTTCTGCACAGAATCACAGATTGAAGTTCTGACTTCTGAAAGTCAACAAAAGCCACCTTCCTCCCACCTTAAACTGGTCTTTGATTATCAGTAGAGAATATTGCTATGCTGCAATGCTTCTGTGTAAATCAGTAACTTGAGAGTAATCCCCTCCAATGCTTGAGATGATCTAGAGGGAAGAGAGGCTTACCCCTGCCACTATCTGCACGGATGCCAGAGAGAGGCAAGCTTGTTCTAGGTGAGTGGTTTCCAACACCGGTTAATGTTCTTGGACCAGTGGTGATGGCTTCCTCTCAGTCAACTCACAAGTGGTCGCTGGTCTTTCTTGTTAATGCAATTGTTCAGTGGTCACCAGTATCCTAAAAGTTGCTAACAGTTTGAAGATGAATTTAGAAATTGAAATGTGGGCAGGACCAATGGCAGCTTGTGATCTTAGTAGGATGTGTCACCTCAGTCCTTCCCCCCTCCCCCATTGCTTGGAATACAAGCTACCTATAAGTGCAGCATCTGGAAGTTGAGACGTGGCAACTGGACTTCTTTTCTTAAGAGATCGAAATGTTTCGCTACTCATCCAAGCAGCTTCGTCAGTACAAAGCTGCTTGGATGAATAGCAAAACATTTTGATCTATTAAGGAAAGAAGTCCAGTTGCCATGTCTCAGCTTACAGATAAATTCCTCTGGATGACTGAGAATCTTCACAGACATTACAGCACCTTCTCTGTTTGTGTGTCTCAAATCAGAGCAAACCTACTAAAGGTTGTTCACACATTTTGAAATAGGTGGTATGGCTTCTTGGGTCACACTAGTGACTATTCACATACCTGTGAAGTATGGTTGATTTTTTCAGCATCCATGATGAGTGGTGAGGGGAAGAAAGGACCTTGGGACAAGAGAGTGATTAGAACAAAGTGCTGTCTGGTGTCCCCATGCTTTCCTATGGATTCTTCCTTTGATAAGCAATAAGAACAGCATTTAATGTACTCCCATTTGTGCTTTCAAAATTTGAACAGATATAACTGGATCACCTGGGCAAGATTCCGTGGCTTCAATGTCAAACTCAACTTCAGCAGACACTTCAGGTAAGATATCCCTCTATAATTCAGTTCTTACTTACGAGTTGACAGTCATCCCATTAAAGAATGATGCCATGTTATATACTGTCAACTTCCTTCCTGTGTTGTAACATTTTGCTCCACCCTCAGGTTCCCTGAAGTCAGCTCTGTGGGGTCAGTCATAAACTTCCAATTGACCCTATAGCTAATGGTAAGAAAAGCCTTAGAGGGAATTGCTCCCAAATACAAAAATGGCTAATTTTCTTTCCAATCTTGTGGTGCCTTTTTGTTGTTATTATTGGGGAGGGGAAGTACAAGCATTGTACAGCAAGATGCCCAGATCTGCGAAGAATTAGTTCCATGATATACTGTGGATCCCTGAATCTTTGAAGTAGCCTTATCTACTGTATTCAAGAGGGTGAGACAATGGTAACAAGATAGAACCCTTAAATGTTTTATATGGGGCTCTGGCAAACTGCTGATGAGTGAAACCACAAATGCTGATCCCATAGACATGGGGGTTCTACTATATAACACTTGTAGTGTGGAACAGAATCTGAGAGATTCAGGCTGAAATCCTTGATCTGCAATGAATTTCACTGGGTGATCTTGTTGTCAGTGACTAGCCATGTTAGTCTATGTTGCTGTACGTTGGTGGCCTCTGGTGAGTCATTTGCTGTTACCTTGATCTACTTCAGAGGACCAGTGTGAGCCCTAAGCTGGAAAGGAGGAAGGAACTCAGCAGCTTAAGTGCCAGGCTGCAGACCCAGAGGTTGGGAGTTCAGTTCCCCACAGTGCCTCTTTATACTCTTTGGCATTTAAATATAGAATATGACCGTAAAAGCAAAGCAAAATTTTCTGCTTATATGCCACCCCGTAGTGTTTAAAGCACTCTCTGGGCTGTTTGCAGTTTATTTATGAAGGCTACACATTGCCCCACCCACCCCCAGCAAGCTGGGTATTCATTTTACTGACCTCAGAAGGATGGAAGGCTGAGTGAACCTTGAGCCTGCATCCTGGAATTGAATCCCACATCGTGAGCACAGTTATAGCTGCAGTACAGCAATTTAACCACTGTGCCACAAGGTTTATCATAACAAACAAGCAAGCAAATAACTCATTAGCACCATTCTTTATCCCACAAAGTTGGCCTATTCCATACCTGACTAGGCACGTAGATATCTCAGAGGGTTTATAAAGGATATTGGATGGGCAAAGAGGGATGGGGGGAGAGAGAGAGAGAGACATAAAAATAACATCTGCAACTGTGAGCAGCACTTGCTACTTAGACATGGGCCTTTAAACTATTCCCCATCATCCCATCTAAAATACCTGGATGATAAATGGAGAACATTCAAATACAGTTTCCTGCCAAATGAAATGGGATTGTTGGTTCATGTAGGGAAAGCCTATCCTTAAAGGGTGAAAGGAACAATGTTACATAGGGTCAGAATAGAGCCGAAGGAAGGGCAGTTGGCCAAACAGAAGGTTTTCTAATGGGAGCACCAAGCCAGGGATGGATAGAAAGTAGATCTGGATCTTACTGATGGGACTAGATAAGTGATGGAGAACCTTTTAAAGTGCCCAAACTGCAATTCAAAACCCACTAATTTTTCTCAAAGTGCCAATACAGCATTTTAACCTGAATCCAGGTGGCTGTGAGGGGGACAATGTCATGTACCCACAGAAAGGACTCTGAGTGCCACCTTTGGCACCTGTGCCATAGGTTCGCCAACACTGGACTAGATAATCTGTAGCAAACTGGCAAGGCTTCTCTCTTGGAAGCAGACATTCTTACTGATGTCTTCTCGGAGGCTTTCGCAGCTGGGATCTGATAGTTGTTGTGAGTTTTTCAGGCTGTTTGGCCATGTTCTGGAAGTTTTTCTTCCTGATGTTTCACCAGAGTGTGTGGCTGTCTTTTCAGAGGGCAAGGTGTTCTCCTCTAAAGATGCCAGCCACAGAGTCTGGTGAAATGCCAGGAAGGAAAACTTCAAGAAAACAGCCAAACAGCCTGGAAAACTCACAACAAATATTCTTATTGACGTTAACATCTCAGAGATGAGCTAACAGAAAAAATCATTGTGTAGTGGCAGAGCAGAACAGAATGTGGGAAAGTTTTTTTTTAACAGACCATTGTACGCTAGAGTCTTTATGCCAAGGCTCAGCAGAACCACTTACTATTAACCTGGGGAAAGAACTGACTTGAGCTATAAATTGTCGGCTGCAAAGTCGGCAGCTCAGCGGTTCGAATCCCAGGTGCCACGCAACAGAGCAAGTTCCCACTGATAACCCCAGCTCCTGTCAACGTAGCAGTTCTAAAGTATGTAAATGCAAGTAGACAAATAGGTACTGCCATAAAATGCAGGAAGGTAAAACAGTGTTTCCTTGCAGCCATGCCAGCCACGTGGCCATGGACTTGCATAACACTGGCCCTTTGGCTTGAATATGGAGATGAGCACTGCCCCTAGAGTCAGACACGACTAGCACACATGTGCGGGGGAACCTTTACCTTTACCTTTTTATTTCCTAACTTCTTTTTGCAAAACAACTTGCAATGAGCAATATAAAACAGGAGAAACATGGAGAAAGTGTAGCAGTTAACAAAAAGCAAAACCACTGATTTTTTTTTTAAATAAACACATCAGTAGTCCAGGCCCATGTGCAGAATGTGCAGAACCACTTTCAAAACAGAGTCATGAATCTCACAGCCTCTGACTCTCAATGAGAAATTGGGGCCCTGGTCAAATGAGAGCATTATGAGTTTATGTTATGACGCAGAGTCCAGAGCAAGATAATTTCCCTGCCAGCTGGGTGACCACGTAATATTTGCCCATTGCAACAAAGGCTATGTTTATTTGTACCTCTGTTATACCACCAGTTCATTTCCTGCCAGCTTTGTAAGTGTGACCGACCCCCATGGTTCTTATCTGATTTGCACTCGGTGAGTTTCCCTCCATTACTCATATAATTCCCCCGCCCCAGTGTTCTGTCAGGTATGCATTAGTATATTAATTAAGGGAAACAGGTTGCAATGTTTAAGAAGTACTCATCTATCAAAGCATTCATAAATGGATGAAAATTAAATTGTTTTTTTTCTAAAAGTTGGGGTGGGGTGGAATTAATTACGAGGCCATATTGATGAGAAAGGGAAGGTATACATAGGAACAAATAAACTGGTATGACTAAAAGGGTCTCGGACTATCATACTGATATTTTAGCAAGCATAGCTTACATCAGGGCTGTTGAACTTTGAACAGGCCAAGGTCTACTTTTTCCGGCCCAAAGTGCCTGAGGTCTACTACACTAAAACCTCTACTTATGAATTTTATCCGTTCCAACCACATGCTCATTAAGTAAAAACTTTTGTAAGTAGGAATGCATTGAAAACCAATTAATCTGTTCTGGGGGGAACAGATTTCAATGTGACATGGCCCTTGAACTGCCCTGCTCAGCTGAGACAGTGGACTGGCAGACCCAGAACTTTGCTGGGGCAGTGGTGGTCCTTGTGATGGGGGAGGGAGGGGTGGAGAACTTATCCCCTCACTTTTTAAATTGATGGCCGGAGGGCTACTTTTGAACCCTTTGCGGGCTACCAGTAGCCCACGGTCTACCTGTTGGGCAGGCCTGGCTTACATGATAAGTGACATCTGAAGAAAGTCCCTGCCCCCATTTGCCTCTGACTTGTGTAGTGATGAGTCCAGCAAGTGTTCCCTTTGGAACAAGTATTTAGGAAATATCCACGAATTTGTTGTCCACAGCAAACTGAATGTCTCAATGCACCAAGGCAAAAATAGCGAATGAGGGGAGAAAGGATTTTTTTCCCTTCTCAATTGCAAAATGTCTAGCATGATCTTCTACAGCCACAGCTGCAACAGGTTTTTAAAAAAACCACAGAACAAAATAAAATACAACCTTGTTCTTTTTGCTCCAAACCCTTTTAGTATTTTCCAATTGCTTTTTGCATAAAATGCAAACTTTTGTACAGAACACTTGCCTGAATTTTTAAAAGCACAAAAAACTCTTGTAGTCTTATCCCACCAGGAGACAAAAAAAAAAAAAACTTTTGACATTTTTCATTCTCACCTCCAAGGATGAAATGAAGAGCTACATACCTGTTTTGGAGAATATGCTACAATAAGGCTACAGTGAAAGACAACGTTATGAGGCATGTATCAACCTGCTAAGTCTTGCTTTTGGCAAGGAGATGCAGAGCACAGAGCAATGAGGACTTGTGCCTTGTTGTTAAGTGCACAGGATGGTACGTTGAAGAGGAGGGAATTATTAAGTTAACCAGTGCCTAGGCTTCATAATTTAAGACCAGAAGTTTAGGTATATGGCCACGGAGCCAGAGGTTTGGACGTGTTCCCTGCTGTACCGCCAAGAGAAATGAGCCAGCCTGTATGGCCCTGGGCACACTGCACGGTCCTAGGCTGTTCCCAAAATAAGAGGGTGGTATTAACTCACAGTGTCTAAACTAATATTTTGCTTGCAATGCAATCCCTCACTTTTTGTGATGGCAATATTGTGATTTTAAAAATCCTATACTTCAGTGATAAATGCATCAAAATATGTTCACTGGGGGAATTCCATTAAAATAGATCTATTAATTGAACCTTTTTAAATGTGGGTTTGTTTCCTTCAGCCTTTGGCCTAATTAGACACTCCATTTAAAAACAAAACTTGTGTGTTGCACTGAGATTCTGAGGGGACACGGCAAAAATGTCTTCCATTCCCCCTAAAAGCAAAGCAAAGTGTGCTGCTTCTAATCTATACCACTCCAGACCGCTCAAAGCACACTCTGGGTAGTTTACAATTTAATGATGCCAGCTGCACACTGCATACAACTCAGCCCAATGGGTACTCAGACGTATCACTGCTGGTGCTATAGGCTGAAACCTGGGTGTTGCCTACTCACTGTATCTTCTGTATTAAAAACAGAATCTTTAGGAATGTTAGCATGTCAGAAAGATGCAGCATGTTATGGGGACACTAACGATGTACACTTTCTTTGGACAAATGTGCAAAAATTGATCAAAACGAAGGGTGTTTGTGTGCTACTGTGCCAACTCTATGGCAGAGCAGAGAGCTGCTGGTCATCTACAGCAGTGGTTCTCAACCTGTGGGTCCCCAGATGTTCCTGGACTGCAAATCCCAGAAGCCTCCGCCTTTCAATGTGCTGGAAGGGATTTCTGGGAGTTGCAGTCCAGGAACATCTGGGGACCCACAGGTTGAGAACCACTGATCTACAGGGTATCTCAATTTCCCCAGCAATCCTCTGTTTTCCATCTGGGATTTATGGAATACTCATGAAATTAGGATATATGGGAATAAAAAAGACTGAGTCATTGACACCAAAAGAAAAAGGCAAGTGGTTGCAGAACCTTTACTGAGGTAAAGCTCGAGGCCTCATTTGGACATTTAAACCATGTAAACACTAGGGTGGACTGAGACCGCCTGTGATTTATATACTCACCTATAGTCACTCAAGCATCCACTTCACATGCATGTAGGGCAGTGGTGGCCAAACTTCGACCCTCCAGATGTTTTGAACCACAATTCCCAGAATTCCAAGCCTGTATTGTCAATGACAAAGGACTGTGGGAGTTGTGGTCCAAAACATCTGGAGGGCCAAAGTTTGGCCAACACTGATGTAGGGTGAAAGGAAAGATTTTCAGTATTGTTACTGAGAATTCATAGTCTATCTTCTTTTTTCTTACCTGGTTAACTAGTGTGTGGGGGGGGGGGGAGAGAGATAGAGCGACTGTGGATGATGAATATCTGTATTCCTATTTTACAGGCATTGGCTGGTGCTACAAAGCCACCTGCACAATTGCGAGCAGGGTGTCTGTGGGCAGCACTAGATATTGTCCTGTATATGACATTTCCAAAATTGATGGCCTTATGTATTCACCACCTCAGGTCACAGTCATAGGCATTTTATCCTAGTCAGGAATGTGGTAGGGGGTGGATGGGTTTCAGGGTAGTGATCAGATTAGAGTATTACCAAAATGGTGCAGGGTGGGTAGGCTGGGCACCTATCTGGGTGCCTTTGTTTGAACACGGACCAACAGTTGGCTGTCATACATCCCTACTCACACTGCCCACCTTAAAAATGTCTCTTCCATGACTGGGTATGTCTTTTAAAAAGATGTACAACATGATGGTCTATGTATAATGTTTTCCCAAGGGTAAATTGATCATCCAGTGACTCATCCCATTCCAGTGTGACATCTGGAGCAATATAGTACTGCCTTAATGTGTCGAGGGTTTCCATGGAGGTACCTGAGGGTGGATGCCATGGGAGCGGCATAGACTCAGAAGCATTCGGACATGTAGACAAATGCGGAGAGTTACCACATGAAAGTGGCTAGTTACATGGGTGATTAATATGTGAATTAGCAGGACTCTGCTGGTAGCAAAAACAGACAAACAAATCTGGATTGAATTCAACCTATATTCATCTGAGTTTCTTTCTCACAGGCAAAAATAATATGACAACAACCAGGTCAGACATCCTAAAATATACAACAGAAGCTCTGCAAGTAAACTCATCTGAAGGCGAACATATAAGTAAGTGATGACAGAGGTTTTCCTTCTTCCAAATACCATTCTGGGACATCCACACTCCTCATTACTTTTATGCCTGGGGCTAGCTGTGATGATCATACTTCAACACAAAGCTTGTCAACACTTCAGAAGGTGGGTGTACGAACAACACAGTCTTGCTTCCATCCTTAGGCATATTCAGCGTTAGGTACTAAGTTAGCCTTTCCAGTGTCACCATTCACATAGAGAGCCCCCCCCCACAAACAGTGGGGATCTCCCCCTTCAGAATCTGTGCCATCCACATATAGGAGGGAAAATGGAAATTACAATGAAGGGGTGAAATTATAGCAACTTCACCTCTACCTGTGGTGACTTTAAACTAATACATGACAACTAAATAGGACTCCTGTCATACATGGAAAAGCAGTCATGGGAAGGGTCTTCCTGAAGTCTTAGTCTGGATGTCAGGCATGATAAGAGCTTTAGCGATTTAATTTTTAGATGAAAACACCTAGTATTCAGGATTCTGATAGTCCCAAAAGGTAACTTTTTCAAATTCTTAGTTTGGCAATTGTGGAATCAGCGGGGTCATTTACATGTTACAAAATGTGGAGCAAAATAGATAATTTGCTTAGCATATATTTCAAAGAGGTGCTCCATCAAGTGATGAGGAGAGATATCTGCTTGTCATAGTGCATTGTTTTTCTCTTTGTGTGTGTGTGTTTTAAGGTTTTTATTAAATATTATAAAACTACAATATCAAAAAAACCCAGATAAAACAACAAAATATCATAAAGGAAAGGAAATATTAATCAAGCACACACACCAGTATAACAAAAATATAACCAACATAATAGACAAAAACCCAGTGCAACCCACCCCCCTCAGGACTTTAACAAAGAAATAAATTGAGTCTCCTCCGGGTGTATTTGTTGTTGTTGTTCAGTCGTTCAGTCGTGTCCAACTCTTCGTGACCCCATGGACCAGAGCTCGCCAAGCCTTCCTATCCTCCACTGCCTCCCGGAGTTTTGTCAAATTCATTTTGGTTGCATCGATGACACTGTCCAACCATCTCATTCTCTGTCGTCCTCTTTTTCTTTTTTCCCAGCATCAGGGACTTTTCCAAGGAGTCCTCTCTTCTCATGTGGAGGCCAAAGTACTGGAGCCTCAGCTTCAAAATCTGTCCTTCCAGTGAACATTCAGGGTTGATATCTTTCAGGATGGATAGGTTTGATCTCTTTGCAGTCCAGGGGACTCTCAAGACTCTCCTCCAGCACCACAGCTCAAAAGCATCAATTCTGCGGCGATCAGCCTTCTTTATAGTCCAGCTCTCACTTCCATACATCACTACTGGAAAAACCATAGCTTTTACTCTCTTGACCTTAGTTGGCAAAGTGATGTCTCTGCTCTTTAGGATGCTATCTAGGTTTGCCATTGCTTTCCTCCCAAGAAGCAGGCGTCTTTTTATTTCGTTGCTGCAGTCGCCATCTGCAGTGATCAAGGAGCCCAAGAAAATAAACTCTGTCATTGCCTCCATTTCTTCCCCTTCTGTTTGCCAGGAGGTGATGGGACCAGTGGCCATGATCTTAGGTTTTTTTTATGTTGAGCTTCAGCCCACTTTTTTTCACTCTCCTCTTTCACCCTCATTAAGAGGTTCTTTCATTCCTCCTCACTTTCTGCTATCAAAGTAGTATCATCTGCGTATCTGAGGTTGTTGATATTTCTTCCGGCAATCTTAATTCCGGCTTGTGATTCATCCAGACCTGCCTTTCACATGATGTACTCTGCATATAAGTTAAATAGGCAAGGTTCTTCCAGTTCTGACGGTTGCTGCTTGTCCCACATATAGATTTCTTAGGAGACAGATAAGGTGGTCAGGCACTCCCATTCCTTTAAGGACTTGCCATAGTTTGTTGTGGTCTACACAGTCAAACGCTTTGGCATAGTCAATGAAGCAGAAGTAGATGTTTTTCTGGAACTCTCTGGCTTTCCCCATAATCCAGCGCATGTTGGCGATTTGATCTCTAGTTCCTCTGCCCCTTCGAAATCCAGCTTGTACTTCTGGAAGTTATCTTTCCACATTAGAGATGGGCACGACTTAGCGGTATTTTCGTTTTCGTTTTCGTTTTTTCGTTTTCGTTATGTAACGAAACGAAAACGAAAAACGGTTCAAAAATGGACCGAAAACGGAAACGAAACGACTAATTTTGAGCCAATTTTCGTTTTTGTTACTGGAAAAAGACATAATGGAGCTAAATGGGGAGAAACAAAAAAATTTTCGTTTTCGTTTTCGTTTTTTCATTTTCGTTACGTAACGAAACGAAAACGAAAAATTTTGAAATTAGCTCACGAAAACGGAAACGAAACGAAACGGACCCTAGCCGAAAACGAGAACGAAAGCGGAAAAAAATTTCTGAGTCATGCCCATCTCTATTCCACATACTGCTGAAGCCTGCCTTGTAGAATTTTGAGCATAACCTTGCTAGCGTGTATTTCATTTTGAAATACATATACCACCAGTTTATCCCATATTCCATTAAAGTAATTAGACTTACTCAAACCATTTCTAATTTTAATTTCACAAGTCAGTTTATCATTAATAACTAGATTCCATAACTCCTTATACCATTCTTCCATTACTAACTGATTATTAGATTTCCAATATTATTTTTCTCAACTTCATATCTTGTACTCATCTGCTTTTTTTGTGATTGGTCATTGGAAGGAAGCATGTGAGCTTCCACTGTAGTGTGATTGCTGACATATTCAGCTATAAGTAAATTGCTTCAGATGAAGAGCAGTGTTAATCCAAGCAGAAATACAATGTTTTTAACAGTTTGATGTTGTATGTGGCTTTGTATATGAAGTGCAAGATAATACTGCAGATCTGGAACTCCAAAATTTACTCGTATAACTGAGATTATTTTTAAAAAGAAAGAAAAAAGCAGATAAAGGTCTAAAATCTGATTTAACTGAGTGAGCTTTCAAATATTTTTTCTCAACCATTTGTTTTTAATCCTTTTTAACACTATTTGTTTTCCTTTCTCTGATCAATATTTTTAAAATTGTATTAGGATTTTACTTATTTTGTTTCTATTAATTGTTTGTAACATATATTGAGTACCAGTTTTGGGGAGAAAGCAGAGTATTAACCTTTCTTAAAAAGAAAACCCATTACAGTATTCAAATTAATAGGTATTAATATATTACATATTTGAAAAATATTTAGCCTATAGTACCAAAGTTCAGACTGACAGGGAAATTTTTAGAACACTATTACAGAAATGCAGTTGTGTTGCTGTTTATTATCCTAGTCTAAAGTATTTCATTATCAAATTTATCCAGGCTGATAAGAGTCTCAGAAATGGATTCAAAAAAGTAACTACATTTACTTTTTTTTACTACTACATTTTATAGATATTGACTTAAATTATTTACTTATACAATGCGCAGATTAAACAAAAAACATGTTCAATATTATGATGACAGAGAGATCCTAATGCCAACCACTGCTATTCTATGTATTCTAATATGCAGAGTAACATACAGTTTCTTAGCCTTCTAAACACAAAACTAGAAGCAACAGGTATAACTTAAATGGAAATACTATACACATGACTATAATGGGGAATACCATGACTTTTGCGCCATCACTGTCTCCTCTGCAGGTAGTATTCCAAATTGCCTGTGGTATGTTTCTCCTTTCTGAATGGTTTTCCTCAAAACAGACTTGGACTAGACCACCCTTAAGACAGAAAGAGGACTGTTCTCTGTAAATTAGGGTATGGGGGATCAACCAACCTATGAGGATGTGTTAGCTCATGGAAGATGATACAGGGGAAGTGTCTTAATTAATTCATCGCCTCTTCTTGGGTTGGGAGATACAATGGCTGAAATCCTACTGTTACAAGTTATGGTGCAGAAGGATGATGATTCCCCTCCCCCCCCCCAAAAAATGAAACATTTCTGATTTCCTCCTTGTCCTCTAGATATTGCATGAAAGATATTGCATAAAAAGATGGTTTTGCACAGATCCTTGTTCTCAACAATGTCAGGGCTCTACTGAGAGGGTCTGGAAACCCCTCAATGGCAAAGAAAAGAATCCTAGTGTACAAAGATGAGACAAATGAGTATTTATTTCCCTCTTCCTGGATTTATAGGCATGTACAGTGGTACCTCGTATAAAGGAATTGATTTGTTCCAAATGAAATTTTCCTTTGTACAAATTTCCCATAGGAATGCATTGAAACAGATTAATCCCTAATCACAACCATTTTTGTTGTTGTACAGATTTGCCCCATAGACAATTCTGTTAAGCGATTTCCCCCTATCTCCGGAAATTTTTTCCTTTAAGTGGATTTTCTGTTAAACAAACTGCTTTTTATATGAGGGTCCAGTGTACTATGCAATGGGGGGGGGGGAGAAAGAGAGAACCTATTCAGCTTCTGTTGTCAGAATGATATCTCTCTTATTGTTGGGAACCTACTCGTGTGAGGGAGATAAGAAAGCTACCATTGTGTTCAAGTGCTAGTTGTAATTATGTATTAAAGCAGCAAATGTGCCAGTGAACTATGAATATTTTAATCTCTTTTCTTGAAGACAGCACGGGAAATACAAACCCGGAAACAAAGACTGCTTCATCTCATGCTGGTGAGTAAATCAGATGCAATTCATCCATTCCTTGTGTGTGTTGTGTCATTACAGTTGTGACCAAATCTACGTGTCTCCATGTCCATGGAGTTTTCTTGGCAGGAGTACTGGAGTGGTTTGCCAGTTCCTACTCCAGGCACCTACAGCACCTGGTATTCCCTGGTGGTCGCCCATCCAAGTACTAACCAGGGCCGACCCTGCTTAGCTTCCGAAATCAGGCGAGATCGGATGTGCTTAGGGCATCTAGGCAGCTCTTCATCCATTCCTAATTCCTGCCAATTCCTCACTTGGTTGCGGCCGTCTTCAGGGGCAAGCTTTGGAAGTAGCTGGAACCATGCATGTCAATGATGGCCACTGGGATTTTTTCCTCCATAGATACCAATGCATCAGGAGGGAAGGATGATTCCCCTTACAGTGGTGAGTAAATTCAGTGCTTCTTATCACTTCCTAGTTCCTTGTTTGTTGGTTTTCTGTGGAACTGTTTGGCATTAAGGTACTGCCAGATTTGCTATCAGTCTTTGATACCTAATACAGACATGATCTAGCTGCCTCTGTGGACATCACGGAAAAGAAGACAGGCTATAATGCACTCGCTGCCATCACCTTCAGGCTCCACACTTCTTCCTGAGGATTTGGGTCAATGTGATCAAGGGAATGAAAAATAGTCTCTTCACTCTCAAGGAGAGCAGACATAGGAACATGCCTGCCCAATAATAGTAAACATTTGGGGCAAAATAAACAATGTTGTATGAAAGCAGCTGGGGTTGTGTCACCTGTTCTTGTGGCAAACAGATATTTGCAAGTTACATTCTCTGTTTGATCCAAAATCGTAAGAAATAGTTTAGGAATAATTTTTTGGAAATATTACTTCCAACCTCTGTGTATGCATGTGCAAAAATACGCTTGGTCTTTGCGGTCCTCCCAGGCATCTGGCCTAGATGGCTTCAAAAGGGGATTGGACAGATTCCTGGAGGAAAAGTCCATCACAGGTTACACAAACCATGATGGAGATGTGTAATCTCCAGGCTTAAAAACAAGGTACCGGTACTTAAAAGGCCAGATGCAGGGGAGTGGTATCAGGAGACAGATATCTAGTCTCTTGGGCTCCCAGAGGCATTTGGTGGGTCCACTGTGAGATATAGGAAACTGGACTAGATAGGTCCTTGGCCGGATCCAGCATGGCTCTTCTTATGTTCTTATGTTCCACAAGCAGGCAAAGGCCTTTCTCTTCAGGCAAGCCTTCCCTCAACTACCTGTTCTGTAGTTTTTAGATCGATTGTTATGCATTACTGATTGGACTAAATTTTCAATACTACTTGCGTTTTCCACTTTTTGTATTTTCTATTTCTCAGAGTAGTATCTCCCACCTATATTTGTTTACTTGTTGTTCTTAGCTATAATATTGCCTTTTTTAATTATCTAAGGTGCCTCCTCACATTCATTGTGCTTAGCCTTAAATATTGTCTTTAATGTTGCTAAAAACCATTATACACTCATTGCCTTCAGCTTTAAATATTGTCCTTCAGTGTTGTAAGCCACCTTGGGTCCTTTTCAAGGAGAAAGGCAGGGTAAAAACATTTTAAATTAAAAAAAAAACTTGAGTTAAAATAGTTTTTAAAAAACAGTTTATGTATTTCTACACTAGAAGAAAGAAAGATTACCATTAACTGATTAGGTTAATTTATAAACTGACTAGACTTGAAGGTAGAGTGGCCATTTATGCATCACTGGAGCAGGATCTGCAGATTTGCATAAAAATAACATGGCCTAATTTGGGACAAATTAGGAAGCCCAGTTGTAAAGGCTCTAAGTCTGCCACCTAGTGGTTCCCCTGGAATGTACAAAGCTTAGAAACCTAATCCATCGTTATTTATTATTACTCACATTCCATGCAATGTGCAGGAGCATGGCCAACAGACAGAGTGAGACTTCTAGGTAATGTGCAGAAGAATCACCAGTAACTTATCCATATTCTGTTACTTCCCAGTGATGTAGCTATTACCAGCTTAAATCACGCTGTTAGGATGCCTGACCTAAATTTGTGTTTGTGCATGCAGGTCATCAGAGTACACCACTCACAAGATTGACTAGATGATCAATTTTGCTCCTTCACCTATAAGGAGATCTTATGGAAGGATATCAGATTCTAATAAACACCCACAGGAGATCCAAAAGTGCTACTGTTAGGTGGATTTGTAATTGGTTGACTGATTGCACCCAAAGGGTGATCATAAATGGCCTCTCTTCAGCTTGGAGAGATGTGACCAGTGGGGTGCCCCAGAGTTCTGTTCTGGGTCCAGTGCTGTTCAATATCTTTATTAATGACTTGGAGGAAAGAAAAGAGAGTATGCTAATTAAATTTGCAGATGATACTAAATTGGAAGGGGTTGCTAATTCCCTAGAGGATAGGATGAAAATCCAAAAGGACCTTGACAGATTAAAGTGCTGGGCCAAAGCTAATGGAATGGATTTCAACAGAGGGAAATGTAGGGTGCTGCATCTAGGTAAAAAGAATGAATTGCACAGATATAGGATGGGGGATACTTGGCTGGAAAATAGTACCTGTGAAAGGGATCTGGGAGTCTTGGTGGAGCACAAATTAAACATGAGCCAGCAGTGTGATGTAGCATCCAGGAAAGCCAATGCGGTTCTTGGTTGCATCAACAGAACTATAGTGTCTAGATCAAAGGAAGTGATAGTACCACTCTATTCTGCTCTTGTCAGACCTCACCTGGATTTAGGGAACTGGGAATGTTTAGCCTTTCAAAAAGAAGGCTGCGGGGGGGATATGATGGCTATGTTTAAATATTTGAAAGGATGTCATATTGAAGAGGGAACAGGTTTGTTTTCCATGGCTTCAGAGACTAGGACTCGGGGCAATGGTTTCAAACTACAGGAAAAGAGATTCCATTTGAACATTAGGAAGAACTTCATGACAGAGCTGTTCAGCAGTGGAATATGCTGCCATGAAGGGTGGTTGAGTCTCTTTCTTTGGAAGTTTTTAAGCAGAAGCTGGATGGCTATCTGTCGGAAATATTGTGATGGGGTTCCTGCATGGCAGGGGTTTGGACTGGATGGCCTTTGAGGTCTCTTCCAACTCTATGATTCTATGATTCTATGAGTCATAGCAACTCAACTTTTCTTGTGAGACTGAAACATTTTGCTACTCATCCAAATAGCTTCATCAATCTGACTGAAGAAGCTGCTTGGATGTTTTGATCTCACAAGAAAAGAAGTCCAATTGCCATGACTCATATTTTGGATAACCTCACCTGGGTGACTGAGAATCTTCACAGACTCACAGAAGATCTTACAAGTCTAAAGTCTGTCCAAAGCTTGGCCAAAATATGTTATAGTCTAAAGTAAAAGACGAGCTGGTGCCACCCATGTAGATTGAACTGACAATTGCATTTCATTTTAATTTCACCCGTCAGTTGATCCTAACCAATGGGTGTGGTTCTTACAATGCTGAAGACAACAGGCTAGTTTGGGGGGAGCACTGGACAGGCATTACAGCACACACAGCAATGTCCTCCAGCAGACAATAGCTGGACGAGATGGGTAAACTAAGTCGGGCTGGCACTAGTTGTTCCTCTCAGTATCTGCCAGCTGCAGTAGTCTCCTCACTCTGCCTATCGGTAGGGCCAGCTCTGAATCTGCCCTCCATAGTTGTAAAGACTGAACATAGATGGCACCTTGCAGCAGCACATCTTTTGGATAGTTCATTCAACTTTTTTTTACAAAAGGCAATGTAATGTATGTGACATTTGTGAATTAATTTTCTCCATTATTTTCAGGTATTATCCTGCCAGTTGTCATTGCCCTGATAGTAATATCCCTCATTGTTTTCCTTCTGATGGCATTGTACAAAATATGCTTAAAAACAACTCCAGGTATTTCTTTAACTTTCTTTTAAAAGTTCTTCAAAATTAGTTTCTTAAACTGCATTAAAATGTTCTTAGGTTTCTAGTATATTCTTCAACATCCTTATACCTGCAATGTATTTGACACAGTTTTTGGCAGGGGTTTTTCTGGGGTGCTGATTTGCTTTTGTTTTTAATTGCATTTGATGTTTTATGATTTAAGCTTTCTTTCACTTTTTAATTTTTTTTTAAGTACATTACATCTGGGGTGCAATGAGAAGGCTAGTTCAAGAATTTTCTCTCTGATATAGGCTGGAATATCAAGGTAATGTGTATTTCTTTTCTTCTAGAGAGGCAAGAGAATGGAACTGAGCAGTAAGTTGTTTCCCATTCCTTCTGTCCTTACTGATTTTAATGGATTTGTTTGTTTGTTTGTTTGTTTGTTGTTTTGTACTTTTATACCGCCCATCTGGCAGCAAGGCCACTCTGGGGAGATTACCCCAAATATTAACAACAAACAAGACAATTAAAATAAGCAAAAAATCACTACATTAAAATACAATTACAATTTGAATACATTACAATCAAAGGCATCTTAAAGTTGCAGTCTACCTATAAGTCAGTTTCTGAAAAGAACCATAGGATTATGCTGCTAGGTTGGGCGGGAAGATTCCATCCATCTGAAATGATTACCCAAACGTACACAATTTATATCTACACACCAGAATGCCTTCCTCTGAATTCTGCAACACAGCTCTCTACTTGGAGTGTTTTGGAGAAGGTAGCCATGTTAATCTGTTCAAGAATTCCAGGCAAAAATCAAAGAAAAACAAAACAAAATAAAAGAGATAAAAACATGTGGCACCTTAAAGATTAACTTTCATATTTTAATGTAATGTTTCATGGACATGTCCACTTCTTCAGACATATAGCAGCAGAATGAGGCATGCAATATAATATGTAATCGAATATAAGTTTCATACCAAATATTCATTGGCTGTTGTATGTAGATGTATTTGCATGTGAGCCCTGTTGTAAAAATTCCTATAGATACAGAGCTGGGTGAGAGTGGGGAGGGGAGGGAAAGAGGGGGTGGTTGGTTTTAGAGATGATGGGAAGAAAGGGAGTTGCAGGCAGTTTTTGCCTAGGGTCAAGGGGAGGTGGAATGGAAGAGAGAGGGGAAGATGAAATGGGTTGAGAGATTGGGAAAGTTTACATAGACAGTTTTTACTTTAGAATCTTTTGGTGGGAGATAAACTTCCATGAAAAAGCAGTGGCAGTATAGAAGTATTACATATGATAATAACTCAAGAAACCTTGACTTATGTTCAATCCATTCTTGTGTGTTTCCATCATGCATCTGAATTTTATCTCAGCTGTTTTCTTTGTATTCTTGATTTTTAATGATTCTGTTCCAAAGTGGTGACCTTCAAATCCTGACAGACTGAAATGGTTTGAGACAGGTTTCTGTGTATTGTGGTCTCTTATGTCAAACTTGCATCCATTGATGCATTTTCATAGGGACTGTCCTGTTTGTCCAATGCAGAGTACAGATGGGCATTGTTGGCAAAAGATGGCATAGACCACATTGGTTGAGGAGCAGGTGAAGCTGCCCTGGATATTATATATGGCATTGCTAGATCCTGTAATAGTTGTTGCTGGAGCAGATGTGTGAGCAGAGTTGGCATCTAAGTTTGTGGTATGGTTTAGTCCCTTTGTCTGTGTATCTGTTTTGTAATCTTGTATGCATTAGTATTTGTTTAAGTTTGGGAGGCTGTCTGTAGGCAAGTATAGGTCTCCCATCAAGAGCTTTGGAGAGTGATGTGTTCTTGTCAAGGATGGGCTGGAGGTCATTTAAGTTGCATGTGAGTGGTCTCACTTGTGGACTGTAAGTGACAACCACTGGTGTTCTGTCATTTGGCCCTTTGGACCTGTCTTGTAGCAGGTTATCTCTGGGTATGCATTCTTGCTTTGTTGATTTGTTCCTTAATCATGTGAGCTGGGTACTGCAATCTGAGGAAAGCATTTTGTAGATCCCTGAGTTTGGAGTCTCTGTCTTGTGGGTCAGAACAGATGCGGTAGTACACAAAAATGTGTCCATTAGAAAAAGTACAAAATGGGTTCAAGTTATGGGAAGCCAGATCTAGACTAGATATTAGGAAAAATATTCTAACTGTTAGAGCAGTATGACACTTGAACCAATTACCTTGGTGGCTGTGAGTAGAGATGGGCACGACTTAGCGGTATTCCCGTTTCCGTTTCCGTTAGTCGGTTCCGTTACTCTACGGAAACGGTAACGGGAATTACTGCCCCAGACTTCGAGCTCGAACCGACGAACGAACAATTTTGGTCTGATTTGTCGTGCTCGTTACTTGCGTGACGTCACGCGATCACGCAATGCCAAGCGGCACAGAAAAAAAGTTTTTAAAAGTAAAAAAAACCCGATTCCCGGCCCTAAAAGCAGGCGAAAACTGTCTGAGGGCACCTACCAGGCCAGAAGGGTGGTTTTTTTTGGGGGTGGGGGTTTCCTCGCCCCCCTCTCCTTGGCTACTGCTACTGCTGCGCTGCTGGTACCAGGCGGGGGGGGGATCGTCTCGTCTGCCTTTGCCATGCGGTGTGCGGGCGGGGGGATCCAAAATGCCGACCACAATATTTTTTTTAAATCGTGGTCCAAAACCCCACCAAAGCACCACAGAAACATGTGAAAATTAGCTATTTTAAATGCTTGAATTTTTACAGTAGCAGCAGTGGGTTTGTCTTGCAAAAAAACGTCTCCATTGATTTTATTTTATTTCATTTTATTTTATTTTTTTACACCTGCGCATTTGCAAAGATGGGCTCGCCCATGGGAGTGGACCATGCAAAGTCTTGGAGCCATTCCACCAATCGCATGGCCAGGTTTTGCTGACTGAACCAGGCTGGGAGGGCGTCTCCATTTGCCATGCAGTGCGGGGGGATCTAAAATGGCGGCCGCAATATTTTTTTTAAATCGTGGTCCAAAACCCCACCAAAGCACCACAGAAACATGCGAAAATTAGCTATTTTAAATGCTTGAATTTTTACAGTAGCAGCAGTGGGTTTGTCTTGCAAAAAAAACGTCTCCGTTGATTTTATTTTATTTCATTTCATTTTATTTTTTTACACCTGTGCATTCGCAATGATGGGCTCGCCCATGAGAGTGCAACATGCAAATTTTCCACCAATCGCAAGGCCACTTGGCCAGGTTGACCACAGAGACTTCTGGGATGTGCCAATCGGGCATAAACAGCCCACTAATCGTAGCCCGAACCTGAACCCTAAGCCTAAGCCTAACCCATACACCAGTACACTGTCCTTCTAAGTGGGTCAGAGAGGCACCCAGAGGTGCACCCCAATACTCACCCTAACCTCACCCATCACTAGCCTAACCCTAGCTCTTGTGCACTGCTAACCCATCTTAATCCTAAGCCAGATCTACTTGCATTACACTACATAAGTATGTGAAACACAGCATGTGCAAAGAGTCTGCCAGTCCGTCACTTGTGGCTCTGGCTGACTCCTGCAGCTGCCTCCAGGAGCCCGCTACCCCCCCCAAACCAGTACTAACGACAACGAAAAAACGAAAAAACGAACCGACTAATTTTTGCGAATTTTCGCGAAAAACGGAAACGAAACGAATCGGACCCTAGCCGAAAACGAAAACGAAAACGAAGGTTTTTTTCTGAGTCGTGCCCATCTCTAGCTGTGAGCACTCCAAGGCTAGAGGCATCCAAAAGAAAATTGGACAGCCATTTTTCAGATCTACTTTGATTTGGATTCTTGCATTGAACAGGGGATTGGACTCAAGGCTCAGAAGAACAGCATTCCCTCTCCCCCACCTGTCAGTAGCTTTTTTGCCACCTGCTACAGAGCTTGGAAAAGGAACTTCTTTGACCATAATTCCCTGAATAACCCAGCTAATGTAGTGCTGGCTGGGATTCAGGAAAGCAGAGAGCTTGACTTGATGGCCTAAGGCCCTTTCTAGATCCATTATTCTGTGATTTTATGAATGATTCAAAAAACTACAAGCATTGATCTACCCCTATCTAGTTCTTTCAGGAACAAAATCAAAAGTTGGGTTAAATAGTATCTTTGTTTGTTTGTTTGTTTGTTTGTTTGTTTGTTTGTTTGTTTGTTTGTTTGTTTGTTTGTTTGTTTGTTTGTTTGTTTGTTTGTTTGTTTGTTTGTTTGTTTGTTTGTTTTAAAGGTAGTATTAGCAGTTCAACCATATGAGGCTGGGTCTTTCCCATTAATTGTTGTGACAAGAGGTTTGTGGTCACTTACTAGGCTAAAGGTGAAGTCAACATAAGGTCCCCATATACTCACTAAACATTGCTTCAGTGAAATGGTTGCCAGTGCTGATTTGTCCACAAACAGGGAGAAAAAATCTGAACAGTGAAGACTTTGTGTACATGCACCAGCTCTAGTTGTGTTGTAGGTCTCCTATGCCTTAGCTGCTACCCCATTCTTGCTAGAGCTTGAGCATGTTTGGGTCATAAAGTTTCATGATGAGAGAAACTGAAAGGATTGATTTCTTTCATTCCCTTAAAATAGTCATTTGTTCAGTCAATATCCCTCCTCCATAACTCATTCAATAGCTTTAGCACTGTAAACAAATTTGGCAGGTACCACATCAGGCAGTTAACTATTGCCAATATATGCCTACATTCTGCATCAGCAGTGGGCGTTTTCAGTTGACTAATAGATGATACTTTATCTTCATTTGATCTCATGCTGCCCTTATTTATATACTTTTCACAAAAGTCAGTGGGTTGCAGGCAGAAGTTGCATTTTTCTTTACTAAGTCTAGGCTTAATAACATCCAGGTGGACTTCCTTGAGCATTTCTAAATATCTCCCTGATATTGACCCAAACACCAAACAGTCATCTGTAAATGAATAATATTTTTCATATCTTTTCTAAATCAGTTGGATTTGGAAGATCTTTCAAACAACAATGGTCCCCAGAAACAATCTTTTAAAGTAGGATTTTCCAGCTTGTCTTCTGAATAGGCTTCGCTTCGCTTCTCTTCCAGCTACTGTAGACTGTTGCCATCCAATTTACAGAATGCAGTTGTTGTTTATAGTGCCAACATTAATCTAAAATGCACTCTTCAGGGCTATGTTATTATCATATTATTGTCTCTATAGAGGAGGCCCAAATGCAAGCTGGTAAGTTTTTTCAGAAAGTATGAATCTGATTAATCTTTGTATAGACATGAGCCCCACTGAATATTGGGACTAGGACACCGGAAAGATTGCTTCCTCCCATATGAGCTTACCTGTAATGAGTGATCTTCATTAAAGTCCGTCTTTGTGCCCCATCACCAAAAGGTTAGGTCGGTGAGTGCATGAGATGATGGTTTCTCTGTACCAACCTATTGATCGTGGATCATCTTCCCAATGAAACTCAAGCTTGCTCCATTCTTGTTACACTTCCAATGGAAATCTGAAATTAAAATATTCTATCTGGCCTTTAAGTTTCAAGGGTGTCTTTTAAAATTGTTTCACCTTATTATTATTTTTTTTAAAAATGATGTATGTTTTATTGAACACTAGTTTGACAAGCTAGATGGCAGGAAAGTGATTAATATATTTTAAATAACTAGAGTGAGACTTCTTAATAACCATGTGTTGGCCACGCCAGTAGAACCGCACAACTCTGTGTTTCTCTCCCTTCCATCTGTTGTGTTCCCATTGATTGAAACAAGGGGGAAGAGACAAGGAGCCTGTATTCCATGTCAAGAAGTGATTCCCCCACATCTCAAGGGGAAGAAATGTAGACAGCAGTCTATCCCACACAGTCAACATGCTTGAATTCCATTGGGGGCTGGATTACCCAAAGGAAACAGCTAAAGGAAAAATATAGGAATCATCTCCTATATGCAGGCTTCATTATGGGCAGGAATGAAGAGGAAGTATGGGGCCAGGAAAGAGACTGCAAGCTGGTAGCAAACCTGCTATGGGCTTGACACATACGCAACAGACCATTTGTTCATCCCCTTGTACTAGAACACATCCTCTCTCAAAACTGTAAAACATTTCATTCATGATAGAAATATGCACCAACTCTTTAATGTCTCCAAACAGAAACCCATTGGATAAGGAGAATGTGAAACTCATTTCGGTTAAGACAACTTCTCCAGAGATTGGTAAGTCATGTTTCCTTCGCACTGATTATGTGCCTTAGAAGCACACATCAGGGTTTTGGTTTTTTTAGAAATCCGGGGGGATGAAACAAAACATGTGGAGTTTTGTTTGTTTGTTTGTTTGTTTGTTTTTGCAGAAGGCCTGTTGGGTCTCTTGGGGCTTAGATACAGTAGTCACTTCTTGGACGTGATTCACTCCCATTAATCGTTATAGTGTTCAAAATTAACTTATTAACACAGCTTTGCTTGTTGCTTTTGTGTTACCTTACATTATTAATTTTTTAAAAAACCCTGAGAATTGATAAAAGAGTAGGATAAAACTTGAAACTTAGGTCACCTACAAAAGTGACCTAAGCTTCCCTTTAAAAGTTGTGTTTATTTAAAAGTAGCTGGAAAACATGTTAAGCATAATAATAATAATAATAGCTGGGAGTTGAGTCATGGCTACTGGACTTCTTTTTTGAGAGATAGAGACGTTTCACTGTTCATCCAAACAGCTTCATCAGTCTGAATACAGCTGGTGCAAGCAGTCCTTCTTATAGTCAGCTTGACCTCTTGTCCCCTGGTCTGATTGGCTCATAAGATGAACAATAGCCTGAATAGGCTCATTAGGGAGACATTAGTGTCCATGGCCTTAAGGTAAACAATGGCCTAAGGTGCTGAGACCCATCAAGAATGGGTCGTTAGCTGTGACCTTGGTGGTGAAGGCTCTTTGATTTGCCTGGGTACTTTGGAAAGTACAGCCTGATAAGTAGCAGATAGACTATGCCGGAGCCCACCACCTCTGTTGAGGGAGGGATTTTCAATGCTAACATGAATGGCTTCCCTTACTCCTCTCTCAAACCACCTCTCTTCTTTGTCTAATATGTGTACATCCTCATCTTTGAAAGAGTGGCCTTTGTCCTTCAAATGGCCAATCAGACCAGGGGACAAGAGGTCAAACTGACTATAAGAAGGACTGCTTGCACCAGCTGTATTCAGACCGATGAAGCTGTTTGGATGAACAGCGAAACGTCTCTATCTCTCAAAAAAGAAGTCCAGTAGCCATGACTCAACTCCCAGCTAAACGCACTTGGATGACTGAGAATCTTCACAGAAATAATAATAATAATATCTCTCCCATAACTTCCATTGCTTTTGGAATTGTAACTCTGTTAAGACATTGACACCAAAGAAAGTACACTTACTTACTGATTGCCATGAACATATTACTTCCAACCCAAGGACATCACATTTGTACTGTGTGAAGCAGGAGTGCAGCATAAAACATACCCATCATTCTTCTGGGCAGTGTTCCCTAAGAACACCGGAGCCCCAGATGTTCTTAGACTAAAACTCCCAGAAGCCTTCACTATTACCTGTGCTAGCCAGGATTTTTGGGAGCTGTAGTCCAAAAACATCTAGGGAGCCACAGTTGGGAGTCACTGCTTGGAGGTATTCCATCACAGGGGCTCACTGTATTTCACGGAAATTTCTTTGCCATTACTAAATTCCCCATGGGGTGGGGGATACAGATTACGTTCAAGAAGGTTCAGCCAAACATAGTTTGGAAACCCTTTGCATAAAGTTATCAAACTGTTCTTCTTAGCTTTAGTGGTTTCTAACATAAGAACATAAGAAGAGCCCTGCTGGATCAGGCCAAAGACTCATCTAGTCCAGCTTCCTGTATCTTACAGTGGCCCCACCAAATGTGTCTGGGAGCGGATGAAACTAGATATCTCTCTCCTGATACCACTCCCCTGCATCTGGTTCTTGGATACCCCGATTTTAAGCCTGGAGATGATACATCTCCATCATGGTTTGTAACCTGTGATTGACTTTTCCTCCAGGAATCTGTCCAATCCCCTTTTGAAGGCATCCAGGCCAGATTGGTACAAACTTGTACCAATAGGAGAATATATATTTTACAAAATTGGAAGGAAAGCATCTAGTGCCTCTGGGATCTTCTACATATTTTACTCTGGCTACATGTTCTCTATCTTGGAGCACAATGCTCAATAAACTCATTACTGAACAATGTTGTACGCACAGCATACTATATTTGGAAGACTTTCTGAGTCATAACCACTTGAGGAACATTAATTTTCTTTTCTCTCACACGCTCCAGATAATTCGATATAGCTTTTCTTTTGCAGTAGGACTTGCAAAAAGTTTAATATATTTTCAGGTCACACACATCTCCATAAGTATAAAATCCATTTCTGCCTTTCGGGTCCTGTGAAATACTCAATTTTTCGGTAAAAAGAAAGCCTTAAAGTAAAGCTTTCCCCCCCCTCCCCCTGTGCCCAAACTTTCCTGGGATATTTGTTTCTCGTACATGTAATCACATTCGCCTTCATCTGTGTCCTCAAATGGAAATGGAAATGACCCCTGGAAAAATATATCTCAGAAGAGAAAGTGCAGGGGAAAACAGTTCATAAGAGCAGAAATGCAGAGAAAGAGAGGGGGCAACTGCTGGAATGACAATTCTTTCCCATAGCCTAGGGCAAATTAAAATATATACTGCAGCCATGGGCAAAATCTTATCACTAGGGCAAAAGGATTAGCTCAGTGGTTCTTATATACATATAGACTTACTGTTCAGTAGTTGATTCAGTGGGTCTATTTTTAGGTGGGACTAGAAATAGGATACTGGGACATGATTCAAGAACCTTAACCATCGTCGAGAATGCTCTCTTCATGGACTCAAATACTTGATGCTTGCTATAGGAGAAGGTCTCTTGGCCTGTTTCCCTATGGGGAGGTGCATGACTGCCATCCATGTATTTACTCGGCAGAGTAAATGAACTATTCCCATAAGTACAGTACATAGTCCCTCCTCTTACTATTCCCATAGCTTTGGAAAACAAAATTGTGGCAGGCCTACATTAAGAATCCTACCAGCAACCACATGAAAACTAGTTGACGAACCAATATTGGTATAGGATTTGAACTTGGTGATCATGAGTCAACACCCTGTGCAAAGGCTGATGATGTTAAATGCATTTAGATGGTTTTTCACATACTATATTCATATTTTAGTAAAGTTTTGTGTTTTTTTTTTCCTTTCCTACATATTTTAAACCGGTCTTTCCACCTAATGCTTTCCCGTTGTGTTGGCCATACTGCCTAAGAATGCTTAGGATTTTTGCCCAACATTGCTGGAAGCAACAAATTTGAGGGATACTGTTTTCAACTGCTGTTATTCCCCCATTAACCTTTATTTTTCTTCTGGGCTAGGTATGCCCAGTTTCTTGACCCTTTTCTCATATGACATGCCTTTAGACATGTCATTACCTTTGGAGGCCTTCAGACCAATGTGAGTACAGTACTCTCATTGGTTACAAGATTGCAGCATCGAGATTGCAATTCGTGGACATGTATAATTATAATTTTAACCACTTCCAGTAAGGTTTGGTTCCAGTTACCTCCAGAGGAGTCAATATAGTGGTAGAAAACAACCTGTCATCTTTCTGAGTAGAGGTGTGCATTTGTTGGCAGTGCTGAATGAATACCTAAATTTACTTCTCATAATGCATCTATATGCAATGCATGCAGATCTAGAGGAATCATATGTGGGTGACATATTTTGTTATATCTACTTTCTCTCTCTGTTCACTGACTGCAGCAACATGTTGCTAATACACTAAATTTATCATGCCGATGGCCTTGTTTCTAATTAACCGACACATAGCTTCTGTTTCTTAGGAGAGCAGTCTTCTCAAGGGAAGAATAAAAGTCAGCAGCACAATGATTCCTCTTCACACCCGGGCAACAAACGGGTATGTTCAACTCCTATATCTCGAGCATTTAATTAATAACTCCCTTTAAAGCCATAAGTAGCAAATTTGCCATGCAGAGCAAATGGCACCATCGGCCACTTTCTCTGTCTAAAGCATGAGTACAAGCCTCCACCAAGAAAAAGGAGGGGAACATGTGATACTTCCCCCACCCACCCTAAAGAAAGTTACAGTTCATGTTTTCAGAAAAAGGAGACTGGATAAATTTGAGAGGTTCCATTGTATGTTTTTGAGCATTTCCCTAACATTCAGCAAGTAGATTCAACTCTAGATTCCTGTGACTTTTACATTGAATCAAATCCTCAGTTGCCCTGCCCAAGTTACAGCTCTTTCTCTTATGTTCTTGAACTTTTGCTTTTTTTTTTTCAGGTGTGAAGAATTCCTGTTTTGCTGTTTTCTTCTGGAAAAAAAATTACTGACCTGGAAGTGAGAAGCAGTGGCATTTATACATTTACAGACAGAATGTACACACACTAATTTTTCCATAATATTTTTACCTACCAAGCCATCCCCCCCATCCCCACCCCCCTTGATATCACTGCTGTTTCCTCTTGAGAAATCTGCGCTTTTTCTTCAGTGTCTACACAAAAATTCTGTATACTACATATTTATTGTTTTGCATCCATGTAAAGGCAGTGAACTAATCATATTCCACAAAACGAATGTAAACAAAGCAATTGCTATTTCACTAGTGCTGTTGGTTTTGTACATAAGAAAATTTCTGCTTGTAAAGGAAGAAAGATGGTAACATGTTTTTATATGCTTACAATAAAACAGTTTCATAGATATCACAGGCTTCAAAGCAAAGCAAAGTGTTCTGCTTATATACCACCCCATACCGCTTCAAGTAGTCTCTGGGCAGTTTACAGTTTTTTAAATAACAGTATGCAGGCTACACATTGCCCCCCCCCCCAGGATGTCTGGGTACTCATTTTACCGACTCGGAAGGATGGAAGGCTGAGTCAACCATGACAGTTTTACCTGCAGGACAGGCATTTGACCACTGCGCCATGGGGCTCTTTTGTAAAAAAAAAAAAAGAGAGAGAGAGAGAGAGAGAGAGAAGAAAAATATAGGGATCTGGGTAGATAAAGCGGTATACTACCTGCCCTGGCTCAACTCCTAGCTAGTGCAGCAAGTCAAGCAAAGTGCCATCTGTGGCAGACGATGCTGACTCGGGAACTATGCAGCTGAACCTAACAGCCAATCACATTCTTCTGCTCTGACTTAGGCAGCAAAATGTCTTCGTTTTCCTGTTTCATGAGGCTGCACAGACATAATACGATACTTGTTTTCTCTTCTTGAAAAATCTTCTCTGAGGAACTGTGAGGCACTTGGGAGTCATGCAATGGTCTTTCATTTGAGTCAACACGGGTGAGCAAGTGCAAAACAGCCATGCCTTTATTTGAACAGAGACACCAACTCTTTTGTGTTTCTCCATCAGTGGTGGCTGGTGTGCTTTATGGTTGGTGGGGCAGAATATATCTGCCAAAGCTCAAGAGCAAATCTATTCCAACCAGCTCTAAATCTGCTTGGGGAGGGTCGGTCCTGATTAATGTGGAAAATAGATACAAGTTGGATTGAACCGTATTCACATATAGCTATCTATCAGTGGTAGGGAGTACATGCCGACCGACATATATGACAAAAGTTCAACTTCTTGTACTGAAAAGGTCTGCAAGATAAGTTCTACCCTCACTTTTCATATTCTGATCACAGCTTTTCATATTATGGTCTTATCTGTACATGTCTAGATTTAGGGGTTGAAATGTAAGATAGCCACCTGTTGATGCTGAGCTGGGCATGTGTGTAAATAAGTCACAAACTGCCTACTTGGCCATCTTATAGTGAGCTGAAAAAACAGAACTAACACATCATCTTCACTGTAAAACTTACACTGTTGCCTTGTATGGCAAGCCTTGTGTTAAAATCATGGTTCATCACTCCTCTCATGAACATTTATATCTGCATCCTACAAATTGTTTGAGTGATAAGTGGGATGCTAAAAATAATCTAACATCGTGAAATGAGTGAGCACACATCACAGTAACTTATACAACATTCATTTTGCCATTTTGTTTGTCACAGAAAAGGGGGAATTGAAGAGTTGAAGTACAATTATAAAGTATTCAGGGACTTCATAATAGGAAAAGCCTAAGGGAATGATTTGTAAATGTTTCAAATGATGGTATGGAGATGAAAGAAAAAAGACACTGGAACCATAAACACACAAAATGAAGAAAAGTCATGTAATAAGAAAGAAAAAGTTTGGACTGTTATAGAAGATGGCTCAAGGTGAAATAAATGCAAAAAGATGTACAGGGCAACCTGAAGAACCTTGGAGATTAGATTCAGCATCAGTGACAAACATTGGACTGAATGGGGGAACATCTTAAAAAGAGTTTCATAATTGGAAGCAGAACTTAAGTGGGAATAGTATTTGCTTTTAATTACTGAATGATGTTTGTAGCTCCAGAAGATGCAAATCCATCTATATTTGTTAAGTGATAGAAGGAACACACACACAAAATTTATTTGCAAGCTGACTGTGTAGACACAAAGGCTTTGAGGAAATGCAATGTATATTTGAAGGGACAATGTGGTATCACCTTTAATAGTGATGGTTGTGTCTTGACTGTTTCCACCCTCACTGTCTTTCTTCCAAGGAGGGACTAATCTTGACTAGCAAGAAACAAAGGATGAAGAGATCCACACAGGGTTTTATGCTAGTTTGCACAGTTCAATTGTGGTGTGACCTTTTGCTATTATTTTTGAAGAAGATCCACACAACACACACTACCACAGGGTGGCAGATCTGAAGGAATGTAAACGGCCCATTTGAAATGTCTGTGGAGATTCTCAGTCAACCAGGTGAGGTTATCCAGGAGTTGAGTCATGCCAACTGGGCTTCTTTTCTTGTGGGATTGAAACATTTCTCTACTTGTCCAAGTAGCTTCTTAAGTCTACAACTGGAATAGAAGGCTTTAACCCACAATGGGTTACAGTCTGGTCCACTGAAAGCACCATCTCATCTTCCCAGATGCTCTAGTTTTAGCCATTTGAAAACAGAAGAAAGATTAATCACACCTTCAAAAGCATGACTCATTCTTTCTAATCTGGCCATCTCCAATGTTTAGAATTCCATTCGTATTTACTAAGCCATGTGTGGTATTTAATTTCATAATTCTTTTGTCAAATTTTACCTGTCCTTTTACTGTGAAATTGCTGTTTAGAAACCAGAGATACAATCACACTTGCTTGCTTCTGATGTTTCCAATATTTCCCTATAGCCCTTTTTGCATTTATTTCATTTTATTTGGAGAACTCCTATGGAGAGTAGAAAAGAAAGAGAAAAACCTGAATAGTTTAAACTCTAATTTTAAATACAGAAATGAACAGAGAGGTTAAAGGGGAGTTTTTTTTTTTTACTGAAGTTAAACCATTAAATCAAATGCAGCAGATGAACCATTTTACTACTAGTGTCTGTAAGTGCAATGGGACAACTCAGATTGTTGAAGAGCAGCTAGTTAATCAGCATATGACTGAATTCCTGGTCACTCATTCAGCCATACATCTGGCACACAACTGGGAATTTCATCAGGAATCCATTAAATCAGGGGTGTCCAAACTATCTGGAGGGCCAAAGTTTGGACACCACGGCATTAAATATTACAATAACAATTCATTGCTCAAAGTTATATCATCCCATTATATGGATGTATATATTCCAATGGGTGGATTCTGGTTACTGATTCAATAGTTAGGAATAGGATTAATAATCAGGTTTAGTTTTACGAATGTACCTTGAATTATAGCTTTCTATACCTTCTTTATTTTCCACTTGGTGTACTTCTTTGCTATAGATCATCTGCACTTTCAGGCCAGAGGTGGTGAATTCTACAAAACTAAGAGGGGGGAAATCATCTAGTAGAAGTAGCTTATGTCTTCTTAAAATGAAGTGGCTCTAGCCTTGTGGAGCCAGATATTGGGTGTTCAGTTCCGCACTGTTCATATAGAACAGCCAGCCTGCGTGGCCTTGGGCAAGCTGCACAACCCCAGAAGAATGGAAGGGTAAACCACTACGGAGTACAATCTACTTAGAAAACCACAGAAAGAGTCAGAATTGACTTGAATCATCATCATCATCATCATCATCATCATCATCATCATCATCATCATCATCATCATCATCATCATCATCATCATCA
>JAHTLZ010000330.1:17342563-17372155 GCA_023846285.1 Phrynocephalus versicolor | reverse complement strand
TTACTTACTTACTTACTTACTTACTTACTTACTTACTTACTTACTTACTTACTTACTTAGAATATATTTGCTCCACCTTTCTCCTTGGAAAGGCGCCCAAGGTGGCTTACAACAATAAGTGACAATATACAGCACAGAACATTTAAGACAGGGGTGCCCAAACTTTTTGTAAGGAGGGCCAAATTTGGTGGCTGAGAATGTGTCAGGGGCCGGTTGCTCCCCAACCCTGCCACCCCACTGCAAGCCCCACCCACTTTCTTTTAAAAAGACATGGGGTGAAGGAGGGGGAGGGAGGGGTGGGCCGGCCAGCCGTGGTCCACTCAGAATGGCCTGGCGGGCCGGATTTGCCCCCCCCCCCCCGGGCCGGACTTTGGGCAGGCCTGATTTAAGACATATTCTAGTTAAGAACATTAAGAGCACACAAAAAGAAAGAGAAATCTATTGTTGAAACTAATATGTAAAACACTGGTGTTCTTATGAAATCAGTCAATCTAATCATGCATAGGAATCGATATAAAAGTCACATAGAAGGTAGTACCTTATTCACGGAAAGCTTGCCTGAAAAGGAAGATCTTTGTCTGCTTCCGGAAAGACAGCAGAGATGGGGCAGTCCTGGCCTCCAGCAGGAGTGAGTTCCAAAATTTGGAGTGCATGTGTTCTGTGAAGGTGGTGGGATGGAGAGAAAGGCCTCTACTCCTGATGACCTTAGATGACTGTAAGATTCAGTCTTTGAGATAGCTTGGACCTTGGCCATTTTGTGCTTTGTAAGTTAAAACCAGCACTTTGAATTGTGCCTGATAGATTATTGGCAGCCAGTGGAGCTGTTTTGGTAGGGGTGTAATGTGACCTCTGTACCCCGCCCCTGTCAGCAATCTGGCTGTTGCATTTTGGACCTATTGAAGTTTCCTGAGACTTTCCTTTAGTAGCCCTACACAGAGCACATTACAGTAGTCCAGCCAGGATGTCACTAGGGCATGTGTCACAGTGGCCAGAGCAGGTTTCTCAAGAAATGGGAGTAACTGTGTACTAGTTTAAATTGTGCAAATGCACTCCTGGCTACAGCTGTGTCCTGGGCATCTAGATTCAAGGATGATTCCAGGGCACACCCAAGCTACACATTTCTTTTTTTTTTTCAATTGGGGGGTAATCCCATCCAGTACAGGTTGCATCCCTATCCCTTGATCTCTGTTTAGACTGTCCAGAAGCACCTCTGTCTTGTCTGGGTTTAGTTTCAGCTTGATGATTTAGTTTCAGTTTGATGATTGGGTTGTCTCTATTTGATACCATGACTGTTGAAATAGCTTGATTTTGGATTTTTCTTGGACTTCAGCTCCAGATGTCCTGCATCTCACCAACTTCATTCTCTGGAATTTCTGCTTTTCTTAGCATTCTGAAACCAGCCTGCTTGAAAGCAGGGCAGAATCTCAGAATCTACTAGTCAATATTGCCACTGGGCACAATGTCTGTAGGTCAGGCATGTCCAAACTTCAGCCCTCCTGATGTTTTGGACCACAACTCCCAGAATTCCAAGCCTGTATTTCCAATGGCAAAGGACTGTGGGAGGGCCGAAGTTTGGACATACCTGCTGTAGGTTCTGGGAACTATAATCCAAAAAAGTAATTTCCCCAAACTCTAAAGCTAGTTGGTTCAGAAAATAATGACTACAAGTGTGCAATCTAATCATTCTGGGAGTTGTAGTTGAAAAACACAAACTTTTAAAAAACTACATGTTTGTTTAGTGCATCGTCCTTCCAAAGGCTCAAGTTACTCCTCTTCCTCATTTTTATCACAACAATGCTAGGAGGCTGAACTGAGAGGTAGCAGCTGGTCTAAGAATTTCTGGTGTAATGAGTGGTGTGGAGACATCTGTCCAGTCATGTCCACTCCTTGGCACAGGAGGTAGAGGAGCAGGAGTCACTCACTATCTGACCTGGATATGGAGAGCAGAGATATGCCACTATAGAAAAGGATGATCTAGCAGTCCAGTGGGCTCCATTACGATCTACACAGTCAGTTACTATATATGTGGGAATGGGGGTGACTTGTGTAGGAATAAATGAAGCAAAGGAGCAAGGGTTCACCTCCCCTTCTTTAAAGTCCCTCCTGGTGACCATCCCTGGGTTAGAAGTGGCCATCCAGCAAGTCTTGAGAGAGGACATGTCCATCTGGGAGAGAGGGTCCTATTGCAGTAGACTGAGGACCCAAGTTCAGTGACAATAGCAATTTTGCCTCCAGTAGTATGTTTCTATGAAATCAAAGGGTAGTTGTAACACAATGTTCCCCACTGGTCACACCTATCCAGTAGTGTTTGGGAATTTGCCCAGATGCATTCCTGTGCAGAGTTTAGAATTTATGACTAACGTACTTTAGCTGTGCAGCAAAAGTGCAGGGATTCACAGAATTACCTTCAAGTTCTACTGACTAGTCCACCCCTTTTTCTCATCAACTGGCACTTACAAGCTCAGTAACTCACTCCGAGATTTTAGTAGCAGAAAGAATAAAATGTTTCATTACTTACAATAGAACAGATCAAAGGGCAAACTGACAAAAATCAGGGACTAACTTTCAGCAGCAGATGGACTCTAATGGGCTCAAGAGAGGAAAACAGCTCAGAAGAAAGAGGTAGGGCTCCTTCTGAGGTCAGAGGCAGAAGGGAGCTATTGATTGGTATTGTTAGTGATTCATAGTCACCCCCTCCCAGCCACACCTTCAAGAAGTAACCTGTTAGGTTGCAAAAACTCCATCACATGTGGCTCTCTCAACCTTGTCGGCAACCTTCAGTGGACATTGAAGAAGCTTATCACCTACCTGCCCTTAGTCTAGGTAGTGTGGAACAGGTTAATTTCCTTCTAATGTCAGAATGATAAAGTTAGCAAGCAGGCCTAATTCATTCCACATACTTTCTACATTCTTCGGTTCAGCAAGGGACAGCGTGGGAAGCTGATCTCCTGTGGATGTGTGCAGGTGCATTTAATTTGAAATTGTACCGTAATAAAAGTTGGAGCCAAGGATGAGTAATATCTCCAAGAACTTTAGTGACGAGGAACTATTGATTGTTGTGTGTGGAGGAAATGTCCAATTAAATTTCTCATCCTTTTCTTGACAATACAGCTATTCTCGGCCACATGTAGTTTGAGTGGCTGGGAAGACTTTACTAAAGTGATGGCCACAGAGGGTCATGGGAATATGGCTCAGATCCTGACCATGAATGGAACACAGTTCACAGCATGGGTCTTTCCTGATTTTGCACCTTGCATCCACTCCTACTTGTATGTGAGGCTGTGAATGGTTGTCAAAGTCCCCATTCCAGAAGTCAGTGAAGGAGCAGCGTGATACCATAAGAACCTGAGATGTAGAGCTGCCATGCTACAGAGCACCAGCTGTGGCTACAAAAACAAGGGAAGGAAAAGGCAAAAATGCTGTTTTAGGCTCCATTAATAGAAGTATAGTCTCCAATACAAGGTACTAGTTCCCCTCTATTTGTCACTGCTTAGGCCTCAGTACTGTGTCCAGCTGACAAACTGGGACAAGTTCAAAGGAGGGTGACAAGGATGATTAGGGGCTGGAAACGAATTGGACCCTATCCCATGTCCCTTTAAATGCAGATTAAATTTGTAGATGCACCATTTCCAAAAATGCTGCCCCCACGGCTTTTTGAAAACAAAAAGAAAACCCAGTAATGCCCCCTTAAGCGAGGTTTCCAAAACTTACCGGAGAGGTAGAGAATTTTTTGCCTCGCTTAAAAAATCCACCTTTTAAGGAGGCAGGCGTCGTGGGACCGCCTAGATGATCCGGTTTTCTTCTTCTTTTTTTTCTCATTGCCCGACCAGCTGTTCCTGGGGTCAATCGGGCACTGTTTTTTCCCACTTCCCCCCACCCCTAGTGCCAGTCAGCTAGTCCTCTGGCTGGTCTGGTGCTGTTTTTTATTTTTTTATTTCCCCCCCCTCCTAGCACCAGGCAGCTGGCCCATTGGGGTGCTTTTTTTTAACTTCCCCCACCCCTAGCGCCAGTCAGCTGGTCCTTTTTTAAATCCTAGCACCACCTGCTGGCTATGGGGCTGAAATGCGCATTTTTTAAAAAAAACCTTTGTATGTGGGAACTGCTACATCTTCAGTCACGTGAGGGGAGGAAGAGGAAAAGCCAGAACTTCCGAAGATCAAGATCTTCCCTAGGTGAGATAGCAGCCTTCGAAGGAAATACTAAAAGAACTGGACATGCTGAACCTTGATTTAAAAAGGCTGAGGAAAGTTACTTAAAAGGCTGCCACACTGAGGGGCAGGATCTGTTCCCAATCAACCCAGAATGCAGGACACCCAACAATGGGCTCAAGTTACTTAGAGAGAATTACAGGTGAGTATCAAGGGACACTTCCTAACTGTTAGGGCAGTCGGGCAATGCAGCCAATTACCTTGAGAGGTGGTGAGTGTTCCAACACCAGAAGCATTCAAAAGAAATTTAAAGAGCCATCTGGCAAATATCTTCTAATTTGTAGTCCTGTTTGAGCAGGGGGTTGGACTAGCTAGCCTTGTAGGCACCTTCCAATGTCACACTTCTACGGTTCTATAATATTAGGGAACTTCTGGGCATCACCAGTTCCTCAAGTAGGTAGACAATCTCAGGACAAGCGGCATTGGAGGAGGAGCGAGTTGGATTTGTATGAGATAAATGATTTTAAAGACCAGGCATTCATCTTCAGTTGGTGCCAAAGTGCACTGGATCAGCATTCAGGCACTTGTATATTGCACCAAATAACACGATGGGCATGAGCGTGTTTGCTCCACAGTGCTCTCCCCTTGCCACCAGCTTTTTGGCGCATCGGTCTCTGAATCATTGGAGATAGGCTGGGGGCACCAGCACCATAACCTCTGAGTCTGCTTACCCTAGCTGTTGCGTGGAGCACAAATATCTGCCATGTCTGCTCTGCTTTTGTGATAGAAGTCTCAGGGTACAGCAGCTAAACTGCAGTACTGCAATGCAGAATCTGTTCAAAATCTAAGTTTGAATCCAGGCTCAGGTAGCTGACTTGAGATGGACTCAGCTTTCCATCCTCCCAAGACCAGCAAATGGAGTATCTGGCTCGCTGGGGAGTGGGCAATGTGTCGCCTGCGTAATTAAATTATAAACCATAGACATAGTGCTTTAAGCATTATGTGGCAGTAGAGAAGCAGAACACTCAGCTTTCTTTTAAATATACCAGAAGGGCTCAGAGTGCCCTGGTCTGATATTGTAACTTTGATATCTCCGGAGACAGAATGTTGCCGGTCTGTGTTGGGTCAGGTGAAAGAGCTGTGCTGGATCAGGCCGAAAACCTACTTGGTAGAGCATTCTCTTTGAAAAGTGGCCACACAACAGTCCAAAGACAGGTTAGGTGTAAAATAGCATGCTTGGATCCCTAGCAGCTGCAATGTGGAGGCAACATCCAGTCTCGAATAGCAGAAATAATACACATCATGGTGACATATAAAGCCATTAAAATAATGTAGATTAGATTTTTCAGGGACTCATTGCTGGGTGGGATTAAATAAGCCTCAGTCTCTGCTCCCCAAACATATGAAGATCAATTTGGCTTTACAGGGTTGTTGTAAAACTTACTTAAGCCATCTTAATTGTCATTTTGGGCAGAAAAATAGGGAAATATACTTAATATATGAATGTGCAAATGGAATGGCATGTTTGGAAAAATGCATAAAATCATTATGTATTAATAATTTGTTCATTTATTAGACTTTAAGCCAACCACCTGGAAGCCATGGCCATTCTGGGAGGTAGACATGGGCACGACCAGAAAAAAATGACGTTTCGAGTTTTCGTTTGGCTGAACGGGTCCGTTTCGGGTCGTTTCCATTTGTCGCGAAATTTTCCAAAAATTTGTTGTTTCATCGTTTCGTTTGTCGTTTCCACAGCGATTTAGCGCGATTTGACTTCCCAGAGCATAGGGGCGTCCCGCAATCAGGGCCGGCGCTAGGTGTTTTTGCGCCCTAGGCGGCGGGCGGGGCGGGGCGCGGCGGGGGGGAGGTGCGGGGGGCGGCGGTGGCGGGCGGCGACAGTGGCAGGGGGTGGCACGGGCAGGCGAGCAGGCGGGCGGCAGCGCAGGCAGATGGGCGAGTGGGCAGCTAGGATATCACTTAGGATAGAGGTTCTGTTCTTGGCTTGCACCCCAAATGTGTGTGTGTGCAAGCAAATTGAAGTTGGGAAAATAGAAAATAAATGGTAGTATATAATATATTTTTAAAATAAATCCACACCGCCCACTCCCAGTCAAACCTCCCCCTTTATCCAATATCAGAAAAAATCCTCACAAACCGCCAGAGAAGAAATAAAGAATAAACTGCTATTCCCTTCAGCAGACAAAGCTGCAGGGAATCAAAGAAATTATTTTCTAAATTCAATTCCCTCCCTGCCTGCCTAACTTAAATCCTAAAGCCTCCAGCCTCCCTCCTCAATCTCGATCGGATCACACCAGCACCAGCAGCCAGCCCTCCTCCCTCAACCACATCCATACACCCGACTGCGATTTCTGGAAGGTGCCTCGGCTTTTTATGCCCTCCGAGACATCCAGAAGTGTCAGTCAAAAACCTGGCGATGCCACTGATGGAATGGTTCAAAAAAATTGCATGGTCCCATCCCATGCCCAGCCCAAATGGGCAGGTCTAAAAAAATAAAAAATAAAATAAAATAAAATCAATACGTTTTATTGCTATAAAAAACCCACTGCTGCTACTATTAAAATTCAGGCATTTAAAATAAATTAATTTCACATGTTTCTGTGGTGTTTTTTGACCACAATTTCAAAAGAAAAATTGTGGTCGCCATTTTGGATCCCCCCCACCGCATGGCATGGCGAGACAATGAGGATGACCCCCCCCCAGCCTGGTGCAAGCAGCCCAGGACAGGAGAAGAGGGGGGGAAAGGCCAGGGACCCCCAGAAACCCATCTGGTAGGTGGCAAAGCCTCAGACAGGCATATTTTCGCCTGCTTTTTTGGCCGGGAGTCGGTTTATTTAAAAAAAACACTTTTTCTGTGCTTCGCATTGCACGATCGCCACGATGCCACAAACGAAAACGAAAAACCCGACCAAATTTTTCTTTTTTCAGTTCGAGTTCGAGTTCTGACAGCTTAATTATTGTTACCGTTTCCGTTACGTAACGGAAACGAAAAACGGAAACGGAAAAGGAAATTTCGCCGAGTCGTGCCCATGTCTACTGGGAGGTAAAACTAGTTCAATGGAAACTATATTGTATTAAACTCTTGCAATATAAAGGTAGAGCTTTTTCTGATTTTGTGTGTGTGTGTGTGTGTGTGTGTGTGTGTGTGTGTGTGTGTGTGTGTGTGTGTGTGTACAATCAGATCAATTCTAACTTACAGAAACCCTTCCTAACATTTTCTAGGTAGAGGACTCTCAGAAAATGGTTTACCCTGTCCTTCTTTTGATTGGCATCCTGGGACCATGCAGCTTATTCACGGACATAGAGGCTGGCTCTTCTCCCAGAAGACACTAGGGTGTGTGTGTCAAAACCTCAACTTCTGGCTCCCCAGCCAGATACCTAAAACACTGAGCTATATTTCTGAGTTATAAATCCATTCATGAATTTGTTTCTTCATTTATATCATATATACTCCTTGTTTCTACTGAGCTATATTTCTGAGCTATATATCCATTCATCAATTTGTTTGTTCATTTATATCATATATACTCCTTGTTTCTACAAAAAGATAGGGTTCAAGGTAGGTTACAAACTTTAAACAGCATAACAAAATGAAATGATAATGCCACATTAGCTAAAAAAAATAAACAAGCAAAATAACTCAAAGCTGCACACCAGCCCAAATGCAAATCTGTAGCATTCAAGTAATATGTTAAAAACCATTGAAATCAACAAGGCTGGAGGGAGATTAATAGCAACACATCAGGGCAAGTTAAATATCATACAGAAGTCTAAATGGATGTGTCTTTACACCATTCCTAAAATCATTTAGAGCACAAATGGTTCATAACTAGAGAGAAAAATTGTTAACCCAATTGAAATGAGTAACCTGGGCACACTGGTTTTTCAAGCTCAGGGCTTCCGTGGTTAAGATCCAATTCTGGAGAGAAAGAAAAGGATCGTCTCATTCACAACTTGATGCCAACAGCACAGCGATTGTGGCAGCCTGCCAACATGTAGGTCCACTCATCATCCTCGTGTCCAATATTTGAAGCCCTAATTTTAGCTGCTGTGATTTTTCAGCAGCCGAGCAGTATCCAAATCCATATTTTGATTAAGCCTCCCTGGTAATCTTAGAACACGCTTAAGAGAGAGAGGGTTGCAGAATCGACGGTTGAGAGTTTTAAATTGATTTAGAACTTCTAACATCTAGAACTATGTCATGATTGACTGACAAGATACCACTAACACAGACAAGACCACACTTACAAGCACTTTGTGATTCTCCACTCCAGAGTCTTGAAGTAAACAGTTACAAATGGAGGTTATCTGTAATTAACATTGCCCATATAATGAAGTGTAATTATTAAATTGAAAACTGCAACTTAATAAGGAATAACTTCACTTATTTTGTGTAGCTAAAACTTTTTATTTATTTATTATTGTTTGCTATATTTTATATTACACCTTTCTTTCAGTTACTTCAGGATGGAATTACTTTCTTCTTGGCTATGTTAGTTCCTTTTAATAATCTCTAGTAACTTCTTGTTGGGGGCGGTGTCTAGATAAGAGAATAGTACTGGGTTCAAGTGCTGACTCACATGGCACCTCTTGTGCCGTTTTACAAAAACATCACTGTTTTGGATTGTAACTATCAGCATACACTGTCTAGTGCTGGATCACCATAAAAACAGTTTCCTGTCAGTGGATAGGAACACAATGCCAGGTCATGCTCTCATGGAGCATGCAAAATGGTGGCATGCCTTCCCTTGCAGCTGCAGCTCTTGCAATGAAAATCTTAAAATGTTGGAGGGAAAATACAGAAGTTATGCTACTGCCTGTGCTAATCCCACACCAAGAAATTTGTTAAAGAATTTATTTTCCCCTGGAGGAACCCATAAATAGGATGAAGACTTTGGAAAAATCATTTGCTTCATGCAATGGAAAAAAATCCCCCATGTTTAATAAGTAGTAAAATCTATTGATTTATTTATTGTGCATATATCCCACCCTTCCTTTTTTAAACTGAAGGCAAAGTACAACCAGATACTATGTGTAGTTGTCTGAAAGTATCAGTAAGCTCCAGGAATTTTGTTATTTATTCATTCATTACATTTACTTCTCACCTGTTCTCCAATCAGCCCAGGGGAGCATCCAAGGCTGTCTTCCTCCCCACTTTATCCTCACAATAACCCTGTGAGGAAAGTCATGATGAGAGAGAAAGAGCAAGTAGCTCAGAGTCAACCAATCAATGTTGTGGCTGAATTAGGAACTGAACCCAGGTTTCCTGCATCCTGGGCCAACACTTGACCCAATGGTTCCCAACCTTGGGTCCCCAGATGTTCCTGGACTAAACTCCCAGAAGCCTTTGCTGTCCAGGATTTCTTGGCACTGTTCAGTTCAGGAGGAAGAAATAACATCACACACTGCTCCGAGGCTTTGGGGAGCAACCATTGAAGCTTTGGAGATGGTGCCCTTCATTTGGACAGATCTGAAGCAACTGCCCACAAACTGCTTTGTGAATGGGACAATCTGCTTTCAGCAGGAGAGCAATCAAGGAACATTTTTCATACTATTATAAAGTTTACTTCTAGGTTTTTATAATGATATAACAACATTATAACTACTATAATGTTGACTTCCAGGCAGATCAGGATGGCCACGGCTAACAACCCATTCTTAATGATTGTTAGGAAGGGTTGCACAGGTGGGATTTTCACACACCCCAGGCTACTGTCCACCTAACAAGCCTATTCAGACCAGGGTGGCATGAAACCAAGGTGAATTATACATTGGAAGCCTCCCACAAACCTTTTTCAGACTGACAAAGCTACTTGGATGAATAGTGAGTGAAAGATTTCAATATCACAAGAAAAGAAGTCAAATTCCCATGACTCAACTTCTGGATGACCTCACTATGGAGTTGTTGTAAAGATGTCTAAGCAACTTTGTTAAGGGTTAGTGTTTTCCCCACATGAGAATTTAAAAACTGAATTTGCTATATTTTTTATCCTAACTGTGACAAAATCCCATCTCCGTGCATTTTTGGGTTGAAGCCGTGGAGTCACAAACTAATCTACAAGCAGGCTACAGTCATCAACCACAGTCTGGCTGAGCTGCAGCAAGAGACAGTAAAAATAGCACCATGGATTTTGGTCATAAGTGACGCATATCCCAGCAGGTGGGTTTGGGGGGGGGGCTGGTTCTGCCCTCCCCCCCCGGGGGGCATCTTTGGCAGGGCTCTTGAAAACTGAACTGAAACATGAGGTGGCAAAGTGCTGCAGTAGTAAACACTAACTACAAATAAACATTGCTGTAGCCTTGAGGAACATTTGATCGTTTTCCCGCATGCTGGAATCACCTGAGGTGTTTAAATTCTGCCATTTTTACATGTATGGAATAAGATATGGAGTTTGCCACAAAATTTGCTTGCTCTCTCTTTACTTGATAAATCAGAACTTCTAGCCCTTCTGGAAAGACATGCTTGGAGATCTACAGTATCTTTCTGTTACGACTCTTGCATGTGATTGTATTTGTGCACTGAATAGAATGGGGGTAGCTGAGAGACAGGCTGCTCCTGAACCAGAGCAAGGTGTGAACATTTTATACAGTTAATCATCAGCTTCTCTTATGCCTGTTCTCATTCTGTGGAAACATGTAGGTTATGTTTGCAGACTGAGTAAGGTGATAGAATCTCTGTGAACAGGAGTGAAATACTTTTTCTTTCTCCTGTATATCATTTAAGTCAGGGGCAGGGCATTCTCTCATTTCTCCCTCATATCTTAATTTTTTCCACATAACTTAAGAAGGGGGGGAGTGGAAAATTTTGGAATGTGCTTGTTTAAAAAATGAACTATGTGATATTCTTTACCATCTGCACTGGCCAAATTCATAGGTGCTCCCAATACGGAGAGCACTATTTTGTAGCTGCCTTTCATGTGGCTATTGAAAGATAAGACACTTCTCAGGTGGGGTGTTGGTGGTGTTGGTGGGGGAGTTATAGGAAGGAATCTATATTCAAAGTAATGAACACAGCTTAATACACAAGAAGAAAAAGGCATATTTTGGTGAATGAAAAATTTAAACCTTTCCATGTATAGGCAAATGCATCAAATTTTTATTTCATCCACAGTCAACATTTTGCTGTCAAATTTGTGAAAATTTTCATGTTTTTGCTTTAAACAAATGGAATAAACCAATGCAATTCTTGCTCAGTGTGAAGTGTGAACTAAATGGCTAAATGGCTTTTTCGCCATCTCTCCAACAGTCTGTATGTCCTATCCATACATGTCATATATCACTAAAAGATTGAGAGAGCTTCAAATCCTATTCAGTCATCAAGGTTTCCAAGTAATTTGTCAAGCCTCTATTTCTTAGGCCATGGCCTTCACATACCTCCCCAAGGCCCCAACACCTCTGAGTTCCCCAGTATTCCTTGCATATCTCCAAAATTTAAACAACTTGGAAGTGGAGATGGCTGTTGTGGGTTTTTGGGCTGTTTAGCCATGTTCTGGAAGTTTTTCTTCCTGATGTTTTGCCAGTCTCTGTGGCTGGCATCTTCAAAGGGCAAGAAGCTCAGGAAACTAGAAGTTCTCTCTGCGCTCTGAGGCAGAGAGTGACATGGGGGGTTATGGTTGTGGGAAAGGGAGAACTTGTCCTATTCAGGAGAATAGGTGTTAATCAACAATTGTGATGTGGAGGGATTAAGAGTTTCACTGTAATAAGGGAAGGTTGATCTGTTTCTGTGGTTGATGGGTGTTGTTAGCTTTCTATTGCATGAAGTGACCACTGGTGCTTGTGACTGGGTGAGGATCATTGATCTTTTGCAGGTTGTAGTCTTCACAACTGGGAGCCAGGCTTTGCTGATTTTTAGACTTCTTTTCTGTTGAAGGTGTCTGGGTGCTTGTGGATTTCAATAGCTTCCCTGTGTAGTATGGCATAGCGATTGCTGGTGTTGTCCAGTACCTCTGTGTCTTGGAAGAGGATTTCATGTCCAGTTTGTTCCAGTGTGTGCTCAGCTACTGGCGATTTTTCTGGTTGTTTTAGTCTGCATTGTCTTTCATGTTCTTTTAATCTGGTCTGAATGCTGGAGGGAAAGGGTTTGAATAATTCTGAGTTGGGATAAAAGGCTGGAAATTTTTTGTGCAGAAGAATTTGGGGGCTAGATTTGTGTGGTGGGGAAAATATTTTCCTTTACTTTAGATAAATGTTTGATCTTTAGAGAGATATGATTTATGTGATCATGTCTATATGTGTCACATAAGAGGCTCCATTACGAGACTTCCGGTTCCGACTACACCGTGGCAACACAACTTGAGAAGTGCTCCAGCTTATCAAATTGAATTCCTCCAGACAAAGGGACCCTAAGTTTTGATCAAGACCCAGACCCAGAACAGAGAGCTGATTCTAATCTGCAGATAAATACAAGATCAGCACAGGATAAATCCTTGGAGCACGCTAAACACATCTGCTTTAATCAATATGGAAACAAAAAAGAGAAATATGTGGATCTTTCTCAGCAACAGAGCAATTATCAAGATTACCATCAAGATAAAAGAACAACCTATACTTGGCATAGAAAGAGAAAACATAGAAAAGAAACTTCTGGCAAGAGAAAATTAAGAAAAAGAACTTTTTGGTTTAGTGAATCCATTACATTAAAAATGTTTTTGTATTCTGATTGTCTAAGGCCATTAGTTGATGGGTATGATATTGGAAATGGGATATGGAAATGTGAAGACCAACCTTTTATTTATTTATTTATTTATTTATTTATTTATTTATTTATTTATTTATTTATTTGTATGCTATCCTAAGTTGCTTAATATTGAAGAGTTAAACAGCAAGATTGAATAGATTGTTGAGATTAGACTGGCTATATTCTTTGTATTAAAAATAAATGTACGTAAAGATTGATAGAATATGGATGAGATAATAAGGATAATTAGAGATGGGCACAAATAGGAAATATTGAGTTTCGTTTGTCATTTGTCGTTTAGAGGTCCGTTTTGGTTCGTTTCCGTTGTTCGCGATTTTTTTGCAAAAAAATGGTTTTTGTTTCGTTACCATTTCATTACCATTTCGTTACCATTTATTCCAATTTTAAGTGATTTTTTTTTAGCATTTAAAGCAGCTCACTTCATTGCTGTAACGGAAACAAAACGCACGACAAAAATCCCCGCCTTTCTGTTAGTTTCGTTTCATTTTAGGGACAAATTTTGTTTGTCATTTCATTGCGTAATGAAACAAAAACCGAAAAACAAAAACGAAAAATTGTTCGTTCCGTGCCCATCTCTAATATTAAGTATGAAAGTATACTCATTTAAGCTGGGGAAAGGGATATGAATTATATTGGGCTCAAATGTTGGGGGAAATTGTGATTGAATTGGTAACACAACAGGAGATAAGCAATATTTTGTTTGATTTATGTAGGAAATAAATAAAAATGTTTGCAAAAAAAGAGGCTCCATTACAAGTCACAGAAGCACATACTGTGACATGCCACTTATCACGATTACCTTTATATAAGTAGACACCCAATGAATTTATTTGAATCAGAATTTCTCTAACTGAAGTAAATATATCATTGCAGCCCCACAAGTATTCAAAGATTCAAATGTGGAATAAGCTACAGATGCCAGTGTTGATGTTTAAAGGCATTCCAAAAAGCTGTGGTTCATGGCCAGGTGCTCTTTAAGCACACAGTTCACTGCCTCTGAGAAATTGAGCATTTAGAGATTTGTTGACAGATCACTTCTTTCCCATCTCATTCTATGTGGTATGTCTGTTTGGCTGTTTGGGATGCTGGAGGACTGGATGTCCCAGACTTTTTTAAATAAACAGTGTACCATTCGGAACATGCACCTGGCGATGGATGCTCTGGCAGTTTGGAACAGAGATGCTTTATTCCCTTTTGCTTGTCTCAATGCAGTGACTCTGGAAGCCTCCCATCTTGGCATTCTGGATGGCTGTTTTTAGACGTTAGCAGCATGAAACGGCGGATTCTTGTAGCCTTTGCTGCGTATCTCAATTAGGTCCATCAAATTCAACTAGAAGCAACAGGCAGAGCTCGGGAAAGGAAAAAACCCTTCCATCTGTTCACTTCCATTATTTTCAACTGAATTGATAGCATGTGAGTCCATCGCTCCTGATGCATCCCAAAAATCTTCACGGATGGCAGGAGCAGGGCATTTTGGCACTGTGGAGGGCTGCAGCAGGGTGAGGGTGGGGGTAAGGAGAGTGAAAGCCCTTTCTCTTCTTGCATTAGACATCAATGTACAATGCCGGGCTTAGGTTTTTTTAAAGGAAGTGTCACACTTTCCTGACTGATTGATATGAAGAGGTGATTTTTGGATTAAAATGAAGTTTGATTAGAGTGGGCACATACAAGAGAGTGCTCACGTTTCTTAACAGCTGCCAGAAATTCCTCCAAATGGCTACTTCCTCTGCAGAGGGGGTGCTGAGAAGAGTGCTGTGCAGGTGCAGAAACAACAGCTTGCAGTTTCAAAGGAATCAGATGGGGAGATAGCAAGTGAAGGGTCACTCTTTGTCTGGCTTGCTGGTCCCAGCTTGCAAAGGTTCCATGTTGTACTTAAAGGTCCCAGAATCTTCAACCTATATGACTAGAGGTCCCCCAAAAAACTAACTGTAGTGGTGGTCTAATTGCTGTTAATTGATAAGGTGCCAGGGCACATCTTTGTTCAACGGTCAAGTGCACATGACCAAGATTCGCCCTCCAGCTTGTTATTTAGGCACATCTGTTGCCAGTCAGTGTAGCCTTTATGTGAACACCAATAAGGTTCTGGTAAATAATGGCATGAGAAGAAATATGATGATGCATCTCTCCAGAGTGGGACCTATTTGTGTTCACACATTAATAGCTGGTGGACAACATAAAGGTCCCTTGTTTTCTGCTTGGGCTCCTTAACTTTTACTAGACTTGGACTGAAGAACCCTGCAAACAGAGCCTACTGTCAAAGACACGGCTGCCTTCTGCATGACAAAAACAAAATAAAAGTAATACATCAGCTTAAAGACTAATGCATTTACTTCAGTGTGAGCTTACATGTCATGGTCTCAGATACTGTATGCTAGGAAGTGGATTGTTATCTACTGTACAAACATTCACTCTGATTATCATAGTATACAGTATAAGATATGGTGATATTTTTGCTTTATTAATATTTTGTTTCTGTTTTACGTGCCACTAAAGATGAACACAGCCACTCCTTGAAGACTGTCTTCTCATGCTTCTCAAAGCACAACATATGGTCTCTGGATAAGTAACAACCTCTACTATTATCTGCAAGTTGAGAGATCCAAACGTTTCGCTACTTATCCAAGCAGCTTCATCAGTCTGCCATGACTCAACTTCCAGATAATCACCTCACCTGGATGACTGAGAATCTTCATAGACAACAAAAGAAGTATTTAAAACCGAGAGAGAGAGAGAGAGAGAGAGAGAGAGAGAGAGAGAGAGAGAGAGTTCTGTTAATCCCTGGACTTGAAATAGTTAAGCATTTGGCACAAACTAAGGGAAATAATAGGGTTAGGGAATTCAATGTGTTTTTTTTTTTTTTGAATGCATATGACATCTTATTTTTAAATGCAATGTGTAATCATCATTGCTGAGGCCTCCTCTTAGGTCCTGTGTGAGACTGAACTGATCCACCTATCATCATCATGTTCCATCAAATGAATTCTGCCTTATGGTGATGCTTTTCAGGGTTTCTCAGGTAGTGAATACACAGAAGTGGTTTACCAGTCCCTTCTTCTGGGGTCCCCTTGGGACTGTGCAACTTGTCCATGGCCACAGCAGGAAGCCTAGTAGTGAATCTATCCAGCCAGCTAATTCATCTATAGCAGGTCTATATTTTGCTTGCTGTAATCTTATAGTCCTGTTTCCATTGGTCTGAGAGTTGGGCCATCTTTCTTTGCAGCTAAGATTACAGTCAGGGACTAGTTCAGGTAGTAGGGAATGCGAGAAGCAGCAGGATTGATGGTTGCATTCTCTGGGAACTAGTGAATTATGCCTGGCTCCTATGTGAGGATGGTGCTGACTGCAAGCTATAAATCAAGACATTCCCCCGTATAACTCTTGCCTCTGCCATGGACTTACTGACATTAAACAAGCATTGCCCCCTGAGCTCAATCTCTGCAGTATAACAATAGCTCTTGCTGGACTACAAATCCAATATGCTCTGTGGTGACGACTAGGTACGATGGGAAGTAAGATCCACACACAAACCTCTGAATTTGGAAAGTATGTCTGTCCTCCATCCCTGTCCCTACACACTTATTCCAAAGAGGAACTCCTGAGTTCTCCAGCCAGGATTTCCTGGAATCATCCATTGGGCTGCATCCATGCTGCGTTCAAGTCTCAGATGGAAAGTTCTATTTGTTCTTGTTAGTCCACTGGGCTCAGGACGTGCTGTACCAGTCTTTCGAACGATGCCAAGATGAGCCTGCTGAAGGTCATTGTGAACTGCAGCTTAAACTGATGATGAAGATCGCATGTCTGTGTTTGTAAAAATAGAGGCGCTGTTCAAAAGTGTGTTGGCTTCCTTCCAAGCTGAGCAATTACACAGATTCTTCTCCCTGCCGAAAATCACCTGAGCACGTCCAGTGGGTTGGCATTCTTTCCCACTTCCCCTCCTACAAACAGGGTGTACAGTGTCACTGCCAGGTGCCCAGCAGCTGCCACATTACTCAAGACACATGAAATACAATCTTAAACACTCTTTGTGTGTAAGAGCCAGCCTGAAGAGTACGAGGAACCCCCTTGACTTAAATAGAATCCGATAAGCAACATGCAGTCTCTCTTGACTTCTGTTTTCGTTGTGTGGCTTGACAACTTTGACTGGGGCACATTCATGACTGAACAGTCACGAGGACCACCTTGTGAGTCCAAAGTGCTTCACACCTGGCTCAAGAGACAAGAAAGCTTGTTCCATAGATCTAGATTGATTTTCATCAACTAGTGATGCAATGATGCATCACTATACGTATCTTCCTCACTTGACGGCATTAACGCCTGCGGACATTTTTATAAGACTGGATATTGATGGAATGTTGTGCAAAGAAGCACATCCCATGTGTATGTGGTAGAAGCACAAAAGCATGTATTGTATATGGTGGTTGTCATAGTTCAGTCCTCCAAAAGAACTAGGGAAGCAGGTGCTCCTGGATCAGTGTGATAGCTTGACTTAGGATAAATAAGGCTAAGCTATACAGACTGAAGCAAAGGAAATCCCAGTGTCAGATGCCAAGAGAGCATGCTTGACTTCCCCAGGAGTTCCTCAGATATATGCACCCCCCCAAGCAAAGATTAGAAGCTTGTTGTTGCTCACAGCTGGCATTTATCCCAATTAAGGGTTAATCCCAGAATGAAATCAAACAATCACAGACAGTCAAAGCTGGAAAACGAACTTAAGCTTTAGATAGAATTTCAGTCAAAAATATAGGATCATCGTTTCTGAGCAGAAAGGGAAAATGAAAATATTTCTGGCTACCCTGTAAAAATGCAAAATCTTAATAGCTCATAATGGGAGAGCGCATACACCTCTAAGCAGTAAAATTATTAAAAAGTTTTAAAAAAGGATTGTTGTAAGCCTTATTTAGTAAGCATGGAAAATATCAAAATTGTTAACCATAAAATATATAAAGTTAAAAAGCAGTACTTAGCTTCTAAATGTGTTAAGAAGTTGAGTATGTTAAGAGCGTAGAAAAACAAACATTTTCTCACCCAGCCTATTGTAAAATCCATTTGGTTATTGCCAGCATCTGGACACAAAACCTGCTGCTACACTGTTATATCTTCTTTGATGGCTGATGCCCAAACCAGCAGGGAGTTGTGATGCATATTTATTCATTCATGACAGTGTGTGCCCTATCACCAAATTTATAGCTCTTGTTTTACTAACTCAGTATTTTTGACAGTATTATTTTTCTTTGTTTTAACCTCATTTAAACCTCCAGTCATTTTGGTCCTGTTCAGCTTCCACAAGTCAACTACATTTTGTTTGGAAAACACTTTTGTCATGACTACCTTTCAACCATAGGAAAGCAGTACCTGTATTTTCAATATTTTAAGTATAGTCTATATTGTTAAATTTCCCAGGTTTGTAATACTACTAATAGTTTTGCAAAAGATGGCAACATTCAGCTGTCATCACTTATACCAGGGCTGCCTAAAGGTAGACTGTGGGCTACTGGTAGCCCGTAAAGGGTACAAAAGTAGCCCGCCAGCCATCAATAAAAAAAAGTGAGGGTATAAGTTCTCCACCCCTCCCTCCCCCATCCCAAGGACCACCACGGCCCCAGCAAAGTTCTGGCTGGGTCTGCCAGCCCACTGTCTCAGCTGATCGGGGCAATTCAATGGCCATGGTGCATTGAAATCTGTTCCCTCCAGAACAGATTAATTGTTTTTCAATGCATTCCTATGGAAAAACACTGCTCTACTTACAAAAGTTTTTAGTTATGAGCACGTGCTCGGAACAGATAAAATTCGTAAGCAGAGGTTTTAATGTAATAGCCCTCAGGCACTTTGGGCCGGAAAAAGTAGACCTTGGCCTGTTCAAAGTTGAACAGCCCTGAATTATACATGCTATAATCTTGAACGGCAGTCAATTGTTTTGGGTACACTTAGGGTATTTGTACACGACCCCTAAACTCCGCCGCAAATGGCTCCCAGCTCCGGAGCTTACAATTGTTTCCCCACCAGCTCCAGAGTTTGCAGGAAATTAAGTGCTCTCGGAGGGTGAAAATCCCCAGATCCGGATGTAATCTGGTGAGTGCCGGGCTCTCCTCGCTTCTGTTTGGGTTTTTTTTGCCTCCCGCCCCTTTCAGAGAAGGAATCAGGACGACGACGGGGCGGCTTCGGAGGTGAGCCTGCCTTTTTTCCTCTCTTTTTTTCTCCCTCCCCTCACGCAGGCAGGAGCAAGGAAGTGTGGAGGGGTGGGGACACAGGAAGAGCAACGAACCCCCAAGATCTCTGGTCCGAATTTAAGTGGCCAGCGGATCTTAGGGGTCATGTGAAAAGGCCCTTAGTTATGAACTGACTCACAGTAGGAGTTACCCTAGTTTTAAACTGCTCTTTACTTTTAAAGGCTTTTTTCCCTGCAACCTCTATGATCCTTTTAAATTCCTATAGAGCAAAACATTGCAAATACTGACAACAGCTCGAGAAGAAAGGAATGCCTGAGGAGGACACAACATCAGCACAGAACAGGCCACATGAAATAGGTGCCTGCTTTACACAGCATGGCCAAGGCTTACCAGAGGCCCATCCTCTTTTTGAAAATGCCCTCTGTTTTTAGTGCTGTCCCTTCTATCTATGTATGATTTAAGAGGTCTAAGGAGGGCGATAAGGGGCCTTGAAGTTGTCCATCCTCTGTTTACAGCTAGACAGCAGACACAAAAGCCAGCTGGTCAAAGCTTTCCCAACTCAAAAAAGATTTGTTGTGATTCTGACTAAATTATTGCAATTTTGCATCAGGATTTATACATATATGCATTTCATGTAAGTTGCTCTCTTCTTACCAGTCTTTGGCCTCAACAGTTTTCTCAGTAGTTCCTATGCAAAAAATTTACAAGTGGGTCCTGGAGCAAATGAAGCCTGAACTATCTCAGCGAACAAAACCATACTTTGGCGCATCATGAGAAACCAAGATTCTCTAGGAAAGTCACTAATGTTGGGAAAGGTTGAAGGCAGTAGGAAAACGAAATAGGAGAGGGACGGAATCCATGAAGGAACTCATAGCCTTGAGGTTACAAGAGCTGCTGTTGAGGACAGGCCGTTTTGGAGATCACTAAAGTCTTGCCATAAGTCAGAGGTGGCTTGGTGGCATGTAACAAAAACAATAGTCTGCAGTTGCCACAGGGTTGCGTCATAAGTCAGAAAAGAAGCAGAACAGAGAACTCTGTTTAGTGTACATTCCTCAAGGTCAATTTATAGTTTTATTGCAAATTACACCAGGACATCTTCTCCATACTGACGTATTAATCCACAGGCAGGACCCCAGGTTTTCAGGTATTTCATGCCTCCTTCTGAACTTCAGTCTTTCACACTACTACAGTTGACAGCCTGACCCTGGTACGATAGGTACTAGCTCACAGTACAGAGTCCTATATACATTTTGGGGGTTTCCCGAAGACCCTCAAAATGAATATAGGACCATTCTATTCACATTTTAAAATATATTTTAATTGCATGCATAGGAAGGCACATGTTGGAGGTATAATCGCTCAACACAATACCATAATACCACAATCAAGGTGTGCCATGTAGCTGCAGCTGAAGTCAATGCCTAATTAGTGCATGGTTTGGCCTGAAACCCCGCACCACCATGTGCAGATGGACAAGGCTCCCACGCAGTGGAGGTAAACATTACAGGGGAAATTTGACTACAATCAAAATCATGACTAGACTGCATAGCCCATGGACATGTAATAAGGGAAGATGGCATGGCATCACAACCTTTATGCAAGTGGGTCTGCTGTCTTCCCCCTCTTCTTTTTTTAATATTTTTTTATTTTTAAAACAAAGTAAAAACAGATACATTGCTTATCTCCTGCCATGTTACATATATCAAAGGTTTTTCCCAATAGATCGGCCTAGTTTTCAATTCTCTTTTCATCTTAAACAAGACATTTTCATGTTCCCGTACTTGCTAAATATGTTACCATTAATATGTTTTCCCATCAATATCATGTTCGTCTCTGTTTGTCTCTGTCTTCATCCAGTTCACCAGATACTTTTGGTAGGCTACAATAATGTATTAGCTAGTTTAATCTTAGCAATATTCCCAGTCCTAAAGACTTAGTTCTTCATTTAATAAAACAGCTTAGATTATATTTGACTAATTCAATATATAATGGGTATAGGCTTACATCTATTTTTGTCTAATACAAGAAATTAAGGTAGTGAGATGCAAAGCTAGTCTGTCTAATCTACAACCCCTAGATACACAATGGATATCATCAACTCACTATATTTTATCTGTCTAAGATTAATACTTAATGGGTTATTAAAAGAGAAAAAAGAGCATTACATCTTGGTCTCTCTGTTTCTTGTTGTATTAAAAGGAAAAATCTCTCTCTTTGCCTGGCTGACATTTAAAGATCTAACAAATTGACATCTCAAGCTGATTTATTCCATTAATTAGATGTTCTATAAACAAGATGTTAAACTGGTCTATGTAGCTGACAATATTTAACAGTGGTCTTAACTGGTCTTCACAGTGCATTGACTGATCTCTTATGATAGTTTCTAGTTATATTAGTAAATAAGTGATATTGAAGACTGTTTTAACATTTTACAATTAATTTCAGCATTGAGCAACATTGAACAAGACCATCAAATCTTAACAGAGCATTCAATCCTAAAGATAATTTTTCAAATAGGTAATCTACTTTATTTTCTACTTTATTTATTTAAGCTAAATAATTTTAACATATTTTCTATCACATGATTGTGTCTAACTGGAACAAAGCTTTGTTTTGGGTTGGCTTGCAGGTTTCTGTTATCCAATTTCCATATCGTTATAGTTCATTGTAATCCATTAATAGCTTTTTATGTGATTGATTCATTAAGCCAGAAATCCAGTCCGTCCCGTAATGCAGAAACTTCCAGCACTGAGCTCTCCAAGCATTCCCCCTCCATATTTGTTGAAATGTGTAGACTGGGGAAAATGCTCTGTTTGAATCCCGTGCTTCTAAGAAGATCAAAATTTAGACTCTCCTCTGGTTCTGAAGCAGACAGTCCACAAGCTTGCAGACTAGAGTAAATGCTCTGTTCCAGCACAACATCCAGATCAGAGCCAAAGATGAGACCTCTCCTTTCCTCTAGAGAAAGCTTAGTCTCCCAAGCACTGCTAGGCTCTGCATTCTCCAAGCATTCCCTCTGAATATGTCTTGTTACTTTTATATCAGGTTCAACACTCTGATCCAGATTAAAGTCAGGCCTCTCATCTGGTTCTGAATTGGGCTCCGGAAAAAACTTAAACAGGAGAGATTCAACAATATTCTGGAGTTTATCAATCATATCCATAAATTGCTTGTCTGACATTGGTTCCTGGCTCATTGTTAGTCCACTTCAACGGGTTAATCACTTCCAGATGGGAGGGAGTGTAAAAGGAGAGCAAGGATGGGAAGAAGCGAAGGAGAAAAAATCCAAGTCTTATCTTTTTTCTTTTCTTTTAGTCCCGCCATCTGTTGTTTTTGTTCTTCTCTGCTTTATTAGTCTATTAATATTTACTTTGCTGTTTGTAATTTTTGCTGTGCTATAAAGTTGTTGTAAACCGCCCGGAGTTCCTCTAGGAAGACGGGCGGTATATAAGCTGTATAAATAAATAAATAAATAAATAAATAAATAAATAAATAAATAAATAAATAAATAAATAAATCTGAAGAATTTGCTTTGACAGCATTGAGACAAGGTCAAATAGTTTCCTTTAGTTCTCTCAGCCGGGCAAATGACTCCATAAAACAGTTTATATGAATGTAGAAGTTTCAAATAATATTGTCTTAAAATTTAATCTCCCAACGTATGCTTGTAGCCGCCTTTTCAGGAAGAAGGGGAATGAGTACCTATTGAAGCAGAAAAGTATCCAAGCTCATGAAAATAAGGAAAAACATAGAGTCTTAATTATGGCAATAAATTTCCAAATATCTACAGTTACTATTTACATTGTCCGGAGCACACAGTTTGAACCGCCGCCATGACAGATGGCAGACGGACTTTTCCCCAAACAGGAGATTAGATGAGTTCTGAAGCTACAAAGTTTGTCACCACAATTCTTCACAGCCCCCAGATGCTGCTTCTCTTCACCCCTCCCTACGGGGGGACTTACCCTTTCAGGTTCTGTTTATCTGGAGGCATTCTGCCTGACAAGCCGGAGAACTTATTGAGACGTCTCACTGTGGCAAAACCAGAACTGGAACCTCTCTTCCCCATCTTCATTGTCTCAAAATAAACGTTAGCTGACTATGAGTGTGCCTTGCATCCTCTCTGGTTTTTTACCTAATGACTGCTTGTTCAGCATATGGGGGCTGTGATGCTTGTTGACCAAGACCACTGTCAGTCAAGTTGGAATTCCTGTAGTTTGCAGAAACCAGCAAGCAGATCATCAAGCCCAAGGGCCTTCATATTCTTCATACTGCCTTCTCTTTTGGTGACTTCTGTGGTGGTAATGGGCAGAATTGGTCCATAGATTGGCATGCCTTCAGGGATTGGTGGGGCAGAAATTCAACACTGGGGATCTTGCTGAAATAATCTTGCCATCATTGCAGGATTTCCTGTTTGGCTTGGAGCCTTTTGCCTATCCTTATCCTTTATAGCAGGGCTGTCCAACTTTGAACAAGCCGAGGTCTACTTTTTCCGGCCTAGAGTGCCTGAGGGCTACTACACTAAAACCTCTACTTATGAATTTTATCCATTCTGTGCACATGCTCATGGCCCTTGAACTGCCCGCTCAGCTAAGACAGTAGTGATCCTTGGGATGGGGGAGGCAGGGGTGGAGAACTTATCCCCTCACCTTTTTTATTGATGGCTGGCGGGCTACTTTTGAACCCTTCACGCGCTACCAGTAGCCCACGGTCTACCTGTTGGACAGCCCTGCTTTATAGACACATACCACTCAGTGTCTTGGGTAGGCCTTCTTTCGTGCTTTGGTTTATGAGAACATATATCTGGTTAAGTATATATGAACACAAATGAATATGGTGCAAAGTACAAAAAGCCTTAAATCACTGGAGTCCTCCGGCACCTCAGCAGAGAAAACTGAAATGCCTAAATCCCAGTGGTGCCCGTAAGAACCAACTCAGTCCACCTTATGAATAATACAGATGGACACTGACAGTCTTCACATGTGCCCAGAGTATTTGTATTTGTTTCCTTTAATTTTCCTGGTGCATTTTGCATTAACAAAAGCCCAGAATATTTCTTCTGAGCATATTACTTGAGTGAGGAGCTCCATACCGCAGTGGTTAAATGCCTGTACTGCAGGTAAAACTGTGCTCACAACCTGCGGTTCAATCCAGGTAGCAGGCTCATGGCTGACTTAGCCTTCCATCCTTCCGAGGTCGGTAAAATGAGTAGCCACCTTGCTGGGGGGTTGTTAATGTGTAGCCTGCATATTGTAATTAAACTGTAAACTGCCCAGAGACTACTTGAGGTGGTATGGGGCGGTATAGAAGCAGAACACTTTGCCTTGCTTTGTTTTTATTTGCTTAGTACACTGATGTATTTTTCTAATGCTGCCTAGTATTTATTCTGCCATTGATGTGAGATTTCTTTACTGCTGTTAGGGTAACTTCACCCCCTCCACTCCCCATGACCTTGTTATGCTTCTGCAAGGTTCACACTTTAGGGCTGTTTGAAGCCTAACAACCTTCTGCAGGCTTATCATAGCAACCATTGTCCTAAAATCCAAAATGTTATCGTTGGAAAGCAATGGCACAAATAAGGCTCCTCTCATCTCTTATTTGAAGTAATTAGGAATGTATTAGAGTGAGGCATTCAACACGGAAACTGAATACATCATCCAATTGCTTCTGCTGTTAATCTACACAGGGTAATAATGTCTGTTTGAGGACCATTTCCAGTTTTTGGCAGATAAGAGCAGGATATTTGTAGTGTAACAGATAAAACTTAGTTAAATAGCAGATGTTGCCAGATTTGGCTGGCATTGTTCCTTTTAATCACAGGCCTTACAGGACACCATTTAGAGTCTAAAATAGCATGGGCCAAATGCTAAGCCCTATACTTCCAGAGACCCAGAAAAAAAGAAAACTTTAACTAGTGAGCAAAGGAACAAGCAGTTTGACACTGGAATTAATTTCAAGGGTTTCCATTTGTTATGCGCACACACGGGAAATTTGAATAGAGGTACAGTGTGTTATTTTGAGAAATGAAAGACCAAACTATATGCAATGCCAGAGAACCAACCTGAATATTCATACAAGATGAAAACTATCTAATTGTCCATCCTAACCTATAAAGAATACCGAGGGCTGGATCTCAGGATCTGAAGGAACAGAGCAACCGTGTAATATAAATCTACCTCTAAAAGCCACAGACTGTACTACCTGGTGAAACTTGTAATCAAGCATCTATTGCCTGGGTTATCTTTTCTTCCTCATCCTTCTCATTTCCATTTCCAGTCATTTTTCTTTTACATTAGGCTTTTGGGTTGCAAACCTGTGGCATTGTAAGCCTGTCTTGTTGCTGATACACAAGCTGCTCTGGGGCTCTTTGGAGCAGGGGAATTAAAAGGTGCAACAAACACATATCAGTTGCTTCTCAGCCAGGAACAAGGAAGGCTATATGTAGCTTTTCTTGCTTTTCCATATTCAAAGGGCCAGCTATGCTATGTGCATGAGGGAAGCGGACGCCTCAGGTGGCAGGCCTCACAGATGTTTCTCTCTCTGTTTGTCTCCTTCTCTCTCTCTCTCATGCACTCATCCACCCACTCACACGCACACACAATTGTAGCTATTCCACACAAGTTTCTAAAACTTGATGCTTCTTCAACATCTGGCTCCTTTGAAGGAATCCATGACCATCAGTTTCAAGAATTCAGTAATCAGCTTAGTATAGGACAGTGGTGGTGAACCTTTGGCACTCCAGATATTTTGGACCACCACTCCCAGAATTCCGAGCCTAACTGCCAACAACAAAGGACTGTGGGAGTTGGGGTCCAAAACATCTGGAGTGTTAAAGGTTCACCGCCACTCGTATAGGAGATCCAACCTCTGGTGGTGATCAGAATTCTCTCTTCCTGTCATCTTGCAGAGGGCATTGCCATCATATATGCACCTCTTTCTTTTAGCCTCAGTGGATAGGGGTGCTCCTTCTTAGGCAGGAAACACAACTGCATCCTTCCTCTGCTCCTCCAGTAATGTGAAGAGAGATGCTGCCATTATTTTATTGGGGGCTGAGGCACCTCCCTTTCTGCCTCAGGCAGCAGAAGGTCTTGGGCCACCAGGTTTCCTCACCCCTTGTCTTTGGGTTGATGCTCAGGAGAGAGATCTTTATTAGAGAACTTGAAATTGCTAGCAGAGAACTGCTGCGAAGGGCTGCTATTTCACACCCTAGATATGTATTTGCATCATCTGTTGAGTCAGCTGGAGCCAGCCTGATGCAATCCAAGAAAACAGGGGATGCTAAGTTCTTCTTCGGAAGAACAAAAAAGTCTGAAAAGTGATTAGGGGAAGCAGGAGAGATGGACAGACAGGACTTGTTTTCTTAAGAAAAAGAAAGCCCTAAAACTAGAGGAGTTCCTAACTCCAACTACCCAACCTTTAGAATCTGAAATATTTTGGCTTGCATTAGGCAAAACAGTGGAAAGGTTAAATGTCATTCATTCAACCCAGCTGACTAGAACTCAAGTGCTTATTTATAGGAACTTGTATCCCAGGAGTGCAAAGGAAACAGAGAGAGCCACCGTATGAAATTCTGGTGTATCATGTTTGCTAGGCTGCAGCCATTGCAAAAGGTATGCGTGTGAATCTGATCAGCGATAGGTATCTTGTTCTGACCATTTGGAGGACTGTGCATGAAACTGATATGGATACCTCTTTCCTGCTGGGAGTGGAAGGTAGTATTTCAGTAGGCATATTTGTGTTATGTACAGTAACTGAGGCTAACAACAAAGATACAGTATTATCAACCTAGAGCCTTTGTACACGACCCCATCGGGACGGAGATATAGAGTACTGAGGGCAAGAACAAACCGTCTCAAAAATAGCTTCTTTTTTAGAGCAATATTGGCCTTAAATGGAAATCCTGGACTTTGAAGTCAGCTTATTTTATATGTCATATTTTAGTCATTTTATATGTCATATTATGTGTTGTACCTGTTTTTAAATCTATTTGAAATGTTTTAAATGAGTTTTATATAGCAACCACAAAATTTCGTTGTTCCTGCAAGGGGGCAATGACAATAAAGATTCCTATCCTATTCCTATTCCTAAACTCCACAGCAAATGGCTGCAAGCTCCGGAGCTTACAATTGTTTCCCCACCAGCTCCGGAGTTTGCAGGAAATTAAGTGCGACCATGCCCACCTAAGCGTGTCCCAGCGCACTTTTCTTGTACCTGCCCGAGGAGGGTGAAAATCGCCAGGTCCGGATTTAATCTGGTGAGTGCGGGCGGGGCTCTCCTCGCTTCTGTTTGTTTTTGTTTTTGTTTTGCCTCCCGCCCCTTTAAGAGAAGGGGCGGGAGAAAAAAAAGCAAACAGAAGAGAAGGAATCAGCACGACGAAGCTCCGGGAAGCTTCGGAGGTGAGCTGCATTTGTTCCTCTCTTTCTTCCTCCCTCCCCTCACGCAGACAGGAGCAAGGAAGTGCGGAGTGGTGGGGAGGAAGGAAGAGCAACGAACCCCTAAGATCTCTGGTCTGAATTTAAGTGGCCAGCGGATCTTAGGGATCGTGTGAAAAGGTTCCTAATCAGGCTCTGCAGAGCAGAATACAGCCTCTGTAGACTGTTATTGCTCACTATAGTGCATGCATTTGTGTTTCTATATGGCCACCTGAGCTAGCGTGATCTACGGCCGAGATGGGCAATATATTATATGTTGTCTTATGGCAATGGTTCCCGACCTGGGGGTCTGGACCCCCTGGGTGGGGGTCAAATGACCATTTCAAAGGGGTCGCCATGAGCCAGTGAAGAAAATGGCACAAACGGCTTGAGTCTGGAGGAGGAGGGGGAGGAAGGGGTGAAGACTGAGTTACAGCTTGATAGGTTGGAGGGGATGTCAGTCAATAGCACCGGAGGCTGCGATTGGCTGAGGGTGCCTGTAGAAGGGAAGTTCCCTATGGCACCTGTGGCAGTGGGCTGCCAAAAGGGGCTTGTGGCCTCTTCCAAGCAGGGCAAGGGGGTCACCACAACATGAGAAACTGTATTAAAGGGTCGCAGCATTAGGAAGTTTGAGAACCACTGTCTTATGGAAAATGTATGCATGGCAGTGCTTTGTCATACTAGAACACTACATAAAAAGTTCTGGGTACAGTATTTGCAACATTCACAAGGGACTGCGAAACTGCAGTGGAAGCTGGAACTCTCTACTAATATTGACACTAATTAAAATATCTGAGGAAATATCAAAGGCTTTTCATGCCTGCAGTGTGGATGAAATGAAACATGAAAGGTCTTGTGGCATAATAAAGGCAAACAAGTTATTATAGAGTAATCCATAAACTAACTTTTGAGTTGCTATAAGACTATTGTTTTTGTCTGTAGTAACCACAGACAAAAACCACTTTATATATACTAAAACACTTTTAGTTCATCTTCCTCCAGTTTTGGAAAGGGAATGTCAACTGTGGTTTAGCTACCACTTTTTCCAGGCAGAAACAGGGGGGAAATTGCCACATGCTGTGTAAACACTAGACTACTTCTTTACACGTCTGTCTTTTCTATCAGAAATATCACTGGCATCTTCTTGGACTACAGTTTCCCTAATGAATGACATCCACAGGGATAATAAAAATAGATTTATTTGTGGGTTCTTTAAAAAAAATCATTGATTGAGGGATTGACTCACTGACTGCCATCACCACTGCTTTCTCTACTTTGTCACTAGCAACGTACTGTAGCATGGACCTACGATGCCGTGTTGCCAAGGGAATAGATTAATCCTGACTGTATTGAGCAGGAGACATTGGTTTGTGGCTCATGCTGCTGATTTCCCCCAGTGTTCTTTTTTAACGTGTGCAGGACTAATCCTATCAGAAGGTATAGTGGCTACCACAGGAAGCAGAGTGTATCATGCTATGGAAGGTCAAATTGTTTGGGTATCCAATGGCAGAGCCAGAGGTTAAAAGTGCATTCCAAAAGAGACTGTCTTCTGTGGCCTTTGGGAAGCTGCACAGTCCCAGAATGTCCCCTGAAGAAAAGAATGGTATACCACTTCAGTGTATTCTCAACCTAGAAAATTCTTAACTCAAAGGCACATAGCCTACCAGATGTAGCTAGGTCCGGTAATGCATGTGAAAATAATATGTTTTCCTTGTTACTCTTCTAATCTCTACATATAGTACTCACTGTTATCCATGATTTGCAGTGGAAAACCATGCGGTTTGAAAGCAATCTCCAGTGAATAGAATTGTTTTTTAAAATGATTTTTTAAAAAAAAATATGTAAAAGATAACTGTTCATACCTCTGCACCTTAATCTTCTTGGAAGACAAGGATCCCTTCTGTCTGTTCTGCTATATGCCTTTTATCATCCTGCACTGCTAAGGGATGCATTATGAGGGATATTAATGGAAGGAATACCTTTTGGCCGTCCAGGAGGTTACAGAAATGGTCAGAAAATAAGTTCATATTCAGCGCTACGTAGTCAAGTTCTTAGATGGGGGGGGGGCACCATACCACCTTCCCTGAGACACAATATATACTCTGTGTGTGTGTGTGTGTGTGTGTGTGTGTGTGTGTGTGTGTGTGTGT
>JAHTLZ010000330.1:17322405-17342553 GCA_023846285.1 Phrynocephalus versicolor | reverse complement strand
TGTGTGTGTGTGTGTGTGTGTGTGTGTGTGTGTGTGTGTGTGTGTGTATTTGTAATATATACACTACCTCTATACACTGTATATAAATACTGTATATTTATACTGTATATACTAACAATACTGTATATGAAGATATGAAACTGATATCACATCCTATAATGCAAACACCATTCATTAGAATTCTTCTTGGTCTTTTGGCATTCTGAACGGCTGCCAGTGAATTAAAGTCTCTTGCACCTAGTGATGTGTCACCGGTAGGATTGCACAGATGATTTTGAGAGAAAAAAGGAAGAATAATCCACCAAAGGAAGCATCCTACAAAAACCAATGGGGCTTCTTTCAGAAGATTTATTCCACTGTGATATTGTCATTTCTATGTGCATTCAGGAAGCATATTTCAAAGTGATGTAGTACGGTTCTCATAAAGTCTATCCTTGGCAGCAAGAGTCAGGCAGATATAAAAATATCTTACCCAAACAGCAACCTTCATTCTAGTTACAAGTAGTTCTAATTTAAAACTTGTTTACTGTAGCACACATTCTTGTTCTATCACAGCCTTACTAACAACACAGAGTACTAACAAATGTCACTAAAGGAGGGAATGCATAATCAAATAACAGGACACCAAGATGTGCTTACTGTTATGTAGATGGATATTTAGAGATAGTTGTCACCTCATAGGTAGAAATTCAACACATCTCAATATTGTAGGGCATGGTGAGAGGTGTGACTTGCATACAAGAGTTGGTTGGAAAGTTTTTAACTGTTTAATTATCAGATGGTGAGCTCAGTGGTTGTCCCAATAGGAAGAAATCAACAGTGAAGTATTAACTTTTTTCCCTATTCGGGTTCTCACCTCTGGATTTGTGTGCGTGCTCAGTCTGCTGACTAACTGCTAATTCTAGCTAGGCAGCTTCATGACCACTGCTCATCTTTTTATAGAGTTCATGATCCTCAAATCCAACATGGAGTGGACATCCTTCAACAAGATGATTTTTTCTGATAGCCCATCAAACAGAGGAGCATCTGGTGTAAAGTAGGTAACACTACATAAGTGGGAACGGTGGAGGTAACTGTGAAATCAAAATGTCCTGTATAGAAATTCCTCAACATCCCTTTCTATGAAATGCAGTGTTTTGTCACAAGTTGTCTATGAAGATTCTCAGTCATCCAGGTGAGGTTATCTGTAAATTGAGTCATGGCATCTGGACTTCTTCTTAGGTGGAAATGTTTCACTACTCATTGAGGTAGCTTCATCTGTCTGAGGAAAGTTGGTAGGAGACCTCCAATTTATCCTCCACTTTGATTTCATTTCATTCGGGCCTGAATAGGTTTGTTAGATGGACAATGGACTGAGTTGTATGAAAGCCAACCCTCTGCAGCTCCTCCCAACACTCATTAAGCATAGGTCCCTAACAGTGGCCTCCCTGGTGGATGTGTGAAGGGCAGCATGATAAATAGGGAACAAATTGTTCCCTATTGTAAGAATGAGATTTTCTATACACAAATGTATGGTCTCCTTGACCCTTCTCTCCAACCACCCATCTTCTGTTTCTATGTTGTGTTAGGCTGCATCCACCATGGCAGCCATTTTGTGATAGTACCTCTGATATATTCTAAAATGTCCATATGGCTTTTTGGACCAAAAAGGCTATTCTAGAAGATATATACAGCAGATGAAATTAGGGAGATAGTTCTAAAATTAGCCCTATTCAGACATTCTACATAGGTATTAACTAAAACAAGGAAGGAAAACATAGATAGAAGTTGACACATCCAAAGGAGAGCATCTAGAACAAGAATTTTCCTGGATTCTGCCTCACATAGAGGCCCTTCATGTGCACAGCAAGTTCTTAGTAGATCAATAACTTTTCATGTGAGAAAAGCTATGAAGAGAGAGAACATACTCCCCTCCTCAGTGTGTTCTGTCAACCCTCCTAAGTGCCTTTCTCCTTGTGTCAAATTCCATGCTTAAGCCCCCCTTCCTTGCTTGCTGAAGTGCCTATTCTGTGGAATGCTGCATTCACTTACTCAGCAATACGCATGTCCTCCCCTGGAAAAAAAAGCTGAGACAGTGTTTGCTCTTTTGGCGAAATAGAAAAAAAAAAACATTAATTGCCTGTGAATATACTCACTGCTCAAAAAACTACCTCTGCAGCTGTGGAACATGAAATGGCAGGCCAGGCTTCATAGTATGGCTGTATTTGTGCGAACCTGGGCATGAGTTTGGGACATGTACAGGAGAAAAATGTAGTACATAGATGATTGAGAAAGTGTTTGAACACCACAAATAATAAAGTTTAGCCATTCACAAAAATGGACAAATTCCATTCCGTTTCTCATTTTCTGTTGGAAGTTCATTCTGTCCTGTTTTTGTATCACGTTGTCATTTTTTAAAAACAAAATGCACAGTGAAGCATTTCTCCACACTGCCATGAACATTTGCTCCCAATTTTCTAACACAATTTTTACCTTTTAGACCCATTTTGCAAGCATTTTCCATACTGTTTTTGTGCCTTCTGTACTGTATATACTTTTCCTTATAAAACACAACACCTGTTTATTGTACAGTGCATATATTAGAAACAAATGGAAACCCATCTTTAATCTACATATTACTGTAAGCATTTTTAATCAAGGATCTGCCCAGCAAAAATGCCATGGAAGATGTATAGGTGTGTTTTGGTTTACGTACTAGATTATGAAGTGTAAATTAGGTGAGTTAAGATCAAAACATTAACCCAGTGAAATTATTGATTGCTGCAAAAATTGTGGTGTATTGATTTGTACATACATGGAAAAGAAAAACAAACTGTTGATTAGGGCCATAATTTCTGCCTTTTTCCAAAAAGCAAACACTAAGGCTGTGACTAGTTAGCAACTTTCCTGTGCAGCCAACTTATTGCTACGTAGAATGGAGATTCTAAGAAGAGTCTTGTTCTGGGGTTGTGGTGGCAGGATTTTAAGCACCAAAGTAGCACAGAATGCACTTGATGGTATTCAATCTACTGTCTGAGAATCTTTGCTCTTATCAAGAAACAAATAAGTGCATATACATGGTTCCCACCTGCATAACTGTGCTTTTTAAATTCTGACATTTATTTTATAAAAAAATTTAGATACCCTGCTTTCCACCCAGCATTTCATTATAAATTAGTTGTACTGACAATTTTTAAACTGGCACTAATTAAGTTGCAGACAGCTATCTATGTACTCTGTCCTAGAAACATGAATGGGATTCCCTGAAACATGTAAGGCTTTTTAGGATTTTGCTAGATAAGGCAGTGGTTCCATTTCTCGAAGCATTGTGCCATTAACAGGGAAGAAGTGTTTATTTATTTGCAGATAAATTTGTCTCAATGTGCATTTGACACATTAACCTCTTTTTCAGCTGCTTCATTGGGAGGTCCTAGGGCAGATCATTAGCAGTCAGGCAAGACTCACTAGAAAAGTCAATCATGCTAGGAAAGTTGAAGACAGCAAGAAAAGATGATGACCAGCAATCAGATGGGTTGACTCAATAAAGGAAGCCATGGACTTGATGCCTCATCATAGTTAAAGGTAGTATTTTTGGAGCTCAAGTCACTAATTTGTAAGGTATAGCACATGGATACAGTCACAATGGCTTTGTTTGCATGTTACATTTGAAAGCTCTGACAGGTTTGTTTTCCATGGCTTCAGAGACTAGGACTCGGGGCAATGGTTTCAAACTACAGGAAAAGCGATTCCATTTGAACATTAGGAAGAACTTCATGACAGTTAGAGCTGTTCAGCAGCGGAATATGCTGCCACGGAGGGTGGTGGAGTCTCCTTCTTTGGAGGTTTTTAAGCAGAGGCTGGATGGCCATCTGTCAGAAATATTGTGATGGGGGTTCCTGCACGGCAGGGGGTTGGACTAGATGGCCCTTGAGGTCTCTTCCAACTCTATGATTCTATGATTCTATGATTCTGTGACTGGAGGGATGATGTTCTAGAAAGAGTAAACGCAGGGTTGTCTCAGAGTGTGATCTGACCCTTACTGACGGGCTAAATCGAGTCTGAGCCTTGAAAAGCTTGTGCCATAATATGTTTGTCTTTATGAAGCAACAGGACATTATTATTGCTGCAACAACCACAGCTGTATCTCTGCGACATGAAAACCTGCACATAAGTGCATACATGTATGTAGGCATTGGTGGCTAAAAAGTTTATGATAAGCTGTATCAGACTTGTCCACACAATGAGACTTACAGAACACATCATAAAGGGCTTTTGAAACCCTTCTCATTATTGGTATAGGAGAATGGGGGAGGAGGGAGTATTTTATGTGTAGAGCAGCTTGTGCTTCAAGGATCTCAGATTTTATCTCCAGTAGGGGTGAAATTCCAGGACATTTAATGCAAAGACACAGAGGTCACCTGGTTGGAAAACAGAAGCTTGCAGTGCAAACAGAGATGAGAATGTAAAGTCGGGACCATGGCTGAAATGCAAACAATCTTAAGTGCCAACTGGTTAAAGAAGAACTTGTTGTATCTTGAGCTCCATCAACTCCCAGTTATCCAAAATTGTGCAAATCTGGTTATGTAATCTTGTGAAAGGCTGACTAGAACAAAGATGGGTTATGTAATAAGAAGAGTCATGGAGAGGGATAATTGCCTGTGTCGTACGTGGTGGAAAATTGGTGCCTGCCTTGACCCAGTGAACTTAGCTGATATCCCAGTAAAGCCTAATAAGAAAAAGGATCTAGAAAGTTGTGCAGTGGCATTTACTCAGTGATGGAAGCTCACCAAGAACATCCAGGCTTCTTCTAGAAGTTGACTCATGGCACCTGGACTTCCTTTCTTGAGATATCGAAACAATTCCATACTCATCCAAGCAGCTTCATCAATATGACTGATGAAGTTGCTAGGATGAGTAGTGAAACATTTTGATCCCTCAAGAAAAGAAGTCCAGTTGCCATGACTCAACTTCCAGATAACCTCACCTGGATGACTGAGAATCTTCACAGACATCCAGGCTTCTTGTTTGCCCCAGATTTTGCTACCTGCTGAAAGCAAGTTAAGATAATTTTATATCCCAGCATGAAAGCCTTATTCTACCTTATTTCCCTACAAGGGTAACAAAGTCCTATATTCAGATCAGTCTGAGCATCAGTAACTGAAACCAAGTTTCATCATCTGAGTATCATCATCTGCCCAACAAAGGGGTGCAAAGGAACAGCATCAGAGCCAATATGACTGGTAGCCAATCATTTGAGAGGTGGTTGGAGCTCCAAAAATGTAGGTATTCAAGAAAAATTTAAACCACCTGGGAGTTATCCTATGGTCTGTATTTCTGCCTTGAACAGGGGGTTGGACTTGATGGCCATACAGGACCCTTCCAACTTCATGATTCTATTATTTTAACCACAGAATTCAGATGTACACTGAGTTTGGGTCTTTTGGTACAAAGATGGGTGAGAACTTCACTCATGAATTTATTTATTTAGGAGTTATGAAGTGAATCTGGAAGTTGAGTCTTTGCAGCTGGACTTCTTTTCTTGAGAGGTTGAACTGTTTCGCTATTCATCCAAGCAGCTTCGTCAGTCTGACAAAGGCGTTTGGATAAACAGTGAAAAATTTCAATCTCTCAAGAAAAGAAGTCCAGTTGCCATGGCTCAACTTCCAGATGACCTCACCTGGATGACTGAGAATCTTCACAGACGTTATGAAGATAACTTGAAATCTTTCATTCAAAGCAAGCTTAAAACAGAAGAAAAACAGAAATGAAATATTTGTTCAGACAAATGAGTACTTATCTTTTTAAAAACTATATTCAAACATTTTACTGCTAAACTGGGATTAGCATATCTCCCCTACCCCATTCCCTATTTTAGTAACTATAAGGCTTACACATATGCCATCTTTTTCCACCTACAATATGACCTACACATTTCCAACCCAAAATCACAGTCTTGCAACCATACTGTTCTCTTCTTGGCTTACTTCTGTGTATAAGACAGCCCTAAATTTTTTGTCTAATAGTTTCAGACAAAAATAAAATCTTATAAACAAATGTTATAACATGGTCCTCTTTATGACTGAAATAGCTGTATCTATAGAATCTGATGGGGGAAGTCAGGGGAGAATCTTTATTTGTTATTTTCTACAGAAAGAGATGTCTGTGAAGATTCTCAGTTATACAGGTGAGTTTATCTGGAAGTAATGGCAACTGGACTTTTCTTGACAAACTGAAACATTTCGCTGCTCATCCAAACAGCTTCGTCAGTCTGAGGAAAGCTAGTTGGGAGTCCTCCATTTTATAGTTCACTTTGACCTCATGTCACCCTGGTCTGAAATATGCTCATAAGATAAACATTGGCCTGAATAGGCTCATTAGGTAGTCTCAATAGGCCTTTAGGTGAATAATGGCCTTGGTGGTGGAGGAGTGAATTATTTTTATTTGTCTGGGTATTGTTGAAATCACAATCTGATAAGTGGCAGATAGACTTGTGAAACAAATTACCCTGTCAGGAAACAAAATTTTGTTGCTTCAAGCATCTCCTGTCTGAGAAGGAAAATAAGAGAGAATGGAACAACATTTCAGGGATGAAGTTGACGTCAATGATGTGACTTCCATGGCTGAAGTCAACTTGAGTGAAGAGCATCCATGCAAATTAATTCTGAATTCTGAAACAGTTGGCACAATTATCCGGTCTTGAATATCTTACAAATAGTATGAACCGGCTTGGCTGTTAAGGTCACCAGGAAAGGCCTTTCTCTCCATCCCGCCACCCTCACATGTATATCTTGTGGAAACACATGAAAGGGCGTTCTCAGCTGCTACACCCAAACTCTGGAACTCCCTCCAACTGGAGGCCTGGACTGCCCCATCTTTGCTGTTTTTCTGAAAACCGACAAAGACTTTTCTCTTCAGGCAAGCTTTCCCTGAATGATGGACTACCTACTGTGTCTTTATATGCATCTCCCATACATGGCTATAGTGTTTATAACCACTTATAACTTCATGTTTATATAGCTCCTTGTGCAATTGAATTCACATTATGTTATCAACTGTTAGCTTTAATGTTGCCTTCTAATGCTGTAAGACACCCCTCAATTCTCTGTTTCTCAAACTGATTATGTCTTAATTGTAATAGACTGTGTATTATCTCTCCTTACTGTAAGCCTCCTTGGGTCCTTTTCCAAGGAGAAAAGCGGGGCAAAAATACTCAAAATTAATAAAAAATAATATGGATTTCAATTCTCATTGGTTGACAAATGTAAATATGATATAGTTACAGTGAGTGACCCCTGAGATGTTTGATCCAAAGACAAATTATTTGTTTTTTTTAAAATAGTCTGCTTTTATTAGGATATAGTGTTAAAATATTTTGTTGCCATATGTTGTTTTCAGTGACCACGAGTTTGGATTTTAGATGTCATGACAGATGGGTTAACTTAGAATTAAATGGTTCTGTTACTATTTCTCTACTATTATTTTTAACATGAACGTTGACAATTGTATACCAAATGATCTTATATGTCATGCACTGCTTTGGGAAGTAATTTGTTTCCCAAAATATGGCTTCAACATCTTCCAAAGTGATTAAACAAATACAACTAAATTACACTGCTTTTGACACTTTTGGCTGATTCCCAGGATGCACTGAGGTTTCAAAACCATCCTTTGAAAACATTATTTTAGACAACATTTGCCGAAGTGGGGGAGGACAGGGTGGAGAGACTTGTTTCTGTTTTACTCTCTGAGTTAAGTTATTTCTGTCGTATGTGGGTTGGTGGTGGTGGGAGTCAATGATGCATCCCTACCAATGCTGAAAGGTTGACAACACCATTTGTGATGAATGATATGAAAGTTCCGCATTCCACTGATTTATTCTGGTCTTCAGCTGGGAAGAGAGAAACTGTGATGTATTCTGTCTGGGCAGAACTAGAAATGATATTATTTTCTCAGGCCAATACAATTTAAATTAAACTGTCTGGCACGCACTTATGTTTCCCTATTATACTCACGTACGACTCCTGAAGAGTTGTGCCATAAAACATGGATATGCTGAGTCCTCACAGTTCACAGTCTGTCTATTCTGGTATTTCTAAATCTGATTGCCCTATTTAAAAATCACAATATAATACCCAATGCAAACCTATAAAGGCCTTGTTGTTATCATGTGCCATCAAATCAGAACCAAATGATAGTGATCCTAATAGGGCTTCCAAAGTGGGTGAGATATTCAAGGAATGGCTTTAACAGTTCCTCACCCCATTGAGCTTCTGTGGTTGAGAGGGAATTTGAACCGAGCCCCCCCCCCCCCCGCCGCCATCCCCATCTACCACTCCATTCCACTACACCGGACATCTCAGTACAGGCATACTCCCAAGTAAGTCCCTTTGCATTCAATGGCTCTTATCCCAGGTAACTTTACACAAAACTGCAGAAGCAGAAAAATTATTCAGCACTTCCACCATCTCTAGCACTAACATTAATCAAAGTAATTCAAATTTGCTGCCCTTCCGTGATACCCAAACTCTGTTATATGAGGGCATTTCTTCATTCTGCCTACTGGTAGAGCCATTCTTGCAAACTGGCATAGTATAGACAGTCCTGGAGGGAGAAATCACATGTTGCAAATTACTTCACATTGGATCACAAATTATTATACCCTGAAGTCGGGTTTCACAAAACATTTTTCCACAGGATAGAATTGCTATGGCAACTGCTCCCCAGCTCAGACCAAGTACTAACTGGGACTTTGATCAAAGGAGCATGTTTTCAAGATAGACCAGTTGCAGAATATAATTCACATAGTCTTTCAGATCTTGACATTTCGATAAGATAGAAATTTACAGCTCTTTGGGTCCTATCACACGTCGGAAAAATGCTGCTAATAATAAAAGCCGTGTTTTCCCCTCCAATGGTCATGTGACTGAAGACACTGTTCCAGCGTCCCCACGGGCGTGATTTCAGTAACTGAATCTTATGCATCTCCATGCCTTAACCCAAATAAAACAGTAGAATTCCAACATGTTTTTCAGCGTTCCTAATTTCAGCACCGCTCTCTGGATGGGGTTGGGGGGGGAAGGAGGGATCTTTAATTTTTTAATTTTTATTTTTTATATTTTTTGCAGCCCCAAGGGGCGATCAGCAGTAGCTCAGGCTTGAGGCTGCAAAAAAAAAAGTTTAAAAACCCGATGGGTTTTTAAACCCGATGAATTTCTTTTCTTTTTCTTTCTCGTCTCCCTTGGCGGTGTCAAGGCTGGCTCTCCCTTGCCCAGGGCGTTTATTTGGATATCACACGCAAGCACACAATAGACTGAAGTTAGATTTAAAGAACCAGGCACTGGGGATCTAAAGTCTGCTGTTCCTCCCCTCTTAGACTATAAAGATCCTTGATATGGAAATGCAGGGACATGAATCAATTGCTTCTCCCCTTCTCTTGACAGCTTAGCTGCGTGTGTCTCTGCATGTGTTCACACATACAGAAGTTAACTCTTAGTTTCCTGGAAGTATTGAACTGCAGATTCATCACTAAGCAGTTAAAGGTGAAGATTAGCAAAGAGGCTCAGATAGGATTACAAGGTAGTGAGCTAATGAGCGGAGCAAGGGGAGGAATAGATACCTGTGGGGGCTGGGAGGGTGGGGAGAGAAAGAGAAAGAACAGTATACTTCCCACCACTGTTTATGGAGAGAGCACCGTTTTGATACAAAGCCCATTGTTAAAGAGAAAGGCTGCAGTGAGTGGGTTGTTTCTCCAGGTCTCTGGTCTTGGCTTCTCTCTCTCTCTCTCTCTCTCTCTCTTGTCTGCTTGCCCGCAAACATGGACACACTCATGGTCTCACACAGCTTCCTTGTCCCTTTGCTGCATGCGAAGTGAGGCAAAAAAAATACCCACCCTATGGCTTGGGTATTGGAAACCTCTCTTGGACCCACTTAAGTGGGAGTTGCAGGGTTTTTTAAAAAAAAAAAAAGCCCGTAGCTTGTGAGGGAGGGCACAATTTTTGGAGGTGGTTTTTCTGTAAGTTAAAGATCCGGATTTAAGCAGCCATGGGATAGCACCCTTAAATTTTTGTGCCACAAAGAAAATCTTGAATATGCTGTAGAGCAGCATGATGGCCACAGCTAGGTCCAAGCAGTACCCAACCATCCAGGAAAAAGCACAGGAACACCATTTCTACCACAAAATGGTAAATGTAAAGGACACAGGCAAGCCATATCTAAGGACTTCAATATTTCATGCAATGACAAACCAATCCTGTTCTGTAAAACAAGTTTTCTGAATTTTACACTGTGCCACAACCATTTACCCATTAAAGGACCTGGGTTAGTTATACACCAGGAGACTCAAGTAGTCAAGTTTTCCTAGCCTGTATCATGACATGCTGCAGATATGAAATTGTACATACGTGTTATCCACGACAGAGATGGAAGACAGAGGTGACAGAATGCACTGAAAAACTGTATTTGTTTATTTATTTATTTCCCCTTGACATTTCACTGGAAATTCCCAAATGATCGTTAAAGACATGGCTTCCTAGACAGGCTTTTTTGGAGATATCATCTTGAAAGTACAATGGTAGTTTCAACACTTAATTGTATCCCACCATCTGGCCTCCTAAACTGTTATGTTTATATTTTTGTTGCTGTTATTTGTTGTGGTTTTTATTTTGACCATTCTTGTCGATTAGCTGGTTATCAACAGGATCTTAGTTTTCCTAAAATTGTTCATCATTCGTATTATTATTATTAGTTGTGTAACTGTATTGTTTTTGTCCGCCGCCCAGAGTAGCCTTTTTTGTCTGTCTGACTGTCTGTCTCTCGGTCTTATTCACAAACTGCTGTAAAGGGACTAATGATGACTCACACAGTATTAAAAAATAACAGATTTTAAAACATAGGAAGTTAAATACTAAAAATAATTCAGCTATAAAACTGACTAAAATGCACCGAGAGATTAAAAACATTAAAATGTTAGAAGCTATCTTAACTTGAAACAATGACATTCAGGAACTCTTTGGTCATGATTGCTAAAGCCTGCCTGAAAAGGCAAGTCTTTAGCTCTTAGCCTAAGGATAAAGGAAGTGGGGGGACAACCTAATCTCCTGCAGGAGTGTATTCCATAACTAGGGGGCAGCCATCAAGAAAGCACTTTCTCTGTGTCCCCCTCATTGTGCCTGTGCTAGCACACAGAGGAGAGTCTCCTCTTAGGATCTTAAGCACTTTAAAATCTCATATGGGGAGTTATAGTCCTTCAGTTAGCTTGGACCCAAGTCATAGAAGGCTTAGGTAATGACTGGTACTTTGAATTGGGCTCAGAAAGTTTTTTCATTACCTATACTGGGTATTCAAGATAACTCAATTAAAACTGACCCAAGGCAGTGCATGTATTTTCTTTATTAAGAGGTTATATTTTTCACTATGGGACAGTACACAAAAATGATACTCTTCCAAAAAGAAGTTGATTGAGCCGATTATACAATATGGTGGATGAATGAGTTTGAAATCATATCATGAATGGTGGTAAGCCTCTTGTTTTGTCAAATGGGACATGCCACAATCTATAGCACAACCAGTGTGCCATTTTCTGTTCTTGTGGGGGGGGGGAAGCAAAGTGTTTTGCTTATATACCGCCCCATACCACCTCAAGTAGTCTCTAGGCAGTTTACAATTTAATTACAGAAAGCAGGCTATACAGTCCTCCCCACTCCAGCAAGCTGGGTACTCATTTTACCGACCTCGGAAAGATGGAAGGCTGAGTCAACCATGAGCCGGCTACCTGAGATTGAACCCCAGGTTGTGAGCAGTTTTACCTGCAGTACAGGCATTTAACCACTGTGCCATGAGACTCCTTATGAAAAGAACCATCTGTATTCAAGTGGAAGCCTTTTTCATTCCAACAAGGCAATCTAGAGATCAACAAAGACTTTATAAAGACATTGAGATTATCTAGTCTAACCTTCTCAGCACAGAATAAAAGGTGGCTACAGCACCCCTGACTGGCAACTGTTCAGCTCCTGTTCAAATACTTTAAGTACTGTTAGGAATACCTATCATCTCCCAAGATATTCCCTTCCTCTGTCTTCCTTTCACTTTGCCCAAGCCACACCCAAAGAACCAGAACAAACACAGCAATAACTATGCAAGTGTTTGTTCACAGAAAAGGGCACAAACACAATAGCAGTCATTCATTCCTTATTGTACCATCAGTCACAGGCCCAAGTTTCTTCTAATAGCCTTAATTCCAGAAGCAAGAGAGTTGTTGCAATGGACAAAAGGTGCCATGCATTTCCCACCTGCAGCTCTGTGGTGTCATAGTCTGGTGATTGAAGGCTTGGCCCTCCAGTTGTTGCTGGACTTCAGCTCCGAGAATGACTCAGCACTGGCCATGCTGGCCAGAGCGTATAGCGCTGCAGATCCATAACTGCCAGAGAGAGATAAGTGACCCTGCCCTGCTTTGGAAAGAAAAGCTACCCAGATTCTTATGCCAACCAAATTGAACATAAGAGAGGCAACAACATAGCCTGGGCAGTTTCCTCGTTACTCTTACTGCAGTCTTGGGTCCAGACAGCTGCCACACGGGCATTAATGCATCAGGCTAATGAGCCACAAACAAATCATTTGCATTCTCCTGGCATTGTTCCAGTCAGCAGTCCAATGGACTGAGATTGGTTTTAATTAATGAATCACTGAACTGGCCAGTGCTCCAACCTCTTTCAGAGAAAGAAAATGACACAAGCCCAGTGTTGGTGCTTAATCTTTAAGACAACTTCCTCTTTTCAACTGCATAATCAGGCTTGACTTGAGAGTAACCGAGCAAACATTCAGTGAGTTGAATGCTTAAGATCTGCCTAGCTCGGGGTCCTATCAAAACTACCTTGCCAGCCACCTGCTTATAATTTCACACTAGAATGCACCTCCTCCTTCTCCCATTTATCTTCTCTGATCTAGAAACACTCATTTGCCTCTGCTCAAAGTGGAGATGGGTGCAGCAAAAGCTTGCAATGAAAGCAATGTGCCTAACACGGAGCAAGGATCATAGTGACAGCCAGTTAGGGCCACTTAAGTGTCCATCTTTTGCTTCTCTCCTTACCTATAAATTAATATTCCTGGGGTTAACACAGGAACATGGAAACACAGAAAGCTCCCTGGCACTGAAACAGACCTGTGGTCCATCGGTCAACTTAGACTGATGTGGCTCTGCAGGGCTTTAAGCATGATTCTTTGCTAGACCTACCTGAATGCTCTGCTATTACTTGATGGTCTCTCGTAAATATATTAATCAGGGATTTCCCTACTTAGCTCCTGAAATCAGAAAAACCCAGGTATATCCATGTGGTATCATGATGTGTCAGACCTCCAAGTTCTTTGATGCATACTTAGCTTGCAGAATTTTTTTAACCCAGCGTGTTGTTAGTCTGTGGAACTCCCTGCCACAGGATGTGGTGATGGTATCTGGCCTGGATGCCTTCAAAAGGGGATTGGGCAAATTCCTGGAGGAGAAGTCCATCACAGGTTAAAAACCATGATGGAGATGTGTAATCTCCAGGCTTAAAACCAGGGTACTTCAAGGGCCAGATGCAAGAGGGTGGTATCAGGAAACAGATATCTAGTCTCATGAGCTCCCAGAGGTATTTGGTGGGGCCACTGTGAGATACAGGAAGCTGGACTAGATGGGCCTTTGGCCTGATCCAGAATGGCTCTTCTTCTGTTCTTCTGTTCTTAAAACATTATTAATAAACATTTATAAAGGGAAATATAAGGACTGGATTCAAATGTGTCCCCTATTCTAATCTGTCATGACACAATACATGCCTTATTTCTTATATTTAAATAAACACAACCCCAAATAAAGTTATATACATTTATAGCAAATCATAATACATCACAGAACTGCAAATACTCCAGTATCAGTACTCTTCTCCTCTTCAATATATACAGAGTGATATGGCAGTATAAATATCACTTCCTTTCACCTCAGTTCCCAAGCAGCTATCTAACCCACTGGTAGCCTCCAAACTTGTCTCTCAAGTTGTAAAGCTATTACCAAGAGAAATTTCCAGAAGAATAGTCATATTATCTTTGAGGCGTTTATTTTGAAAGGATGTCTTTTTCAGTCACATGGTAGTGTGCCCAAAAAAGGCACTTGACTGGTCCTCTCGTCCTTAGTGATAAAAAGCACCCTTTAATGTCCACAGCAAAGAAGAGTTGCTGTTTAAAGGTGCCTCTGTAAGCCTTGGAGAAAAGTACAGCCCCCAGCGGTGGTTCCAAGAAAAAGCGCTCAGACAAGTGAAAGGGGACATGGTTGCCTCTTTTTGAATGGAAAGGCGATGAGCTATTAGGATATTAAAAAAAGGAGTGCCTAGAACCACGGGGGGGGGGGGGGGGAAATGCCCAAAAGCAAAGAGGGGATGATGACCAAAGACACCACCTCACTTTTATGCGCCTCTCATAGCTCCTGGCTCTGCTGGTTCCAACCTTTTCAGTCACAGGCCTTTCCCATTCTAGTCCTACAATTACAGTAGGCACAGTGAGACACTGGAACAGGCTATGGAAGACTGTTTTGCAGCAGGGAGTTGCCCCTATTGTTGCCCTAACCTGGCCTGCTGCCTTTAGGTGTGGTGTGGGATCCTGTCCCACAGCGCCTGAAGGCAGCAGTCTAGGTGAGGAGGAGGAGAGGGCTGGAGAATGAACCCTCGGTCCAGGTGGATTTTGTACACGGAATGAAAAACAACATTATCTATTTCACCTCACTCTGTTGATGCCATTGTATCTCCCTAGGCAGAGGGTGAGTGGGAGGAACTGTAATACTGCACTGGTACAGACCTTACTGTTTATTTGGGAATATATTTATTTATATACCTGGAGCAGCAAAATAGCTTTTAGCAGAGCCTGCGTGTCCCTCTGTTCTGGTCATCTTACCTTATTACATGATAAGTAGAGCTGCCTCAAGGGCATCGTAGCAAATATTAAAGTGTAGGAGTTTGTGCAGCCAATTCCTCCCACAGAGAATCAGAGACTTGAAAGGAACATGTAACAAGTTTACGTGTAAATGCATCACTGTTTATGTAACGGCATTACGAATATGTTGCGTTTTAAAAGGGCATGCAAAGGCTTGCAACATTGTTCAGCTTTTAGTGCAAAAAAATCCCCTAGTGTTTACTCATTATGAATATTTCTAAAATGTAATTGGTAGGTCATTTTTCAGATTTTTTTTATATTTGAAGCTATTTTTGTATTTTTAAAAGTATTTTTTAAAATCAGTGAAAGAATACTTATGGGGCAGTGTGTTACTAACTAGAAATATGCTAAGCTAGTTTCAATTAATAAGCAAAAAAGCAATCTCAACAAGTTATTTTTTTAAATACAGTTGCTTTTTAAAGTAACTCTGTCGACTCTGAAGAGAAGCCAGAGCCACACACACCTCAAAGAACTAGGACCCTTTTTAATAACTCTGTAAAATAACAAAAATTTACAAAAAGCAAACAAATCACAAACGCAATCTCATAATTAAATTTACTGAGCGTCACTACAGCCCTACACCTAGATATCTGGAGACAGGATTCAATGAACACAGTGATGCTCAAAAATCATCATCAAGTGCCATAATGTTCTGACTTATGGTGACCAATATGCCCTCTTATTTTCATCCCCGCTGAGTGGAGCTCTCTTCTGTGTTCTCATGTGCACCACTTCCTCCCCCTCAGATTCTGCCTTAACTGGAAGAAAAATGGGTGAGCGGGTGTGGAAAACTCCTGCATGGAGGGCGCCAGGGGTGTGCATGGCCACTCAGCTTAGACAGAACCTTAATGGCAACACTTTTTAGGGTTTCTAGGCACAGAATTCTCAGAAGTCGTTTACCAGACCCTTCTTCTTGAGTTGTGCAGTTTGCCCAAGGTCACAGAGGCTAGCTCTACTCACAGGAGACAGAACTCCCTACTTCTGACTCTATCCAGATACCTAACCACTGAGCTATCCAGCTAGCCAGTTACTTCTGACAAGTGTAGGTTCAATTGGTAATGCACGTTGAACTTAGGGCGTTTATACACGACCCCTAAACTCCGCAGCAAATGGCTGCAAGCTCTGGAGCTTTAAAATGTTTCCCCACCAGCTCCGGAGTTTACAGGCAATTAAGTGCGACCACACCCACTTTAGCGTGTCCCAGCGCACCTTTCAAGTACCTTCTCTCTGGAGGTGACAATTCTTTGATGCGGTGCAATGATAGTGAGTGCGGGGCTCTCCTCGCTTCTGTTTGCTGTTTTTTGGCTCCTGCCCCTTTAAGAGCTACTTAAGAGCTACTGTAATGTTGCCCCGGCAAGGGACCAGTGGATCTTAGGGGTCGTGTAAAAGCGCCCTTAAAGAAAAGATCAGATCTGGAGGAACAGCAACCCCAAGGAGACCATCAAGACATCAGTCTATGACATTCGATCAGAGGTTCCCAATCTTGGGTCCCCAGATGATTTTGGACCACAGCTCTCAGAAATCCTGATCAACACATCTAGTGGTGCAGGCTTCTCAGAATTTTAGTCCAAGAATATCTGGAGACCCAAGGTTGGGAACTATTGCTTGTTGCGCTAGAAGACCTACTAATACCATTCTCATATTACAACATAAACAATTCTCATTATATGTTTTCATTTCAGTCCTTAGTATACTTGCAGGCCAAGGGCATAGGGGGGGGGAGGGTGCATTTGTCCCAGGGTGCAGCAATCTGGGGACGCCTGGAGGGGGAGCAGGAGGAGGAAGCTGTGCGCCGCCAGCAGTCCTCCTTTCCCACGGCTACGGCTTGGTGACTGGGCCCCTGAGGTGCCACCATGTGCCAGGTGATTGGCGAAGCTGGCAGGCATGCAGGGAGTGCAGTGGCTGCAGCACCCTCCTCCTCCTCCTCCTCTTCCTCCTCCTCCTCTTCCTCGCCTTGCTTTGGGCCACTGCAGGTCTCAGGAGAAGTGTAAGGTATGCACAAGCATGCACACACACACATCCGACCGTCCGCCCAGGCACGCGTACCACCATACACCCAGGATTGGGCCCCCTTTGCTGGGTGGGTGCAATGCAGTAGAAGAGCGGGGGGGGCAGGTGGGGAGTAAAAACGAACGCTGTCCCCAGGCGCTCCAAACCCTTGCTACGCCTCTGTTGCAGGCATGAATGAAATTCTTCACACCAGCATTCTCGAACAGTGGCTTCGTTCTCTGGCTTGCCAAAAAGCAGGGAAGAGTTTTGAAATAACAAAAGTAAGCTATTGTTCCAAGGTTTACTTTCATTTCAAGGCAACTTTTTCTGCCCCCATTTTTTCTCCATTTTTAGCATCTTATAGACCCAAGATTTCAATCCTGTTGGTGTTGACATAAGGTTTGTGTAACCTACTGCAGCTAATTGCAGCTCACTGATGAGATGCTGGTGCAACTGAGTATGTGACCATACACATGACCAATACATGGCCTGACATCTCATCAGTTAGCTGCAGTTAACCTAAGAGGGAACAGGCTAGCTTATGCCTTGCTGATCTATAAGTCTCCAAACAGCCCTGCAAGCCCAGCTCCATTCAGGCTTACCTTTGGCTCACTACCAAAAACAAAACAAAACAAACAACAACAAAAGCCCACTACCCTGCTCCCAACTGAAGCCCACTGAGTTCGTGCCATTAAGATTCCACAGATACCATGTATGTTCCTTCTATACTGCTGGCTGATCTGTGTTGATCAGCTCCAAAAGCAAATAGTTTTGGATAACATACATCCAGAATGGATTTCAAGCACTGGCATAAAGTAGGACCGTTGTCATCCCCACCACCCACATGCCAACTTCACATGCCAACAACTACATCATCTGAGAAAATGCCTTTTTAAAATGGTATTTAATAATTGATACAAGACAAGGTCTGTTTTTCTGAAGGCTGTCAAAGATGGGAAGATTTAAACTTCCCTTTACTTGCAGCAATCCTGGCAAAAATAGTCTTGGGAGAAATACCCTGTTAGCATCAATAAATGTAATATCTGTAAGGGGAGGCCTCAGCATTTTGACTCCTCTTCCTCATCTTTACTATCCTTCCACAAGCAAGGGAAGACCTTTCTCTTTGGGCAACTTTTCCCAGGGTGACTGGCTGCCTGAGCAGGGTATTTAAATTAGTGGGGCATTTAAATGGATTAATGTACTTTATTGCTTTGAATGTGTTTTGGTGCTGCTAATGTTTTTCCCCTCTCGTATTTGTTTGGTCCTTTTTTTTGCACACTCACCACTGTTAGTGTTAAACACAATACAGTACTGTGATTTAATGATGTGAGGCGCCTTGCATCCTTTTAAAGTAGACAGACAGACAGACAGACAGACAGACAGACAGATAGATAGTGGCATCCCAGACATATGTTGGGCCGCAGCTTCCATCATGCAACTATCCTCTATAGTACCAGACTTCAGCTCTCAAAAACTTGTCCTCTGCATGGTTTCCCACCCCTCACCATGATCGAAACTCTCAAATGACAGAGGTGATCTCCTGTTTGCTTGGGTAAATTGTTCATCACCAGAGCCAGCTCTACCAGACGGACAGCAACCTGACCTCCACTTAGAATACAGCCAGAGGCTGCAGAAAAAGAGAAGAGCTTCCCTTAATACCAGACGAACTTCCGCCATTCATTTCGTTCACTCCCAGCGAACGGGTTCGGGCGCATTACAGACACGCGACCTAAACAAACGTGCGAGGGAGGTTACATTTTAACAGCCCTTTTTTTTTTACACGTTAATCTCGGTTGCCCTGTTATTTTAGTAGCACATAATGGCATTTAAGCGTTACATTCGTCCTTACTAACTTTCTCCTAGTTAATAAACTCTTGACGGGGCGGGTGTGTGTGAGAGAGAAACGTTCGCAACAACTCCTCGCAACACGCACACACGGGTAGACCACTTGCAATCCGAACCCAGTTGGAATGCGGGGCTCCTTCAAACACATGCACGCTCGCTCTGGAGGCTACCGGGGGCCGAGATTCACACGCGCACGTGGGCCAACGGAGGAGGCAAAGGTAGACAGCTGGGCCAGGTCATCAAGGAAGCCAAACCTTGGCCCAGAAGGGAGGGAGTGACACGAGTCAGGTGACCCGACGGCTCTCGTTTCTCTCGCCCTCCCCTTCCCCGCGTCCTTTCGGACGTGCAGGCGGACCAATCAAGACTGCCGACTACTCTCCCCCACCCCCACCGCCGCCCGGGACGCTCGTCTCTTCGTGCCCCCCCTCCCGGCGGAGGTGCGGGATGGAAGGCAGCAGCGGCGGCGGCGGCGGCCGAGAAGGGGGGGGGCTCACAGTTCCGCTTCGCCCGACGCGCAACTACAGACCACCTTAAGGAAGTAACCAATGAGAAAGAGGGGAGCGCCCCGGACAAATGTAACGCTGACCCACCCACCCACCCCCACACACACGCTTGGCCCGAGATCTGGGGCGGAGGTGGGGCATCGTGGTGGGCACGGGAGGGAGGGGTAGGCATACCCCTCTATAAATGCCTGTTGACTGCTGTAGCAAAGGGGAGGGCTAGGTGGAGTGTTGCGGGCGGGGGCAAGGTTGTGTTGACTAAATTATATTTATTTCTTGCGCCGGTTTTTAAATGCCTCTTTAAAGTGTTTTCTGGTAACTCTGGAGTTCTTTCGTAGCAGGTCTCACTTCACGCACTTTACGTCTTAGCAGGTAAGGAGGGTTATTGTGTTAGGTACTGAATGAATGCATTATAAACAACAACAACAGCCGCTGCAACAGTAACACACACGTATTACGAGTTGTGCCCGTCTGTACGTTGATTTTTTTATTATTTATTTATTTATTTTTTTGCATTTGGACCGACAACAACCTGCGGGAGTTTTTGATTGGGACTTTATTTTTAAAATTAGACGTGCTTATTCTGTCTGGAAAATAATTTGCCCTGTAAGATTGCATGAGGCATTCGTCTGTATGGTGACCCTATGGATGCTTGCCTGGGGATTCAGTGGGATTTATATCCAAATTGGATAGGAAGGAGGAAGGGGTTCCCCAATGTGGCTCTGAGGAGAAGAGCCAGCCTGTGTAGCCCTTGGCAAGCTGCACAGGTCCCAGAAGAAAGCACTAAACCTCTGGTGGGGGAAAAACAAGTTTTTTTCTTTGCAATAGGCTTGGTGTATTATTATTATTATTATTATTATTATTATTATTATTATTATTATTA
>JAHTLZ010000330.1:17306494-17322395 GCA_023846285.1 Phrynocephalus versicolor | reverse complement strand
ATTATTATTATTATTATTATTATTATTATTATTATTATTATTATTATCTCTGAGGTCCCACCTCTGAGCGGCTGAGCAGACAGATGTAAGACCTTGTCACTTCCTTCTTGGGGGGCCCTTTCCTCCTGTAATTTTGAATTTTACTTTTTCTGTTGACCACTTTTTTTGAGTGCCTGCTCTTAAACCAGGTTTGCTCTTTTGCAGAAAGCCAGGAAAGGTGTGCTGACCCAGTATTGGTAGGGAGAGCTGCAATTCTTCAGAATGGTAGCCACCAGCAGCTTAAACAGTAAGAACTCTGCACGTATCTCTGAACTGATGCAACAGCGGTTCCAGCTTGCAACCTTAACTGGTGAGTATTTATGATGACAGCGGTTATTGCTGTTTACTGACTGAGAAAAATCTCTTGAGGGGAGGCTCATTATTACATTTGGTATAGCTGTACAGAGTCGGATTTTTGAAAAATAATCTTATTAGTACAGGCAATAAGTCCCAAGCCCTTGGGTGAAAAATTCACTTGCAAAATTTCCTGCAGTTTTGTGGGAGGGGAGTATGCATATTTAAAGAAGAAGTCTTAAAGTAGTATTCTCTGTACTCAGTTTTTGAAGGGCTATTATTTTCACAACTATCCAAGAGATTAAGAGATGAATTATGAGATAGGAGAGTATTGTGTACAATTCCTGGAGTATTGTGTACAATTCTGGTCACCGCATCTCAAGAAAGACATAGTGGAACTGGAAAAGGTGCAGAAGAGAGCGACTAAAATGATTACTGGGCTGGGGCACCTCCCTTATGAAGAAAGGCTAAAACATTTGGGTCTCTTTAGTCTGGAAAAAAGGCGCTTGAGGGGGGATATGATTGAGACATACAAAATAATGCAGGGTATGAGTAAAGTGGATAGAGGGAAGCTCTTCTCTCTCTCCCAAAATACCAGAACTAGAGGACATCCACTCAAATTGAGGGCTGGGAGAGTAAGAACTGACAAAAGAAAATATTTTTTCACCCAGCGCGTTGTAAGTCTATGGAACTCCCTGCCACAGGATGTGGTGATGGCATCTGGCCTGGATGCCTTCAAAAGGGGATTGGACAGATTCCTGGAGGAAAAGTCCATCACAGGTTACAAACCATGATGGAGAAACCAGGGTACTTCAAGGGCCAGATGCAGGGGAGTGGTATCAGGAGACAGATATCTAGTCTCATGCGCTCCCAAACGCATCTGGTGGGGCCGCTGTGAGATACAGGAAGCTGGACTAGATGGGCCTTTGGCCTGATCCAGCATGGCTCTTCTTATGTTCTTATGAGACCTACCTTCAAATTGCTGTTCGCTCATAGAAAATCGCTGGGGGCTGGAACTAGTAAAATCACATGTTAAATAGCTCACTTACCTTTAAAGCGCTATTAAGTTTGCTGTAAGTTTGTTCTGATGTTTTGGTAAATGACAATAACATTCACACTTTTTCTCCTATTTGGGCCCCAGGGGGATGAGTGACCCATATTATATTGAAATGATTTGGGGGGAATGTCATGGAAAAGATGCAGATAACCACAGCAAAATATATATGACCATGGAACCATACACTATTGGCATATACTATAATCACAAGAATAAAGTATCAAGTACCTTCCTACCTTTCCATTTCTACCTGTCACAACACCCAATATGTTACTGCTGTGTATATGTTCTCACTGTCCATGGACAGCTCAGAACAATTTCTTCAAGAACAAAGGAACCATATTTCATAGGGGAATCTTTGCCATTTCTTTATTCAGCTATATTAAATGAAATGTCTACACATAAAGTTAATGTAGACAGCTTTATGGCAATGGAGGTGTTATGTTGTTGTGAAATTTAAGCAAAACTGATGATTTCTTACAAGTGGAGATAGCCAGAAACATTCAATGATAGAAGGACCTAAAAAGACACTTACTTAGAACTGATTCTTACTAAATTAAGTGAAGTTTAGAATTCAGTTTTTCAGAATTCAATATAAATAGGTTGTCATCAATAAGTAAAATCCACCGGTGCTCCAGAGATGTGATTGAGGCAGTCAGAGTGGCAAAATAAAGTCTGTGCTTACCTCCTGTAGACCAATCACAACACAAACAAATTAATTCACAAACAGGAAGATATGATAGTACAGTGGACCCTTGTATAACAAACAGCTTGTATAACATAAAATTTGTACAACATAAAAATTCCTGAGATAGGGGAAATTTGCTTAACAAAATCACCTGTGGGGAGAATCCGTACAACATAAAAATGGGATCACTCCGTTTTCAATGCATTCCTATGGGAATTTGTATAAAGGAAAATTTGCTTAACATAATTTCATTTGGAACAAATTAATTAGTCTTCTCTGTCATCCCTTGTGTGCGTGTTCCTCCTGCAGTCATCTGTTCCTCTTTTTCAAATAAATTAAACAATGCTATGGGCCAAAAAAGGACCAATTCCAATCAGAACCCATTTTGATAAACTCATACAACTGGTCCTGCCAGGGTACAGTAACACCAAATTAATAACCTGCTCCAGTTGAATTCAGTGTGATGTTTGCTACCCAATATGTTTATACTAAGCTGCCATTTGACGTCAACTTGATGAGCCTCTGTGAAAATAAATGTATTGCTCAAGGTAATCATTTGATACTGCAAGTGCTGGCTGGCTTCTTGTCACTTTCCTCTCCCCTCCCTTACAGACTTTGACTACTGGGATTATGTCGTGCCTGAGCCTAATTTTAATGAGATGGTGTTTGAAGAGCAAACATGTCAGAGCCTAGTGAGAATGCTGGAGAACTGCCTGTCAAAATCAAAGAAGACGAGACTGCATTGCTCAAAGGTCCTAGTCCCTGAGAAATTGACCAGGAGGATAGCTCAAGATATCTTGCGTCTCTCCTCAACCGAGCCTTGTGGTTTAAGGGGCGGTGTTATTCATGTCAACTTGGAAATGGGAAGTGTATGTAAAAAACTAGATAAGGTTGCCTACGACCCCACTGTTGTTCCCACTTTTGAGCTTACGCTGGTGTTCAAACAGGATAACGGTTCATGGCCAAGTTTCAGAGACTTCTTCCCCAAAGTTTGCTTTATTTCTGAAAGCAAGCGTACTCTCATTCTGAGCCCTGGATTTAGGCTAATTAAGAAAAAACTGTACTCCTTGATTGGGACGGTTGTTGAAGAGTGCTAGAAAATCTGCCTCAATCCCCTCCAAACTTTTTTTAAAAAAATTGATGAGCCTGAAGCCTTTAGAAATAGGGCTTGATTTTGTTTTTGTTTCAAAGATAATGCTGACTTTTGCACAATATCCATTCATCTTCCTAAACCAGAAAAGTCTTAGTGCAGCTAACTCTTGCTAGGTAGGATGGTACAAAATGCAACTACTGATACAATACTTGAAACATTCCATGCTGGGCAGCAGCTTGGCAATACCCATCCACCAGCTTAACTGCTGCTGATTGCGATGGTTATAATAAATGTTACCTGAAGGAAAGCCCTTACTCTTTGGTGTTCTTGAATGTCCAATTTTTGTTAATCGAAATCCTCCTGGCTTTTAAGAAGAACTAAGGAGATGAACCCCAAGGTTTCCAAACAACTAGAAAATGTGCTTCTGGGGTAGATAAGCCAGAACTAGCAGAATGTTTCCAAATGTTGCAGCAGTGATGAAAAAGGAGGAAATAACTCCTTGGAGAGTGATGCTAGCTCATGTGATAGTTGGGAACTTCTGCTGCCCTGCCACCCAAGTTGATCCCGCTGGCTTTTCCTGACGCAGCAAGCATTTATATAACTCCATTGTGAAACACAGATGCTTTAAATGCCAACTGAGTTGGTTTGCCATGGACTCATTTGCCCAGAGTATCACAAAGGACTGGATTACATTTCAAGTGCACAGGCCATTCTGACTTCTAGAAATGGGATGGTGTTGACATTTGTAGACCACAATGTGACTTGGGCCACTGATTGTAGCTTTATTTTCCATTCAGTTCAATCGAAGAAATATTGGTCATGCTCATAGACTTCCAGTGTCCAAAATGGCCTGGCAGCTTACCATACTGTTTCAGAAGGAGCTGCATTGCCCATCCCACTCCAACCATGGATGCCCCCAGATTTGCTTGTAGTAGTGTATGACATGAAATGTTGTTTTAAAATGGCTCTCATGTTGGTCTCAGGAGCAATTCACACAATTTTTTTTGTGGACTTGTTTCCTTCTTGGCCTCCAAGAAGGTTGACTGGCAAAACAGTTGTCAGAAAAAGGCAGATCCTGTTGCCTACACAAATTGCAGTGGATGGTGAGTTCAGATAACTGTGCCACCGCTGGCTTGGAGGAGCACTTTAGAGCTGTCATAAATTGGCTTCAGAAAAGAGAAACAATCAAATCCTCTAAAGGGCAAGAGTTCAACTGGACATCTAATCTTTTGCCAGTTATAACTCCATCCATCTATCTGATAAAGTGTTGGGCTGGTTCATATTAAACATTTTCCACAATTCAAGGAGTGGACTCTGTTTGGCTTTTGGTGCCATTTTACCTGGGTCTTGTGAGAGGGTGTTAAGCAGGATAGAGAGATGAATCCTTGTGTTTGAAAACCTTTGTTCAGGCTGTAATAATGGGACCCTGCTTTACTATGGTGTCTCTAGATCTTCATCTGGCTTCTCTTTCCCAGGCATCAAATCCTCCTACTTAGTTTGGCATTTTAGACAACTTATAAATGCTGTGTGGTCTTGCCACTTTCTCAGTCCCTAATAAGTTGACACTGATAGCCAGTATCCAAGTCAAGTGTTGCTATATGTGTTTCTAAAATGCTTCTTAGCTCTTTAGTGCTGTATTTCACAGGACTGCAATGTAAGGTTTATATACGGGTGCACATAAATAATGCTAACACATACCACTTTTGAAAGAACAGAAGTGAAAGTAAGTGTGTATTTCCCAGGAAAGCACCCCATAAGGGACCTGGTCCTAATCCAGGAGTGAAAAAGAAATAGTGGCTTCCAGATGTTTTTGACTCTTATCTCTCAAAAGCTTCAAACACCGAGCTGTGGGGTTGTAGGAAACAGTCTAGAAAATCTGGGGGGCCAGTATTTCCCTGATCCTGTCTGAAGCAAAAAGTGGGATATCAAGAGGAGAGACACAGACTGATGTGGCATAATTGTGCAAGCTTTTTATAGAACCCACGTGTGCTAGCTTGTATGCAGAAAAGAAACAATCTGGGAACTTCCGTGCATTCGGACATTTAGGCAGCGATACTCTGATTTTCTTCAAAGTAGTTACTTGGAGATTATTGAATACATTTACGATGAATAATTCTCATCTTTGGACCTCACCACAAGTATTTGAGATTCTCTGGTGTATTAAGCCTGCAACAACAACAACAACAACAAAACCCCAAACAAAACAAAAAAGTAATTAAAAATAAATGAATGAGGAGTGTCATAGAAGTAGAGGTCTTTGTGGTCTATTAAATTGCAGAAGAATAAATTATATGGCTAATATTAAAAAACATTGGCACATTTTTACCTGCTGAGTATATGAAATGTTTGTTGGTACAGGACCACTGTAAACTGTTATTGCACTTAATGCTTGTAACCTCGCGACATTAAATGACTGGCTTTCTATGTTCTGGATTTGCACTGAAAGAGACTCTTTCTCTGTTTTGGAGAGTCGTGAAACATTTTTCATGTTGCCTTTTTTCTCCCTTAGCCTTAATCTCAAACGTGATTTTTATGGAAGTCTGTCTATAAATAAAGTTATATTTTTAACTCTCAGGTCTTGGGTTGTTTTGAAAAATATTAAAGTGCCTGACCTGTCACTATTTTGTGTCTTTTCAATGAGCACCTTGGATGTGGGACAGATTCGAGTAGGATCTCTTGTCCTTCAGACTCTCCATTTTTTTATGGAAGGACAGAATCCAAATTCAGCAAATAGTTAATGGAAGGATACCAAGGTAGCTGATACTTTATGCAGTACATTGTGAAGACTGGCTATACAGTCCCATTCATTTATGTTGATCTCATTCAGTGACATACAAACACATTCTGATTGGCAATTTAATCTCGGCAACCTGCCTTCAAACTCAAAATTTTATTAAAAAGTTGCATTTCTTAAACTATTCCTTAAACATGAAAAGGTCAATTCATGTGACTCCTGGTCTCTTTCATATAAGATGTGACAGATTCAACTTCTTCAACCAGTTTGACCCATTTCGCCAGTTCTCTATGATGGGACAAAATCCTGAGAAGTTGCATCATTCCGATCTAGTTAACAAATGTTTGTTCTTTAACGGGGTAAACAAGTTCCTAATGCCAGCAGGAGACGGAGGTGCAACAACCTTCTAAATAAAACCAAAGTCTTTCTATGTTATAACACATAGCACAGGGTACAAGTAGTCCTGAAACGAGGAGCTCTCTGTTCCATCAAACCATGCTTGAACTTTCTGTAGCACATATTTTGGCCTTTTCCAAAAGAGGCATTTAAATCCTGAATATGCTTTCTAGCTATCAAATGCTTTATGGTTGAGAGAGGACAGAAGAAAGACCACTTTTAAACTTAATATTGGCTTCCAAAAGATGATGATCACTTACAGCTGCAGAAACAACAATTTAAAGTTATAATAAATGACTTGTATTCTCCAGGACTCTTTGTTGTTTTGACTTTCTCGCTAATCATGCACTCCACATCCAGCTGAAATCAACCTGCAAAACTCTCCATTGACAGTTTCACTGCTGTTATGTTTATAGAACACAATTTTCCCCAGGGGAGAAGAACTGAAATGTGAGAAGCTGCATAGTCTGGCTAGAAGATGCTGATGCAAGCAAGTCTTGCAAAAGACCTTTTCTTTTTAAGGAGGATTGTTTCTTCCTTACTTGACAGGCTTCTCTGTCTTGGTGGCTGCTGAGCCTAGGATGTCCCAAGGTACTGATGAATCAGCCCTTCTCTATTCACAGGTGAATCCTAAGACAGGTATATTTCTCTGAAATGCAGAGCATTGTGGAAGCCTGCTTCTGAAATATAAGTTTGGGGAAATGGCCAATCATATAGAGGAGAGCTTGTGAAAGGTAGAGGCAGGAACAAGGGCAGATATGGGAATTCCAAGTGACTTGCCAACAATATTGATCACAAAATACCAGAACCAGGGGACATCCATTCAAACTGAGGGTTGGGAGAGTGAGAACAGACAAAAGAATATTTTTTTTATCCAGTGTGTTGTTAGTCTGTGGAACTCCCTGCCACAGGGTGTGGTGATGGCATCTGGCCCGGATGCCTTCAAAAAGGGATTGGACAGATTCCTGGAGGAAAAGTCCATCACAGATTACAAACCATGATGGAGATGCGTAATCTCCAGTCTTAAAACCAGGGTACTTCAAGGGCCAGATGCAAGGGAGTGGTATCAGGAGACAGATATCTAGTATCATGTGCTCCCAGATGCATCTGGTTGGGCCACTGTGAGATACAGGAAGCTGGACTAGATTGGCCTTTGGCCTGATCCAGCATGGCTCTTCTTATGTTCTTATGTTCTAACCTGAGAGGAAAGTAAGCCCAGCTTCTCATACATTGTACGAGATTAAACTGAGAAGTACATTCTCAATTCCCTTTTGTTCCCCAGTCTTGAATAAATATCCAAGGTTTGCCATAGCAGAACAAGAACTGTGATATAACTCCCTGCAGAAATCCAAACAATAACTGAAAGCAGAAGGACGTTTAAGATGGAAATGCTTCTGACAAAAGTAAACAAAATGCCAGTACAATCAGACAGATGGCTTCCAACTGTCCTAACTGTTGGTATTTATAATTATGTAACAGAGTATGTATATGCATATCTGTATGCCTAAATGTGTTTGCTAGGAAAGACCAGAATGTTATATCTGCACTGAATAGCATTCTGACAAATCCGAATGTGACTAGAGCGAGCCAGGCTACTATACAAGACAGGTGAAAGTAAGAAGTATGTTAGACAGAGCTAAATATATACAGCGGTACCTCTACTTATGAATTTAATCTGTTCCAAATGCATGCTTTTAAGTCGAACTACTCTTAAGTCGGGGTGTTGTTGTTCAGTCGTTCAGTCGTGTCCGACTCTTCGTGACCCCATGGACCAGAGCTCGCCAGGCCTTCCTATCCTCCACTGCCTCCCGGAGATTTGTCAAATTCATTTTGGTTGCATCGATGACACCGTCCAACCATCTCATTTTCTGCTGTCCTCTTTTCCTTTCGCCTTCAATTTTTCCCAGCATCAGGGCCTTTCCAAGGAGTCCTCTCTCCTCATGAGGTGGCCAACGTACTGGAGCCTCAGCTTCAAAATCTGTCCTTCCGATGTCCCTCAGAATAGATAGGTTTGATCTCTTTGCAGTCCAGGGGACTCTCAAGACTCTCCTCCAGCACCACAGCTCAAAAGCATCGATTCTGCGGCGATCAGCCTTCTTTATAGTCCAGCTCTCCCTTCCATACATCACTACTGGAAAAACCATAGCTTTGACTATCCGCACCTTAGTTGGCAAAGTGATGTCTCTGCTGTTTAGGATGCTATCTAGGTTTGCCATTGCTTTCCTCCCAAGAAGCAGGCGTCTTTTTATTTCGCTGCTGCAGTCGCCATCTGCAGTGATCAAGGAGCCCAAGAAAATAAATAAATAAGTCGGGGTACCTATCTAAAAAATTAAAATATAAGTTGGAAAAAAATGAAATTATGAAAAAAATATTTGTAAGTTGAGCAGACAGACCATTTCTAAAATTTGTAAGGTGGCAGTTAAAACGCCAACAATTTTCTGCTCTTAAGTCGATCTGCTTTTAAGTCGGGGTACCACTGTATTAGAAATGGACCCAGACAATATGTGACTAAGATAGGGACTGACAGGGTCTCAAGCAATATTTAACTAAGACAGGCACAAATATGGTACCATAACGGTCCAATTTGTGAAAGAGACTAAAATATGTAATAGTGGCTGACAGGGCTGACAGAAATAAAGATGTAAATGACAGGATCTGATAGGCACTGATAAGGCTTATAGATGCAGTACTGTAACAATCAGATAAAATATGTATATCTGTTAATAAATCAAGAACATGTATGACACATTCCAAATGTTTTAGCTCAGTGAGTTATGTTACATTTTACATATATTTATAAATTAGTAAAAGTTATTTACTCTTTTGGCCAAAATTTCACTGTCATTTGCTGACACAAAACCTGCATAAGGTAGAATATCAAGTTTAACTCTTTAAAAAGTGGTGTGGGGTTTATCAACACACTTCAAGCTGTTGTGTGCAGACTCTGAAAAGTTAGAGGTTATGTGTTATCTATTATAGCTAAAAAGCCAACACTGACCTCATCAGAAAGGGTCACTTGCATGGGAATGATCTCCCTTAAAGCAATCCTTCCCTCTGCTGGACATTTGCTCCAGGCCAGCTCTTAAAAGTTGAAGACTTGGGGACAGATTGTAGTCAGGCCGGAGCATGTTTCCCCATATGTTGTGTGATCACCAGGGAAAGGATCACACTGGATCACTCCACAAACAGTCCAGATTGCAGTTTGTTTCCTTGTGTAATCTCACCTACACACAGAAATAGCTGTAGTATTGGCCCTATTTCTCCCTTTGTGAAAGGTCCATTGGGAGCTCTTAACAGCTGCTGTCCCACCTCCAGGTTCCAGAATAACTTGGTGAGGAGGAGTTTCAAGGGAGAGGATTGGGAGTTTGTGAAACTCTCTCTCTCTCTCTCTCTCTCTCCACTTCTCCCATTCCATCTCTGCTTACAAGTGACCTTCCCTTCAGGTCATTTTGCAAAGGAGAAACAGCTGCAAAGCTGATCCTGCATGTGGCTTGCAATGAAGTCTGGCTTATATTCCACACTTCTCAACCTCCTTTGGTATTTAGGGCTGCTTTTTAACATTAAAATAGGTGTTACCTCTTTTTCAAAGCAGCCTTGCTGTATTGTACCGCAATTAAATGTGGACTGGTTAGAAACCTATTTTACTCTGTGATCATCATTTCCCTTAACAAATCTCTACTTGTATTTGGGTGTAAAGGAAGTGTCAGCTTTGAGACCCTCTACAGTACAACCTGTATGTTCTAAACCCTACCTGCTGTCAAATGGTTTTTCCTTACATGGCAGAGACACCAAAGAAAGTGAGCAATGGGTATTGCAACAAAAACACATTTGGACGTGCACGTGACACTTGGGAAAGACAAAAAAGTGTCTACCCTTACTTAAAAGTAACAACCCAAAATGCATGTGGTCAGATGGACTGTGACTCCATACATCAGTCCAAGCTACCTCAAAGATCGAATCTCACAGTATGAACCGGTTTGGGTGTTAAGATCATCAGGAGAGGCCTTTCTCTCCATCCCATCACCCTCACAGGTACGTCACGTGGGAACACATGGAAGGGCCTTCTCGGCTGTGGTGCCCAGACTCTGGAACTCTCTTCCACTAGAGGCCAGGACTGCCCCATCTCTGATGTCTTTCTGGAAACAGGCAAAGACCTTTCTCTTCAAGCAACCTTTCCCTGAACGATGGACTACCTGTTATGTGTCTTTCATATGAATCTATAGGATCACATAGACTTTGTGTTTATAACCACTTATAACCTTGTGTGATTACATTGACACTATGTTTTCAATGTTAGTTTCCATAACTCATAACTTTTCATGGAATTTTACTCTCCTTTTAACTGCTCGCATTCTCTTGTAGCTTTAATGTAATGTTGTCTTTTAATGCTGTAATGTCCCTCAATTCCTTGTTCTCAATACTTGGACATGTCTTAATTGTCCTGGACTGTATATTATCCCTCATTACTGTAAACCACTGTGGGTCTTTTCCAAGGAGAAAGGTGGGGTAAAAATACTCTTAAAAATAAAAAAATAAAACATAAAAAATGAGTAATACTGCCCTAATGTGTTCTTGCCTTCCAGTATCACAAATATTTTCCATGTATAAGACTATATTTTTGTCAAAAGTTTTAGACTAAAAATTGAGGAGCATGATATTCATGAAAGTAAGCTAAGGAGAGAAGTGCACAGTTGGTATACTGTAATTTTGGGTTGGGAAATGGGGGTTGTCTTAAACATGGGGGTGTCTTATACATACATGGGGTGTTATAGAATTAGATGGTTAAATATGTGTAATTTCTTTCATCTCTACTACACAACATTTTGAGAGGATTGCCTCTCATATAAAAATATGAACTATGATTTTTGTTGGTTGTAGACCCTTGATTTTTTTTGGAGGGGGGGCATGCAATTACTACAATGTTATTTTCCAGTTTCAAAAAGGAGATTGTTGTACGAATCGGACCCATAACAACATTCTGTGGGTCAAGGTGCTCTTCCACCCAGGTAGCTGTGCCTTCCTATTCTGTTGTTTTCCCTTCCACCTGGCTTTCTATTTTTACCCTGGACAATCTGCCTACATTCAGTAATCATGAAGGATACTAATTCCCTAGTAGCCACTTTTTAAAGGAACTCCCTGAGTTTGCCCAGCAGCAAGACTTCCTCATTCTACAAATCTGGAGCTTCCCTGAAGTCTGCTAAGTGCTGCCAAAATGCTGGCAGAAAACCCACTCCGCATCTCCCTTGAGTCCAAAAGGGAAAGTTGTAAACAACCCCATTCATCACTTCTGAGCTATGGAGCAGTGAGTGGTGTGAGATTCAGCAACTGGTATGCCATAAATTGTCATAGCAGCATCTCTGCTTCTACCCAAAACAAAAAGGAAAGGAAGCCAAGGATTCTTGGAAGATCTACAGCAGGCCGGGTCCTTTCTACCATTAGGCAGAATGAAGTGGCTGCCGCAGACAGGAGAGTCTGCATGTCATCAGAACACATCAGATTTTCTGTTCAGCAAAATCTGATTGGTGTTCGTGTAACATTTGTGCCATTGGCTGTGGTTAATTGCAGCTAACTGACAAGTTGCTGGGGCATATATTGGTCATGTGCCTGATCACATAGCAGACTGTAGAACCATAATGGGCGCTAGCACCTTGTTAGCAAACTATGCATACAAAATAAAACAGCTGTAAATGTTGTAAACAGTTATTAGGCTTGCCAGATTTCACTCGGCCAGCTGAAGCCTTGAATTGTAGTGCGTAGCCAGGTCTCCTGGTAGGAGTACAAATTCCAGGAAATGCAGGACTCAAGAAAGAAATAGCCTGATTATTTGAGTGCGATTTGACTTAAAGCCTGGGTATCCCATCCCATTCCAATCGCAGTCGCACCAGGGCTCACTAGCTCAACAAATAACACTAATCCTGCCCCAAGTGCTTGCTAGGAGCTTCTTTTCCTGATTGGGCAGCTAGGGGGAATTAGGTCCAGATGAACCTCCAGTACAGGGTTTTCTCCCAAGCAAGTCACATCCTGTAGATATCTATAAGTTGTATGTCAGTCAGATAGAACTCCCAGGATGTGGAAATACAGTAATACATCGTAAGACGAATGCCCCTTAAGACAAAAAAATTGTAAGACGAATGAAATGTCCAGGAATAGGAAAACTTCCTAGGTCGAATTTTCCTATGGGTTGCTTTACAAGATGAATTCAATGCATTCCTAATGGGAAACCACATTAAGCCTTGTTTCATTGGATGAATTTTTGTAGGACAAATTGACCTGTAGAATGAATTCAATTTGTCTTAAGAGGTACTTGCTGTCACTGCAAGGTGAAACAAAAAGGGCAAGTAGTACGAAGTAGGCATGGCATACAACAATGGGTGGAGCACAAGTAAGGACAAAATGCATTCAAATTAATGAAAGAGCCAGTCTAGGCAGTATGGCCCAATTCTGCCAAGAGATCACTAATAGGCAGAGTCTTTTTTCATGACTCGAACCCCTTCGTCTTTCAAATGTGAGAATATATTTAAGTTTTTGGACATTGATTTTCAAGGAAATAAATGACATAGCTAGAACAATGCCCTAAAATAGTGTACCTTTATCAGTACTTAATAAGGAACTATCTGATTGCATAAATAAAGAATTGATTTGAACCTTAACAATAGCAAGATTAATAGTAGCTAGGAACTGGAAAACAAAGCATGATTTTTGATTAAATGAATGGTATAAAGAGGCTGGTGAAAGAGGAGAGTGAAAAAAATGGGCTGAAGCTCAACATCAAAAAAACTAAGATCATGGCCACTGGTCCCATCACCTCCTGGCAAATAAAAGGAGAAGAAATGGAGGCAATGACAGATTATATTTTCTTGGGCTCCTTGATCACTTCAGATGGCGACTGCAGCAACGAAATTAAAAGACACCTGCTTCTTGGGAGGAAAGCAATGGCAAACCTAGATAGCATCCTAAACAGCAGAGACATCACTTTGCCAACTAAGGTCAGGATAGTCAAAGCTATGGTTTTTCCAGTAGTGATGTATGGAAGGGATAGCTGAACTATAAAGAAGGCTGATCGCCGCAGAATTGATGCTTTTCAGCTGTGGTGCTGGAGGAGAGTCTTGAGAGTCCCCTGGACTGCAAGGAGATCAAACCTATCCATCCTGAAAGAAATCAACCCCGAATGTTCACTGGAAGGACAGATTTTGAAGCTGAGGCTCCAGTACTTTGGCCACCTCATGAGAAGAGAGGAGTCCTTGGAAAAGTCCCTGATGTTGGGAAAGATTGTAGGCAAAAGGAAAAGAGGACGGCAGAGAATGAGATGGTTGGACGGTGTCATCGATGCAACCAACATGGATTTGACAAAACTCCAGGAGGCAGTGGAAGATAGGAAGGCCTGGTGAACTCTGGTCCATGGAGTCATGAAGAGTCGGACACGACTGAACGATTGAACAACAACAACAACATGTAACATTAAAGTAAATAAGGAATTGATAAATAAGAATATTTTTTCAGACATTTATGGAGAAATTATTGATTTTGTATTAGTAAAGGGGAAGGGAGATGTATCTTTGCAAGAGTCCATACCATTTTGGAAAAGGGAAGAAAAATGGTCTCCACATAATCCCAGTGGTGGGGGAACACAATTTGTATTTTTTTTTTGTTATTTTGTGTCATTGGTATTTAAAGGTTTGTATGTTTTTGCTTTTTTACACGTTTAATTGATTTATAATGCTACCACCACTGGATCTAAAATGGGAAGCCTTTTAGAAGTATATTCTTTAATTCCAAATTCTCTCTTTACTCAATCATACTTTAGAGATCACACCTTTCATCTATCATATATTATATCCTGTCTTTATCATGTCTAGCTAGCTTCCTACATATCTGCAACTGATCTTCCAGTCCCAGAAACAGCTTAGGCTTCTCTGCCTCACTCTCTTGGCTGATCTCCCAAGGGCGGGAGAGAGAGAGAGGTCTGTGCTCTTGCTCGTGACTGGGAGATTAGCCAAGGAGTTGGAGGAAGCAATCACGCTGGATCTGGTAAATGGCTGATCAGCTGAGGAGGTAGGGGATGGGAGTAGCATCACCTGTGTTGTTACTTTTATGAACTGGGACAAGCCTCCATCCAAACCAAGGTTTGTGCCCATCTCTAATATGGATAAATTCAAGGAAAAATTAAGATGTCTATGGAAGCACGGAGTGAGTGTTTCCAGATCAATACAGGAAAGGGACCACTGCTTCAACTCATTTGAGCCACATCCTTCATGTGAATGAGCCCTCTGTTAGGATATTAGACTGAAACTTGCAGAATCCTACAGGTCTAGGCATAAGCAAGGCTGGTTGGAAAATTCGGGAAGCAGCAATCCAAATATTTACAAGCTGTTTTTAAAGTACCTTTTTGCAACTTCCCTGTGAACTCTATGTGTGCACTCTTTTTGTGTTACCCTCATTACTATTTTTAGACCTCCTAAGCAAAAGATTTTGAACTTTTAATAAACATTGTTGTTACTTTTCCCTTTATATCTTGATTTTAGTGGCTCTTAGTTTGTTTTACTGATTTTATGTTCTCTCTTCCACTTTTTTATGTTTTCTATTCTGGAGCTTTTAAATTATGGTTTGTTGTTTTTTCAATTGTCACTCGCCATTAGCAGGTTTGTGGCCTATGAAATGGACACCATATATATTGATGTTAGGGAACCAAATTATTGGAAAGTTTTTAACAGCATCAATTATATATCAACAGATCTAGTAGATTTGGTGGTACAGTATGTTTGCTTTTTAAATCAGTTACCAAAGGAAGGAAGGAAGGAAGGAAGGAAGGAAGGAAGGAAGGAAGGAAGGAAGGACAAATAACAGCGAGACAGTGAAAGTTTATCTCCAGAAAATGTGCCAGCATTGTGTTTTCCCTCTTTCTAATATTACCTGATTAAACTTTCAGAGCAAGTTATATACTGAAAAGATCCTGCTGTTAATTACCCTGCAACCAGACACACCTGTAAAGGATGACATGCAGAAAATTTTCTGAGGGCCTGTTGTTGTGCTGAAGGATAAATCTGTTGCATTATCCACGTGGCATTTCTTGGTAGATCATTAAAAGAATTCCCAGAGTAATTAGAGTGCAGGGCACTGACAGATTTTGGACACTTTAGTCAATGTGTTGTTCATTAGCATGGCCAGCAGCTCCAGAAGACTTCTGACACAGGCAGTCCTTCTTTGCATTAACTTTGCAGAGAAAGTGAGGGAAATATTTCTTTTGTTTGCTTGAAGGCTTTGCGTGCTACTCTTGTTCTTTCTGGAGCAAGCATGTCAACAGAAATAACTATATAAAACAAGCTACTTTATTATGTAGCTGAGCACAATCCTTCTCAAGTTAAACACATTGGGGTTGCAAGCTTACGTCCATTTACCTGAAAGTAAACTCATTGGAGACAATGGGATGTTTTTCTGAGGAGACATTTAGGGACTGCCCTATTAATGTTCCATTAACTTCAACAAGAGATATTTCACTGTGTGTCTAACCCTTTTCTGGAAATCACTGAGGCTTTTGGAACACAGCATTGTGCCCTTATTATTATTATTATTATTATTATTATTATTATTATTATTATTATT
>JAHTLZ010000330.1:17293014-17306484 GCA_023846285.1 Phrynocephalus versicolor | reverse complement strand
TATTATTATTATTATTATTATTATTATTATTATTATTATTATTATTAGGATTTCTGTACCGCACCATCTAGCAGCATGGCCACTCTGGGCAGTTTGTTTTGATGTCAATACCATTTATAAATGGAAACGGACAGGAAGACTTCTGTTGGGAGCATTAAGTAGTGCCCTTTGAGTAGTCAACTTCATAATTTGGTTCCCTGCTCGCCTCCTTGGCACCTAGTGTAGTGTCATGGCTGAGAAACTGAACCATTGACTAGGAAGTCCATTATTCAAATGCTATTTCACTTCAGCAGACCAAGGGAGGGAGGGAGGGAGGGACCCAAAAGGCTAATTTAGGAACCAATCATAATTAAATAATCTTATAATTAGAGGTGGGCATGAAACAGAAAATCCATGGTTCGGGTTCGTCTGTTTTGGGCCCCCCCTTGGTTTGGCTCAGTTCGGATTCTTATGAATTTTTTTAAAAAATCTTTATTTTAGAGCACCGGCCCGGCCACCCATGGGGCTGGATCGGTGCTCCTTTTTTAAAATTAGAATTGGGGGGGGGTTCAAAGTCCCCAACAGGGGCTTTTGAGGCACTGGCCCCAAGCCAGCACCTCTCAGCTGAGAGGCGCTGACTTGGGACCAGCACCTCATTTTTTTCCCCCTTCAAGCTCCAACCGCGCAGCCCCTGGGGCTGCGTCGGTGCTGGGGGGTTTTATTATTTTTTTCCTTATTTTAGAGTGCCAGTCTGCCCCCCCCACCCAGTACTGTATTAGCACCCAGCAACACTGAGTACCAGTGGCCTCCACTATAACAGACGCTTGCATATTGTTGTGATTTTACTAAGGGAAATTTAAGGGTTAGGGTTAGGGTTAGGGTTATGCAGCCTTGAGTAGGCCCTCTGAGTGCCCTCAGAAAAGGGGACAAGTAAACCACTCTTGAATACTTTACACGCAGGAAACACTGGCAATAATTACCATAGGTCAGAAATTCAGAATCAACTTGATGACATGCAATTATTTTTAAATCCACATCTCTCTCTCTCTCTCTCTCTCTCTCTCTCTCTCTCTCTCTGTGTGTGTGTGTGTGTGTGTGTGTGTGTGTGTGTGTGTCAAAAAGATGGATTTTTTAAAAGAAACAGAACAATAAATAATAAAGTACTCATAGTAAGAAATCCTGCTATTGGGGGTCTCATAAGAAAAGAGAACTGCTCAAACCTGGAGCCAGTCCTGCTCAAGGAAATCTCTTTCTTCAGAGAGCTCCTCTACATCTGTGCACAATCCACATATTACAGGTACAGTGCGACGCTGTGTATTATTTACAGGGTAATACAAGACAAAAGGTGCAGATACATTCGTATACTATTTGTGGGCTTCTTTCAGATAACTGACTGGATAGGTATTTGGTTTGGTACTGCATGGGCTTTCTTATGTTCCTATGTTCTTAAGCACTTTGGGATGGAACATCTCTCTTTGTTTATGTTTCAGGATTAATATTATGATGTTTTCCCGTATTTAAATAGGAGTTGCATCGAAGAAGGCAGCAGTATTTGGAGCAGGGAATGTTCTAATCTCAACCAAGCACTAAAACATAAACAACAACAGTAATTTTAAAACTCCAGTGAGTCAGGCAGTGTGTTGGAGACTCCTAGTGTTCAGTGCTTGGAATGTGACATCCTTAGACCAAAACTGAAGGAATGAGTATTACTTATTTAGGAGTAATAAACTAGGGCACAATGAAGTAAGAGTTAGTAGGGGCCCCAGAGAGTCACTGGGCTTTAATCCTCATTCAGCCATGAAGGTTCACTGGGGAAGTAGAACTGGTAAACCACCCTTTAAATATCTCACATACCTTGAAAGTCCTATTAGGGTTACTAGAAGCCAGTTGCAACAAAACATACAGAAATGTGCATATCCAGCAGGGCTTCTTTACATTGATCTATATGCTTATATCACTTCCACATTTCTGCAAGTTTACTTCTTGGAACATTAAACTAATTGTAACTGTAGAGGTGACTTGAGAAGAGCCACTCTTGAATGAACCAGAACAAATTTCTCACAAATCTCAGAAAATTACTTTTCAAAAGTTATTTATTTTTGTTAATTACTGTGTTTGAAAAAGTAATCTGCTGCAATTGCTCAAGGATATGTGGGGACACTAACTTATTACACTACTTCTCACACTGCACACTGCTTTTCTATTATCTCCTATCACTGTTTTTAAGAAATAGATTGATGGAAGGCAGGCAAGAATTTGAGAAACTCCAATCAAAAGATTCTACATGCCATGAAATGCCCTTTCAAAGTATCTTTTGAAAGTAACTAGAAAATATTATCCATTAAATCTTCTCACGTTACTTTTAAAATCTAACTTCATTACATTGTCCATACTCCCAACAGTAACTGGTTACATGCAACTATGTTACTTATAACTCTTTTTTATGCTTTGATTCATCTGGATCGGTAGTTGTGAACCTTTGGTACTCCAGATGTTTTGGACCACAACTCCCAGAATTCCAAGCTTAGATTGCCGGTGACAAAGGACTGTGGGAGTTGTCCAACATCTGGTGTGCCAAAGGTTCTCCACCACTGCTCTAGATCTTTAATTTCCCCACACTACCTAAGAGACAGCAAATTCCTCTTAACTTCCACCGTTTAATAAAATTATTTATAGGGATTCTGGAGTTATTAGCACATTTTCAGTCCTCCTATTTATAATTCCCACACAAGCAAGACCAATGCACTGGGATTTTGCTCTTAGGGTTCCTGAAATGGCATGAGTGCACATGCACCAGAAGAGTGCAGCCAAGTGAATGGAAAGAACCAAAAGCTCCAGGAATTGCCCTTTCACGAGTTTGACTGTTTTACCGCCTTGATTAAAGGCCTCCATAAAATGCAAACTCTTCTTGGCTGGAACCTACATATGCCTCAGTTTTGTGATCCCATTCCTGTTCCAAGGTGCCGCAGTAAACTCAGACCATGACCATAGCAACAGCCGTCCAGAGGACACTCGTAAAATGTTCTTGTGCAAGGCAATAAATGATTTTACTTATTAGTCATGACAAATATATCGGAGAGCACAGACCAAAATGTCCCACTAAACAAGTGTTTATTACCGATAAAAATGGCAAGCATCTATTGCTAGGCACAGCACCTCCTGCTTGATATGATTATTCCTTTGGCAGCTTCAAAAAGAAGGTGCTGCAAACATGGAGTCAGCTTTTGTTCAAGGCAATTAGCTTCTCCAGAAACCTGCATTGTGAAAGCACAGCTGTTAGACAACAATGAATATTGGATGGAGATTACTTCCCTTGCACCTTGCATGGAAAGATGCATTGGGTTTAGTTCTTTCATAGCCAACTACTGGAATCCATAAATAAATACTGTACTGTTGCTCAAACATCAGTTGTGAATCCTACGCCAATTAAGAGGTCTGTCTTTAATACCTCTGTTTGGTACATCATGTTATTGTGAACAGAGATGTGGCTGGGTATACTGTAATTTTGTTTCCTCCTGCACCATATGGTAAAACATACCAATTAGTTCTAAGCATAAGACAGAGACAGTGCTTCCAAAACTAAGTAACAGAAATACAGCAGAACATTAAAATAAGCTTATGCATTTGGAATCCACATCCCTCAAAGACATTCTTCTCATGGTGGACGTCTGTTCCTTATGTTCTCCAGGAGATCCTGGGCCTCTTGGAGCCCATGACCAGCCGCTAGACTCAGGAGTTTTTCCACATCCCTGGAAGAGATGGAAACATTATCAGTTGTGTGGGGCTTACTAGTGCTCAGTGATTCTCGATGCTGATGCTGGGCTTGAGTCTTGTTTCTGAGGCAACTCCTTCTGGCCCACCAATGTAACATCACAAGGACCCACCCTGCTATACTGCAGGGCCCTACAACTGAGTCTGAGGTACCCTTGAAATCTGAGATTATAATTTGGCAGTCCCGCCATTATGAATGCCATGTATTAGAGAAACACTGCAATCATCTCTTATTTATCACTCTTATATTCTGGTCTTTTACACAATACCAAAGGACAATGCAAATATGAAGTTAACAGAATGTATCTTCACAATAAACCAACTCATTGGCTTAAGGTTAGCCTGTGGAATAAACATAGAAATACATTAAATTCATGGTCCATCTAAACCACACTTTCACTGCAGTTTTTTTTGTGCTGTCAAGTAGGAAGTGACTTATAGTGGCCTGGTCAACATAAGAACATAAGAAGAGCCATGCTGGATCAGGCCAAAGGCCCATCTAGTCCAGCTTCCTGTATCTCACAATGGCCCCACGAGATGCGTCTGGGAGGGCAAAACACTCGATATCTGTCTCCTGATACCACTCCCCTGCATCTGGCCCTTGAAGTACCCTGGTTTTAAGCCTGGAGATTACACATCTCCATCATGGTTTGTAACCTATGATGGACTTTTCCTCCAGGAATCTGTCCAATCCCTTTTGAAGGCATCCAGGTCCTTCAAAGTAAGGGAGATATTTAAGGAGTGTTTTTACCACATCCACGCCGCCAGTCAGTTCCACTCCACCAGTGGGTTTCCATGGTAGAGCAGGGTTTTGAATCATATTCTCGAGTCCTAGTCCATCACTCTATCCACTACTACACCACACTGGATATCCACCACTTTGACTACCAGTTGCTAAAATAAGAACTCCCACAAGACAAGCAAGATCTAAACACACCATTCTTCAAGCACAGCTGTTATATTCTTCAGTTTTCCCACAGCCAGATTAAAAGAGGAGTGAGGGTGGCCTTTCTCTGCTGCTTGTCTGAAAGAATGAAGGAAATTGAGAAAAATGAAAAAAGAAGGATTCCAAATAACCCCACACGAGGACACACAAGGCTTCTACATTTAGCCCTTACCCATCACTGATCCTGTTGCCACACGTTTGAAAGTGACTGTTTGCTGAGCAAACCCATTCTGTGTGTGCATAACTGGCTAATAAGCCAGTGATTTAGTTATCTGGCTGCAGAACCGGAGGTTGGGAGTTCAGTTCTCCACTGTGTCTGCTGTGAGTAGAACCAGCTGGAGACACAGCAGGGAACCAGACTCCCAGCCTGTGTGGCCTTGGGCAAGCTGCACAGTCCCATGATGACCCCAGAAGAAGAGAATGGTGAACCTTTTCTCCTCAAAGGGATTGCCATAAGTCAGAACTGACTTGGCAGTACATTATTATATTATATCACTTTAAGAAACTGTCCTCTTAAGTCACATAATGGTTTTTGGAAATGGGTAATGGAAGAGAAATGTAAAGCACCAAGCTCCACTTTGGTTTGATCCCAGCAATCACATACGCTGGAAATGTACCAAAAAGAACCAATCCTACCTGCCCTAAAAATCCGTAACCTGTGATAAGGACCCAGAAAAGTTTGAATCGGAACGCTCTAGGAACAGGCTAATTCATGTTGGCAATTGCATCTTCTGGTTCCCGGGAAATCAGTGAATCAGCCTGTCCCCACAGTGGACCAAACAGCAGGACAAATCCCCATGGAACCACCCACTAGAGATAGAGAAACAGTAGAACCCTTAAAGTTGCCCCCATGGAGAACAGCCTTGACAACAGGAACCCAAATAACCTGGTCACAGCTTTTCCAACTCCCTTGAGATTTACTTGATTTCTATTTAAGGAATGCTTCAGATGGGACACTGGAAATATTTTCCTCATTTTTATATAATTTCCAAGGTTTATATCCCCATGAGGTACTGGCCCTGCACAATGTTAGACCAGGTTCAAGGCAGTGCTAGTTTCTTTCCAACATCCCTTGTCTGAAAAGGTTTTAGATTTAGCACAATCTTGGCTGGCTCAGCTAACACTGAGGGGCTACACTGCTTGGGTGACATGAACAATTTGGGAACTTCTGGGACCAATCGGGTACATTTCTTGGAACAAATGCCCCATCTGAATGGAACAAAGGTGGAATCATTATTTCTGCTTTTCTATCAATGCACATTATTTATATTATTGTTTGTTGTTGTTGTTTTAAAAAAAATCACATTTTCCTCCTGCAAGTTTGATTTGCATGTTTTCATGGCTCTCCACCTCCCTCCTTTCTCCTCACAACAACCCTTTGAGGTAGGTCAGGACTGAGAAATCATGCTTGGCCCATGCAAAGTCAGGAGGTTTCATGCCAAGTTGGAATTTGCACAGATGTCTTCCGAGTCCTAGTTGAACACACTATGCCAGTCCTGGCTCTTTAAATCAGCGTATGTCTACTTCCAGCATTATCCCCTCTTTGGACGTCTCTTTTTGGGCGATGCCGTTCTTCTTTCCAGCCAAGTGGCTGCCTTACGATCTCAGAACAAATACGGTTGCTGTTACAAAGAGGAGGAGGAACAGAGTAGGTTGTTAATAAACTTAATCATTGCTCAGTTCTTACCTGAACCACTGCATGGCTTTCTCTTCGTTCTTCTCCACCCCAGCTCCTACCCAGGAGACAAAGTCACAGTCTTATCAGGTTGCCAATGATAGTTACCTCTCTCTGTGCTTCTGTATCCTTAATAACAGCTTGCTCTAAATATATTAGCTTAGCAGGTTTTAGTGGTAAGGGTCATCACCATGCTGTGAACACACTGTAAAGAAAGAGGCCAGGGCATCTTTTTTATTTCATCATTTCGAAATCTTACTTTACAAACACATTAGATGCAGCACAGAATGACCTGTACACGTCGGACCTAAGCATCCATTTGGGAGATGTTGCCTCTGATGTTCAAGTAATATCCTTGCAATAGTGTTAAAAAGCGACAATTTGGATTATGTGCAGATGGCAGATGGCAGATGGCAGGAGGGCTGCAGATCACAGAGTTTTTGTTTTAGGTGCAAAATGCTCCTTATGCAGTTTCTATTAAATTTAGTTTAGAAAGCATGATGGATAGGAAGTCTGGGGAAATAAGCCAAAGCTGGCTGGACTAGATAGCAAGGTCAGACAGTTAGAGATAGGAAAAGTTACTTTTTAAGCCCATAACTCCCGGGATCACCCAGCAATGAAGGGAGCCTTCACTACTCTTCTACCCCACTCTGAGTTTAGACTACAAACCCCTTCATTAGCCATACTGGCCAGGTCGTTTTGGAAAAATTGTCAACAAAAACACAGTACATTTTGGTCAAAGACAAGGGTAGGGAAACTTCCCTGGGCCCACAGGTAGCTCCCCAATACGGCTTTTTGTGACTGCCAAACTTCATCAGCCCAAAAAAGTGAATTTCAGTTCCTGAAAGCCTCAAAGACTGGCAACCCACCTTTGAAATGGGACTAATTACTCTCACCTGATGGCCCGTGCCCATCCTGCGGCTTCACTTTATCTGGTCCTGCCTGCCTGTTGGGTGAAAGGGAGGGCCTACTAGATACCCTCCACACCACACCTAGTGCAGCCTGCCCATCCCAATAGGCCCACATGGTGGCTCCGGTGGGCAGTGCCCTGTAGCTCCCAGGTATGGCTCCAAGGGGGGGGGGAAGGCCTGGCCTGCTTCTCCACCCCCCCCCCAGCCCAATGCCACTCTCCTCGCCTGCTGGCCCGCTCGAGAACCCTACTTCTCCCACAGCTCCAAGGGGGCTAGGGGAAGGCCTGTCCTGCTCACCCCCCAAGGCACTAAGGGCAAAGGCAGGCTTTCCCCTCACCAAAAAGAACCACTGAAATGGGGAAACAAACAAACAAACAAACAAACAAACACACAAACAAACACACAAACACACACATTTCTTCCCCTCCGCCAGGAACTGGTGACCAATGAGCCCCATCAGCTCCCCAACCCCACTAGGCACTCAGAGTGTCCTGCCTCTCCTTCCTGCTGGCTGCCCCAGCCACCGGAGATGCGCTCTGATGCCCAAGCCACATTTAATCTCCCCAAATGCCAATTTTTAAAAACAGGAAGTAAACATTTTGCCAGTTCGCATTTGCTTTGTCTGTACTGGGAGCTCCCACGTGTTCTTTTGGCATCTGTGCATCTCCCAGATGGCCCCGGGGACAGAAGGAAAACTCAAGATGTACCAAGTTTCCCATGTCTGCTGTAGGTCAAAATTCATAAGCACACATTTTTTTGGCCCTGGAAGAGTTATAAACCACAGATTGCTGGAGTTTCAGAGCAAGTTAGAGAATATGAGGTTATATAATTTTTTTCCTTTGGCACATCCAATACTAGGAACTATCATATACTGTATTTATGTTCACTCCTTTCTCTTCTACATGAGCAACAAATGGGTGGAGACTGAACAGAGTTATGTGGTCTGTCCCTGTACCTGATAGCTACTTCCCCTCAACCTTCTCACCTAGCTCAGCATGAACAGGATGCGATTCTGCACAGAAAATCCTTTTCACATCTTCTGTTCTGACCAGAGGTGGACGGTGATCCTTACCTGAAGTAAGGTACTTACCTGTCAGGTATCTCTGTCCCACGATATGCTGAGCATTGGGGTACCCTAGGTGAGCGTACATATGTGCCACATGGAAATGGAAGTTCTCATAACACAGTGTGATGTAAAGTAGAAGGATGATGGAGCCAGTGACAACCAGCAGCTATAAAAGAAGAAGAAAGCAACAGAACTGCTGAAGAGCCTTTTTGATGAAAGATTGCCACACACATTATTTGACCGTGGACATCAACATTTCTTTTCTTGCCCTGTCTTTCTCATCCTGCTTGTTATCCTAGTTGATGCACCCCAACATTTTCTCTGTGAAAAAAAAATTGCTTGCTACAAATAAGGATGGATATGTGTCCTACTTGGAGCTTAGTTTCCATTTATGGATAACGTCTGCAACCGCTATGGCTGCTACTACTATATAAGTTTTGGTCTGTTCCCAGCAATCGCAGACACTGAAATGGACCAAACTAGAGGGCATCCACCCACCCACCCCCCAAAAGTAGGCAGGAGCTCAAAAAGGTGTGGGCAGGTGAGCTCTGGGTACTGATTCATTCACTCTAGATATAAGGTCATCTGATCACTGGGAAAAAAGAGTAAACCAACCCCCGCCCCCCAAAGTGCACCAAACAGCAGAACAAATCTCCAAGCTCTTCAGAGGCTTAAATTACAGTAATGATTTCTTGATGTTCACCTGTCTATACAAATTTGCAACACGTGTTTCACACAAATATGTGTTCTTTTTGTTGCTAATGGTTGCTTCCGTTTAAAACGCCATTTAAGTGAGCTCTTTAGAGTTCGTTTCAGTCTGAAAAGGGGCACTCAGCATTTACCACCTGAGAAAAGCACCCAAAGTGGTGGTGGGGAGAGATTAAGAATGTTACTTTATTTGCTTTATTATGGTCATTGATCAGCATTTTAAAAGCTGGGTAACACCAAAAGCATACTAGCTAAAAAAAACCAGGTAATGGAGCAGTTTTATATTTCCTACAAAGACAACCATGATCTTCCTCCACAGCTATTCTGTGTTTTATACAGCTAAAGCTGATTTGGGTGTCCTGAGTTCATTCCCTTGCAACAAAGCAATTTAAGATATTCTTTCAAATGTGGTGTATAGAGCCAAGATGTTTTTAGACTGCATTTCCCATCACTTGAACCATCAGCCATGTTGGATTCAGCAGCTACTGTTTGGAGGGCCAGGGCCACAGATGCCTCACTCCTGCTCTGAATCATGATGAAGCTTAGAATGCTAATTAGTGTACCTGTGTTTGTTTTTAGTCATGACAAAGTGCTTTTCGAATAGAGATGAATGCATCAAAAGACATTACTGGGTTAGACTGAGTTACTGCAGTCTTTTCCCCCTTACATGAAAAATACATTAGTCCTCCTTTGCACAGAATGGCTTATCAGCACATTTGCAGGCAGTGGTTGACAATCAGTGCAAAGCACAGTGTTTTAGATCCAAGCAATCTTCACCTTCCACAATGGATGTTAATGTTCACCAGACATGTCCTCCATAAATAAAGCCCACCTACCCTCAGCCTTTTAAGTGTGACCAATTGTCTCTTTATCAGAGCACATGCAGTCATTTTCAACAGCAAACTCGATTGATCACTTTGTACAGACTCAGAGCAATAGATGCTTTAGCGCCAGAAAAGACAGGCTTTACAGGTCTTGGTGATGTCACAACGGTTGCCAATGGAACCATTGTTGATTTCTGTTGAGAGCTTTGCTGTCATTCATTCTGGTTTTAACTGAAAGTAGTCAAAAGGACTACTGTTGTTTGCTTCATTTGTAGTAACATGGTTGCAACTGTGGTATTTGAACAAATCAATAAACAATATAAAATGATATACAATAATACCGTATAAGTATACAGTAATGGTATAGGATTGCAACTGATATTAATAATCTCATTTAGGGTCACCCTCTGACTCATTTTCTGATTTCCATTCCTGCAAGGGGGCAATGACAATAAAGATTCCTATTTCTATTCCTATGTGCAGTGCACAAAACCTTATGCAAAATAAAATGTCTTAGTTTTAAAAGTTATTGTTTCCTTGATTCCTAACTTTTTGTGAGAAGTGTCATCAGTGTGGGTTGCTCCATGTCAAGATCTCTTAAAATCTCTGACAAGAGAAAGCAGATAGTCTATATAGCATCCAGGTGATGAGAGCTAACCTGTCTTAGGTGGGAAACCCTTTGGGGAGCTGGATTACCATCTTCATTCCTACCCTTGAGCCAGGCAATGCCAAGGGTGTGGCCATGCTGCCCCTGATGCCATTGGGTCAAAGACCAGAGCACTTAGTTCCATTTTCCACCCAGAACTTATACAAGGGACCAAGCCTCTCACCTCTTCTTTCTTCTAGAAAGCATGTGGGCAGTTTTGCAATGTTCTGAGGGGCTTCCAGAGGCCATGCATTCCCACACCCCCATTTTTAATTTTTTTTTTTTTTTTTTTTTTTTTTTTTAGCTACAGCTCACCACCTCATTTTTGTGAGACAAGTGTTAAGGCAGTGGAGGTTTGGGGGACAAGTGTAACCCTCTAAAGTCTATGGCTTGCCTACCCCTTAGAAAACCACTGAAGAACCCTAAAAGTTGTTCCAAAGATCCAAGAACCTCAAGAGTAGAGTGTGATCAGATTGAGAAACAGCTTGACCTTTGGACCACTTGTGGTGTATTCCACTGCAAGGTATTTTCCGGTGGTCATGCAACACACAGGATGTCATGAACCAGCCTGGGTCAGCTTTGTGCCTGTGCTAGTTTTTTTCCCATCCAGCAGCAGGGCCACTCATGGGGAAGGGCAAACTGAAGTCATTCCTGTAGGGATGGAAAGGTCATTTTAAGGGAGATAACTCCAGCATGATCAGACACAATCCTGTCTCACCCTAAGATGGCACCCTGTCCCTGATTAACCCTTTCGAACAAGGTCCCCATAAGTGTGGAATTCCTTCCCTGAGCATATCCATCAGGCCTCCTGAGGCAAACAGTGAATTTAGGCATCTGGCTGTGGGTGTTCGATTCCCCCACTGTGTCTTCTTGACAAAGGCTCATCTCGGTGATCCACAGGATCACTTCCAGCTTCACAGTTCTAAGATGATCTTTATCATATTTGTATTTAAACAGGAAGATCTTCTTTTCAAACAGAAATAACAGGACAGACTTTAAAAACAGTATAGGAAAGTACATGTAACAACACAACAGACAATGCGACAAGTTCCCAAAATTTACATTCTTTTTTCTTTTACAAAGACTATCATGGTTTCTGCTACTTATATTTGGGCTGCTTTTTTTGTCTTCAACAGCCAAAAATAACAGGTGGCTTTTCTTTTTCTTTACAGAATGTATAGACATTCTACCTTCTAATAACAAGCCATTGTTACATGGCTCCCCAAGTTCTTCAATAAAAAAATATTAGTCTGTTGTGGAAAATGCTTGGAGGCAGGGAGAGGACCCGTGAAATAAAAAGCACCCCCAATTCCCAGCTCTGATCACTCACCTCCCATTTGTGCCACTCGGAGGAGGGTGGTTTCTTAATCCTGTGAGGAAGGTTAGCCTTTGAGAAGTCCTCTGTACCTGCTCGGCTCCTTCCTGTGGGTTTCCGTTGTACCAAAACTGATCTCATGGTCTTCCTTGCTCTTGTGTGCTTCTTTGTTAGCCAGCTTTTCACTCCAGCGAAGCACAGCCTGCTTGCCTGTTTCACCTCCCTCTCCCCCTTCTCCCAGATCCCTTTGGTATTGAGTCCCACATCTTTTCTTGTCCTGTTGACAGTCCTGGATATTGTTTCTTCTACTGATTTATGAGCTACATTGGTTGAAGGATTCCAGATGCTGTAGTCCAAAAATGTAACCTTTCCAAAGTTGTTTATTTACTTTATAAAATTTTTTGTTCCCTAATCCCAATAAAATTTTGGTTTTATGACAGACACATACTCAATATGTGCAACTCTTCTCAATAAGTTTATGAAATGATGGAGGAACAATCCTGCAGAAGAAGAGAGGCAACTTTAGCTGTAGAGAATTCGCAGTGTTTTTTTTTTAACTATCACAAATAAACTTAGAAAAATACTTCCTTAAATTTGCTTCAATTTACTCAACCCATCATATGCCTATAGATGTTTTATATATGCATATTTATTAACCTTCATGTGTTTTGGCTAATTCTCTAGCAACAAGATGTAATTTAGGCACTGGGTTCTTCTTAACAGTTACCCCATTGCTAAGCAAATGTGAACAAAGCTATATTCTACTGATTGTAATGTAAGCCAAAAACCCCTCTTAAGTCCACACATCAACATTGCTGTCTGTCATTCAGCATAAATAAAATAAAAATAATCACATCTTTTACATCTGTACTCAACAAGTATCAATGCCTGTGTGTGTGTGTTGTGTCGTTACAGTTGTGACTGACTCTTCGTGACCCCATGTCCATGGAGTTTTCTTGGCAGGAATACTGGAGTGGCTTTCCAGTTCCTACTCCAGGCGCCTACAGCACTTGGTATTCCCTGGTGGAATGCCATCCAAGTACTAACCAGGGCTGATTCTGCTTAGCTTCCAAAATCAAGTAAGATTGGATCTGTTTAGGCGGGCTACCTGTTTAGGTATGGCTACCAGTATTGAAATGCAAGTTCCATTATCAAGATCTCTCATTATACTGTGCTGCCATCGTGTGGCAATACAGCCTCTTAACATCCACATTGCTCAGCAATTTATAGCAAACCTGATTCATTCTCAACGGCATTTCCAGAGATCGCCTGAAGCATTCTATGCCCCATATCAAAGAAGATGCTTCATGAAAAGATATAGGCTTTCACAAATATATTGGGACCCACAGGTGCCTCCCATATATGCATGTTTTATCACTGGAATCTGTCCAATCCCTTTTTGAAGGCATCCAGGCCAGATGCCATTACCACATCCTGTGGCAGGGAGTTCCACAGACAAACAACACGCTGGGGGAAAAACAATACTCTATTTTGTGTTCTCACTCTGCCAACTCTCAATTTGAGTGGATGTCCCCTAGTTCTGGTATTTTGTGAGAGGGAGGGAGCTTCACCTGGACTTAGCCCGTGACTGCACCAAGTGGAAGGTCAAAATAAGAACAGTGGACCCCA
>JAHTLZ010000330.1:17227120-17293004 GCA_023846285.1 Phrynocephalus versicolor | reverse complement strand
AAGAAGAAGAAGAAGAAGAAGAAGAAGAAGAAGAAGAAGAAGAAGAATTTACTTGGAATGCATTGGTTTGGTATGAAATGGGAAGGGTGAGTGAGGAACATGGTGTGTTGGTGAGAATGGTTTTAATTGTCTGAAAGAGAAATCAGATAAGGAGGGAGTACATGTCAGAAAGAGAGTGAGTTGGGGGGATGAAATCCATCTAGTTCAGAAATCAGTCCGTGGGTTCAGAGATCACTGTAGAGTGAGGGTTTTACAGAGCTTTGTCTGAGAGAAGAAGTGACAGGGGAAATTAAATATTGCACTGAAAGAATGTAAAACTTAGAAATAGGCCTCATTAGTTTTATTCAAATGGAGTGGTGCTGCATTCGAAACAGGAAGGTTGGCCATGCAGAGGTTATTATAAGGGCCTGGGTAAAAGGGCCAGCACACACACACACACACACATAGGAGTGTGGTCTTTACCCCTTTGTGTTGAATAATTCATTGGTGGTTTGTGGACCGATGAGAGAGTTTGGGGGAGGAGCCTGAGGAGAGTTAAGGCTCAGTCCAGTACTGAATTAGTTGGAGAGGGGCTTACACTTACTGAGGAAAATGATAGATAGGGAATTAACACTGAATGAGACTGAGAGATAGGATTTGAGAACTTCTGTGGGGAAAACTAAGTGATGAATGTCTGTAAACTTAGGAACTGGGTGTGCACATAATCAGCTTTGCCTGTAACCTAATTTTCATATATATTCTTCCCTTTGTTTGCACCTAAACACGTTACCCTTTATGAGTTCGATTCTACTTTGTAATAAACTTCTTTTACCTTTTTTCAATTTAAAATCAGTCTGAAAGCATTAATTTACTAGAGAAACCAGATGCCGATAGCGAAAGAGAAAACTTGGAAGCAGTGCTTGTCAATAGCCTATGAAAGGGCCAGGGGCAAGGAACGGTAATCTACAAGGGGCAGTAAAAAGTTGGTGGCACTGAAGCCGAAAGCGAGGAAATAAATAAAGACTATTAAGGTTAACACTTTATTTGTTTTTATTTAAAGATGTCATTATCTAAATAGTCAAGTGACAAGACAAAGGGAGTATTGACATTGGTATATGAGAGAAAAGGTATGAAATAAAGTTTCTTCATTGACATTGTTTGATGGCCTTATTTCTCACTGCAACATATTTGATCGTGTTTATTATATCTATTTCTCCTTGTTTTTCATTGTAATGTACATGCTTTGGACAAGCAAAGTTGAGTAGACATAATATCACATCCAGGTGTTAACATATTAATACATCCATGTATGATCAAGAGTTACATGTGATCAATTACACACACATAGCAGGAATGCATAAATTTAGAAACAAATGCTGTACAAAGGTCATATGCTAGTTAGATATTAGTTCACATAACACGGGCTGCCGGTTAATAAATCACAAGGTTTGAATTATAAAGGAAAAATGTACTTGGTCCTTGCAATTAGACGTGCATTTCAGTGCACATTTGCACATAGCCATCCGCATTCTGAATTCATTGCACAAATTCATTCAGATTCTGTCAGCTGTGCAAAGAGAACAACTCACACAGCCAGTGTTCCCTTTTAGTTCAGGATCTGAACATTACCTTGATAGGTTGTGAAGAACAAGAATTATTATACTTACTAGTCGGAATTCTGTACATTGGTGCATAGCATAATGTATTATCCATTGTAAAGGTCATAGTTCTAACCTGGCAACGAGGAGTCCATTTGGTTCATTGAGCAACTGGCAGGGATGCTTTGCAATAGTATGTCTGCCTTGGCACAGCTGTGACAACCATGGGCTTGTATCAAATTAGGCTAGCATAGCTTTTCAACAGGATTTCAGCCATCTTCCAAGGCCAACTTTTTAAAGGCCCTCTTAAAGAAGAGGAAAGAAGCCATTTGTCCAAATAATTTTGCTGCCTGAGGTGGTATCAATTCCTTACATAAAAACTAAACGGATAAGCGCCTCAGTGCTATTTGAATATTGCAATAGGACAGCAATCTGTGTGGTTCCTGAGGGCAACAGGGTAATGAAAGAGGTGAAAAACTTGCTCTACCTCATGGTTTCAGTGAAGAGACTCCAAAGAAAATCAAGGACTGAGATTACCTGCCATCTGTTCTACCCACTGATCTGCCTTGAAGCCTTATCAGCAGTAGTTTCCTGGGTGACAGTGGCTTTGCAGGAAGACATTGTTTCTGTTTACAGAACAAAGCTTCACAGTAAAAGAACTGAATATCAAACAGGAGTCTTAAGTTATTACCAGGTGCAAAATCGATTCACACAATCTGCCATTTATCTCTACCAACACTAGCACATATGAGATAGATTGACTACCTAAAGGAACCAAAGCCTTTGATTTACAAGAGCTGAGCAGATTTACTGATTATTATTCATTCAAAAGGCCACCATAAATTGGAAGGTGACTTGATGGCACAACAAATTGGACCAGAATTTCCAGTTAATGTGGGTTTAGTTACTAAATGATACTGGATGTTCCCCCTTCTATTGTTCAGTGTATATTGTATATTTATAAATACTCTTTGGACAGCTCCTATAAGTGTAACTGTATTGACTGACTTAATGTGAACCTGTTGCACAGATGTTTTAGGCTCTGGTTGATGGTGGATTGTAAATTACTGAAATCTTGATGAAATATTGCCAGGAATGCCAATAAATAAACCATATAAGAATAGGCTTTTAGGAATGATTCTGGGAAACAAATGTGTTCTAGATCAATAATGAGTATGTTGGTACTCTGTGGGTATGGCAGTCCCAGTGATCTGAAAATTTACACAAATAGGATTTCAAACACATATATTTCATCTGGCAACAGCTTAATCCAGCTAACAAGAGGGTTTAAATCTAGCAAGACATTCACTTCTGTGACTTACGTGGAGACAAAAGACTATTATCTCACTGTTCATCAGCTCATCTTTATCAGGGTGTCTGTCACCGCCCAGCTAGTGTTTGCTAATTATCACTGTTAAGAATAAATAAAAGTAATGTGCCATCAGACAAATTCTGCGTTATGACAACCCTTTCTGGTGTTTTCCAGGTAGGGTATTCTGAAGTGGTTTGTCATTCCCTTTTGGTACCTTCCTGGGGTTGTGTTACTTGCCCAAACCCTGTTAAGACAAAAATAAATGCTTGCAGTTCCTTGACCTTTTTTATTCCATCCTATCCCTCTGATTATGCCTTTCCTTCTTTTTCATCTACAGGTGTAACACTCTGCGAACCAAACCACAGTTCTGACAGATCTGATGAAATAGTTGTAAACTGTCATCAATACAAATTGTCATTTTAAAAAAACTTATTAGAGCCATTGTGATGCAACTGTTCCTGCAGTCATTGTAAGACCAGGATTTTCTTAGTCCCCAAAATTCCTAGACTAAGAGAGGTCTACGTTTAGCACAGCATCGGTTTATCAAATGTCAGTACAATTGTCCCTCAGCCATCTTGACTACTTTAGACTGCCTTCCAGCTGGACTGCTACAGGAAATGTTATGGGAAATACAGCTTCTATGCAAGCAGCATATACAGTGGACCCTTGTATAACAGTTTGTATAACATAAAATCTGTACAACATAAAAATTCCAGAGATAGGGGAAATTTGCTTAACATAATCGCCTATGGGGCAAATCTGTACAACATAAAATGGGATTACTCTGTTTTCAAATTTGTATAAAGGAAATTTGTATAAAGGAAAATTTGCTTAACATAATTTCATTTGGAACGATTTAATTCCTTTATACAAGGTACCACTGTATAACGTTTCTCCCGGAACACGTGGAGTCTGGGAAGAAATAAAGAAAAGCGCCTAAACAAAGGAGCTTTTTGCTTTACAGAGAAGACAGCAAGCTATTTTGTAATCAAGCTTCGTTTCTTTTTTAAAATTCACCACTCCCTCCTCCCCGCTCCAATTCAGCTTTTGTATCAATACTGAAACAGTCAAATCGCTTAGTAAATAGGCGGTGATTTCAAGCTGTTGTTTTAAAGCATGCAGCAGCAAATAGATGCGTCTGCTGGCGGTGGAGAAGAGGAGATGGGGCCTTTTCCTGCGTCTGTCTTGAAGACAGGCTCTCATCGTGAGAACACAGGACGGCGACCACCACCTCGCCTCAGAGAGGAGTCGCCCTTTAACAGTGTGGGCGGGGCTCCAAGAGAAGTGCGGCCGGAGTTTTCCCCGCCCCTTAACAGACAGATTTTCCCCACCCACCCATCCAACTTCTTATTGGTCCTCTCGGAGCGCAGGAAGACCCGCCTCTTGGTGCCGATTGGCTCGAGTTTTGTTTCGGGTCCCCGGATGTGAGAACGTTAGAAAGGGCTATAAAGAGCTGGCGGAAGGCGGGAGTGGAGGCAGTTTTGAACTGGCGTTGGCGCACCAGCGGGGAATTCCTGGCCGGCCGGGCGGGAAGGAAGGAGTAAGGCCTCCCAGTGGCTGCCTCCGCGCGTCAAGAGGCCTCGTTCGAGATGGTAAGTGGCGAAGCAAGAAAGACTGAGGCGGGGAGAAAACGAAGAAGCGCGCGACCCCCACCGCACCCTGAGGGTGGCCTTTGGGAGCGCGTGGCCCGCTGAAGGAAACGTACGCCTCGTGCTGCTAAGGTTCTCCCTGACGGAGGCAAGCAGAACCCAACGAGCGGGGATTGGGAAATTATCCTAGGAAGGGGCGCGGTTCCACGCGGCACGAATGCAGCGTCTGGCTAGGAGTTGTTACAGCGCATGCGCCTTCTGGTGGGAGGGGAAGGTGAGCGCATGCGCGTAATGCACGTTGTGCTGCGGCGGAGAATGCCGAAAGCTGCCGAGTGTCGACTGGGCATGCGCGGGCCTTGTCCCGGTGTCTTCCGGATTCTGAATTTTAAATCGCGCCTGGGTCGCAAGCGCCTGGCTTTTATCTCTTTTGAAACGGGCGCGAAAGGGGAGCGCGTGGTGATGAGAATGCCAGATCCTCATGGCTTGTATCGCCTTCTCTTGTCCCATTTCTCGTCCGTTAGGCTGGTGGTAAAGCTGGGAAAGACTCTGGAAAAACCAAGACGAAGACGGTGTCCCGTTCTCAGAGAGCAGGCTTACAGGTAGGCATGCATGGGGGGACGGACAGGGTGGGGTGGCTTTTTGTTAAGAGTCTCATCCTCTTTTTCTTGGATTTCTGGATAGGGGAGAAAGGTCATCTATCCACTGTCCTTGCACGCTTGTTACAGTATGTATACTAGGTGTGTTTATACGCTGCAGTTGGCAGGGATTTATTTAGGCTGTAACTTTTTTGTCATATACAAAGTTCCCCGTTGGACGAATTCACCGGCATCTGAAATCAAGGACTACCAGTCATGGACGTGTGGGGGCCACTGCTGCTGTTTACAGTGCTGCTATCCTGGAGTACCTCACAGCTGAGGTAAGTGTTTAGGGAGAAAAGAAGCAGCTGTGTACTGTTAAAGTTCTGATTTATAATACGCATTTCTTTTCTGCTCCAGCAAAAAATTTCCCATCAGTAATAATGCAGTGCAGTGAAACCTCCAAAATACCATAAAATCCTGGTGTATTGTGAATGATTACTCTTGACTACTACATTGCATGTAAGGCAGCAACATGTCCTTTAAAGAATATATTCCAAATTGATGGCTGAAGAGAATGCAACACTCCCCCCCCCCCCAAAAAAAAGCAAGACTGCAATTAAACAAGATCTAGTTTGTAGCCTTGTAGGCAGAGGGAATGCTTTATATAGAAAAAGTACAGTTCTGTGGGCTGGTATGGATGAGTCCTGTCTTAAAGGAGAGCTATCTCCATTCTAGAATCTGCACTGGCTACTCATGAGTAAGATAACCCAAGTGGTGCAGACGTTAAATGCCTTTACTGCAGGTAAAACTGTTCAATCCCAGGTAGCAGGCGCATGGATTGGTTGACCCAGCCTTCCATCTTTCCGAGGTTGGTAAAATGAGTACCCAGAATAAACTGGGTGGGGCGATGTGTAGCCTGCATACTGTAATTAAAAACTGTAAGCCGCCCAGAGACTAATTGACATAGTCTGGGGCAGTATATAAGCAAAACACCTTTTAACTCAGTATAGTGCAGCTTTAGTTTTCTCATATCACTTACTTAATAATTTAAGTTGATTTGCACATCTATGTTTGATATGATAGAGAAACATTTGGCAAAAAAAGTGACTTCTGGGGATTTGTGAAATACAACTGTAAAGTGATCTGGATTTTTTCCAGTGAATTTCAGAAGTTCTTTAGTGACTTGTTATTTCGAAAAGAGACATGTAGGTATAAGAAATGGCCTGCTTGTGTTGTTAATATATTCTTGATAACAGTGTGTCAGTTACAAGTTAATGGTGTATTTAAACTCTTCAAAAACATCTGTTGACATGGTTTAAAAAATCATTGTAGGTTCTTGAGCTAGCAGGAAATGCATCCAAAGACTTGAAGGTTAAGCGTATTACTCCTCGCCATTTGCAGCTTGCAATAAGAGGCGATGAAGAACTGGATTCACTAATCAAAGCAACAATTGCTGGTGGAGGTAACTGCATGCTTGATTGCTGTCATTTGACATAACCAGAGATACTGTTTTTCTGGTATGAGCTAATGTGATGGGACCAAATTAATAACTTTTCTTTCTTTCTCTCAGGTGTAATTCCACACATCCATAAATCTCTCATTGGAAAGAAGGGACAACAGAAAACAGTTTAAAGGATTCCTTGATAACTTTGGACTTTAAAATACTCAGTTGTCCAATGTTAGTGGATTTCTAGCGGACTGCATTCATGAAACACATTTTTGCCTTTCTGTAACCTTGATGATGGAGCCCATCAAGCTTTTTAAGAAACCAAAACTACATTGAAGTCTTAACCTTATTTAAGTGTTACATGGCTTCAGAGAAGCTATTGTCTGTGGTGGTTCTTAACTGTTTTTAGATCTGTTGAATTTTAATAAAACTTGACATTGTTGCTAATCAGTAAATTGTAGAATCATAGAACCATAAGAGTTGGAAGAGACCTCAAGGGCCATCCAGTCCAAATCCCTGCCATGCAGGAATCCCCATCACAGGACTCCTGACAGATGTCCATCCAGCCTCTGCTTAAAAACCTCCAAAGAAGGAGACTCCACCACCCGCTGTGGCAGCATATTCTTGTATGCTTATGCACTATGCAGTTTAACTACAAAAGATTCTTGCCACTAGCACTGATTTTATTGAAGTAAAAACATCTGGAGGTGCCAAACTGTGATAACAGTGTGAATCTCTTGTAGTTAAAATATGCAGATTTAAAGAAGCAGATACAGCACTGGTTTATTGTACAAACCTTACTTCCACTCTGATGAATGAATTCAATAAATGTTACATCACTATGAAGTTCCTGCTCTGGTTAAGCAGTCACTGTGTTGCTTGAGCCATGATTAGCTTGCTGGCCAAGTGAATGATAAGTTGGGGCTGTGTTGAGTCTTAATATAGAATAAACAGGATTTGAAAACAAATGTCTTATTTAGGATATTTACTGTGATGTTGTCCCCCCCCCCCACTATCAAAAAAGGCAAGTGCTGCTATTGATTTCAGATAGAACTGCAGTTAATGTATACAGATTAATTGAGTACACGGGACAATACAGTAGGACACCCTTATTTGTGAAATCAGTATCCATGGTCTGCAAGTATTAAAATCATTTTTATTAAACAATTCAGAAACTTTCCTCATGTATAACTAACTGGTTGTCAGTATCCATGGGCGGGCTTGAAACTGGTCCCTACCAGATATGGGGACCCCCCGCTCCAGTCAGCAGTCTGGCTGCTGCATTTTGGAACTGTTGAAGTTTCCTGAAACTTAAATCGGTAGTCTCACATAGAGTGCATTACAGTCGTCTAGCTGGGACATCACTAGGGCATGTTTCACTCTGGCCAAAGCTGATTTCTCAAGAAAGCGGTTTAACTTGCATACTAGCCTTAATTGTGCAAATGCGCTCCTGTCTACTGCTGTGATTTGGGCATACCTGATTTTTCAATTGGAGGTTGACCCCATTATTACATTGCTGTTGAGAAGAAAGATCACTTTTCAAGTCTTGAAAGTGCTGTGCATTTCATTGACTATGTGACTGTAATGTGCAGAGGATATATCTTGGAAGCTTTTTAGTTTTATTGTCTGATAATCTTCATTGACTGTACTGGCAATGTATTGCATACTGAAAAAGCAAATGCTAAGCATGTTGATTCTCAAAAAAGCAAATTAGAATTCTTAAGCATTTTAGTGATTTCTAAATTGTACTCAGAGAACTTGGAAGTTGCTCGAGAAAATACCAAGGTACAGTACACGGGTGTGTAACTTAATGTACTGCTCTTAACAAAAACAGTAATACCTTGATTTACGAGCATAAATCAATCAGGAAACATGGTTGTAAAGCAAAGCAAAAGTGTTCTGCTTATATACTGCCCCACACCACTTCAAGTAGTCTCTGGGTGGTTTACAGTTTTAATTACAGTATGCAGGCTACACATTGCCCCCCCCCAAAGCAAGCTGGGTACTCATTTTACCAACCTTGGAAGGATGGAAGTCAGCCAACCATGAGCCTGCTACATGGGGTTGAACCCCAGGTCGTGAGCAGAGTTTTACATGCAGTACAGGCATTTAACCACCGCCACGGGGCTCAAAACAAATTTCCCCATAAGAAATGGAAACAATTTGTTCTGGGTTCACATAGATCACATACTGTACACACAAAATGGCAACATTTACAAAAGAAGTTGGCTACAAGTCCATGTCCACACCATGGTTTAGGGTCCTGGCTAAGGAATCTGCTCTGCTTGGGACTAACAACTGGATTTTCCTGTGTTTTAGTGTGACAATAAAATGCAATTTATAGCCCTGTACACACTTTGACTAGTTGACCCATGGCTTCAAATGGTTTGAAAAATAAAAAAGGATGTTAAAAACAAGTTTATATCTATCTATCTATCTATATATACACACACTGTATAAAGAAGAATAGAGCCCTAATCTACACTCACCCTTGAAAATGTTCCTGGTTGGTGCAAGGTACACCTCACTCTCCTCTGGATTGGTGGCTTGCCTGAGACAAAGTTCCAGTCAGTCCCCCACAATCCAGGAGGGACGGAGCGTTGGGATCATGTGACATGCTCCAGTGCTTGTATTGCAGGAAATGGCTTGTTGATCAAGGCAAAATTTAGAAGAAAAGTTTGCAAAACTCTCTTAAGCCAGGGTATTACTGCACAAAGTTGGTGCTAAAATGGCCCTTATATCAGTAGAAGTAGGATTGTCACTTGAAATGAAAATTGATTGTTTAAGTTTTGACTTTAAGTGCATTGGAAGTAAACTTTTGGAAGATAAAACCTACTGTTTCCTTAAGGTCATGTATTGATTTTTGCAAATAATTTTGTAACCTAACGTTTGTCATACAGAGCCACAGCATGCTTTGGCTTCACCTTAGTAAGTAACTAACTCAACTCTACAAAGTGAATGTAATTGTGGAGCTTTTCTTTTCATAAAATTTAGTGGTACTACAGCATTTCATGTGAGACTCGCCAGGGAGTCATACCTGTGTATGCATTGAGGTCTACTTCTCTTTTAGTGGTGTAGGTTTCCCCAGGTTGCATTATTCCATCAGTTGTGCAATAAATGCCACAGGAAGTTCATGGCTGCTTCTAATACCACCCACAGAGTCATCTGCTGGTAAAGGAAAGTAGGAGTCTAGAGGAAATGGATTAGGTGTGCCTTGAAAGGCGCATGCAAGAAGAGGGATGAAAGGGAAGATGAGCCAGTGGGAGCTGCTTTTACAGCCCAGTTCTTCCAATGCTGCGGTGAGAAGGTGGGCAAATGGGCTGCCACAGTTGTAGCTGCCTGGCTTAGGTGGTGCTTTATAGCCCCTTTCTCAAATTGGACTCCCAGTGAGCTAGTGGAAATAAGTTTCCTCTTACCAGCATTGGTTGGGATGACCCCTGCTTCAGTACAGCATAAGCCCAGTTGCACCTTTAAGGTCCACACGAATTGTTAGGATGTGCTTTTGCAATTCTCAACAGTTGAATGACAAACCAAATGTGTGAATCTTTGAATACTGCTTTTAAGACTTAATTTTGGTGAGTTGCGTTCCAGCTGGGCCTTTGGAGAACAATTGTATTAGAAAAACAACAACCAAAGCACCCTCATGAATAATAATCCAATTGCCGGTTATCTTGTCGATTATTGTTTTCTTTTTATCTTATTTTCCCTTTGCCGTCTGTTGTATGTTTGATATTTGTTCTTGTTTACTGCCATTGTTAACCGCCAGGAGTTCCTCTGGAAAGACGGGAGGTGTGTGTGTGTGTGTGTGTGTGTGTGTGTGTAAATGTAATAAACCTAGTATTGAGCGTTTACATCGACACCGTTCCATGATTTTTTAAAAAAAAAATCAAAGTGGTTTATAAAGAAGAATAGGCCGGTAACGAGTGGGAAATGTGAAAAGTGCCTGTGCCGATGCGCACACCTCGACGCCTGCGGAACGCGGCGAGACGGGAACAAGCGGTGCCCGGGGGCGGCCGGGCGTGGCGGGGGAGGGGGGGAGGAAGCCTCGCAGTCGCGACGTCGGGACCCGCCTGCTCGTTTCGTCCCAGCTGGCCTCAGCGCGTGCGCACATCGGTCCTGGGGGCCGGTTGCCGAGTCGGTGCCCGGAAGAAGCGAGCCTCCGGAGCGGCGGTGGCTGGACCAGGCCGTCTCCGAGCGATCGGCGATGCAGGCGAGGGGCGCCGCCGCCGGCCAGACCGGCAGGGAGTGATTCCCGGAAGGAAAGGCTCGCGGGGCCCGCGCCCGGACCGCCACCCTAGACACACACACATACACGCGCCCGCGCACAGCCGTCGGTGGGTGCGGGTGGTGCCCCCCCCTCGCCGCTCTGGCCCCGTCCGGCCCCTTCTCTCTGCGGTGCGGCGGGCGGCGGCGGCGACGGAGGCAGCAGCAGCAGGAGGAGGAGGAGGAGGAGAGGCCCCCCATGGAAGGGAACCGCGACGAGGCGGAGAGATGCATCGGGATCGCCCGCCAGGCCCTGGAGGCCGGCCACCGGGAGCGGGCCGTGCGCTTCCTCACCAAGGCCCAGAAGCTGTACCCGACCGACACCGCCCGAGGCAAGTCCCCCCCCCCCGCCGCCCCCTTGGGCTCCGCCCGCGGCCACCCCGCCATCGGTTCTGGGGGGGGGGAGCCTGCCCTGGAAGGGGGGGGATACGGGGACGGGGACGCCCGCGCCTCCCTGCCGGCTTCCTGAGAGCACATGAACCCCCCCCACACACACACACCTGGGGGACGGGACGGGGACGCAGAGATGGAAGGGATGCCTCCTTTTTTATTCGGGAACATCACCCTCTCTCTGGAGGTCCCCGCGCCAGGGTTCTCGAATCAGTAGAATTGGGGCCATTATGGGATGGCCGGCCCCTTTGTGTATTAGTGTAAGCAAGCCTGGGGTGCCTGGGGAGGATGGAGCCCTGTGGGGTGGCCTAAAGGTTAAAAGGCAAGGAAGGAATCCGAAGCAGATGATGATGTGGTCTCATCTTACTGACACCTCCTGCCTTGGACCCCCCCCCCCCAAGTCCAGCGCCTGCCTCCATGTGTACAAAACGATAATGTTTCCATTTGCTTGTCACTCTTTCATGGCACAGAAGGGACTGGCTTTTCACTTTCATTTTGATGATGTGAAGCGGTGATCACCATAGCATTTGCACAGGGGATGTTTAAAATGCATTATGTTCATTTTCTCAGTACTGCTTACAACAGCGTGAGATTGGATAATTTACTGCTGGAAAGACAGGTGCCTTCCAAGTTCTACCGAATGGTCCTAGTTTTGTCAGATTTCAGAGACAGGCTTAATTCTGATCTGCGCTTGAATAGGAAACCACAAGTAAAACTCAAGTAGGGCTAGTAGAGAATCCTGCCTAAAACCCTGAAGAGCAGCGACCAGGCATGGTTGGTAGTGCTGAACTGGGAGGACCAATTGTATGACTTCAGGAATAGGGCATATTCCTTCCCCCGAGTTCCTATGAGTGTTAGGCGGAGAAAAGTGTTTCCTTATGGTTGGTTAAAAGCAGTGATAATTGTTTTAGCACAAAATACATTCCAAATGGAGATGAGCATGAAGTGATTTGTGCCTGTTCATCAAAGTTTGTCTGCAACTGTCCAGTCGCAGATACAGTACTTGCCTTTCCTGCCTCTTCCAGCAGCTGGCCACTCAGGCCAGGACGCGGGGCAGACACCTGTGGTACAAAGTTTGACTTCATGCCCATCTCTAATTTCAATCTCTCTGCTGAGATTATATTTTTATAAGCCAACCAAAATTGTACAGTAAAATAAAACGTGGAGACAGGCACAATAAAAAGCTTTTGGAGGTAACTGTTGTTTCACCAGATGAGATGTTAAAAACAAGCAGCAGTACAAGGTGTAAGGGAAGAGATAGTTGCTGATCTTGAAATCCTTACCTTTTCAAAGATGATCAAGTTACCAGGCTGCCTTATATTGTCTGGAGTAGAGTTAACCTGAAGTGATAAATTAGTTAAAGAAAGTCAATGTAGTCATTTAATGTACTGTACTTTGATGAATGAAGTCTAGTATCTCGTGGCAGGATCTGCTACTAACAGGCTAAATTGTGGATCCAGAAACATTTGGTTGGTCTGTAATGATATGTCCTCAATATGGAGTTTGTCCTATCTTCGTTATAATCTGTATGATTGAATGAGTTTTATTTCCAAGCGAATATACACAGGATTGTGTTCTAAGCTTACTACTGATATTTGACATTTGAACTGTATACTTCCTTGTTTAACGACTCATGTAGTCTTCTTGCCTAATTCTTGTAGAATAATTGTGTGTGTGTTGTGTTGTTACAGTCATGACCGACTCTCCGTGACCTCATGTCCATGGAGTGTTCTTGGCAGGAATACTGGAGTGGCTTGCCAGTTCCTACTCCAGGCCCCTACAGCACCTGGTATTTCCTGGTGGTCTCCCATCCAAGTACTAACCAGGCCCGACCCTGCTTGGCTTCCAAAATCAGGCGAGATCGGATGTGTTTAGGGCATCTAGGCTCATTAGAATAATTAGTGATTGTGTAATTTTAAGCATACTTAGTAAGGAATAACTCCCATTGACCTTTGTGGGATTTACATCAGCATAAACGTGTGTAGGATTGCACTGGGATATTCTATTATAATAGTTTCCCATCACTGTACTTCTTGGGGGATAGCTGCTAAAATGCAAGGTAGGCTGACCCAGGAAGAAAATGAGTAGCTACTCAGCATCTTCTCATCATTTTCTTTTAAATGTAGTTTTGTTGGAAGACAGTTGCAAGTGTGTGAGTTGTACCTGTTGTAATTAGAGCCATGCTGCTAGTTATGCAGCATGGTCCTCTGTTATGTAACCAGATCAATGTGAATTATTCCCAGGTGTGCAGAAGCTTGCAACCTTGGTCTTGTTCAAGTGTCACAAGCATTGTAGTGGCACCCTGGAGGATTAGTTTCTGGGAGGACACTGAGCAGTGTTTTTTTTAATTTTATTTTAGTTTTGAAATTTATTTAAAGTTTTATCCTGCTTGTCTACTGCCTAAACAACTATTCTAAGTGGCTTACAGTATCACTAACATAAATAGTATTAACATAAATAAAATTCAGTAATAAAATTCAGCAATAAATAGCTACTTAAAATAACAAACAAAAGAGACCAAATTTCATGCTAAGTATAAATATTGAATAACAAATGACAGTGGAAGAGAGAGAGAGAATAGTTAAAAAAAAAAACAGCAAAACCACTTGTTAATCTGAGGCAAGGCCTTAAAAGGCCTGTGTAAACAGCCAGGTCTTCAGTTGTTTTCTGAAAGTAGGAGGGAAAGAGCCAGTTGCACCTCAACTGGGAGAGAGTTCCATAATGAGATCGCAATCACAGAGAAGGGACGGTTCCTAGTTCTTCATTTCTGAGCCTTAGAGTGGCCACCTGTAACCTCAAATGGAGATGTATGGTTGAGATGGAAGGTTGTTTTGAGGGAGAGGCACTCACATAAATAGCACGCTCCAGACCCATTTATGACTTTGTCAACCTAAACACCTTGAATTTGGCCTGGAAGCATACTGGTAGCCAGAGCAAATGCACCAGGACAGATGGGATATGGTTGCATTTTGATACTGCTGACACCAGCCTGGCTACTGTGTTTTGTACTTAATGCAGCTTATGGCTTGCCTTCAAGGGCAGCCCCATGTAGAAAGCATTGCACTAGTCAATCCTCAAGATAATCAGGGCACGAGCCAGTGTAGTTGGGGGTGTGCTATCTGCCTCAGATGAGAAAAAGGCAGAGCTGGCCACAGCCAATATCTGATTCTCCCTTGAGAGGATCAGGTGAAGGAATGCACCCAACATTTTGAACCTGATCTTTCACGGGGAAGTGTGGCCCTATCTAGGCCAGGTAAGTAGTCTGCTACCTAATCAGGGTTTCCTCCCAACAACATGTCTCCATCTTGTCAGGATTCAGTTTCAGCCTGTTAGCCCTCGTCCAGTCCATAATCGCAGCCAGTCAGTATGGCCAGATGTCTCTTCTATCTTTTAATGTATTCAGTGTATTACAGAGGAACAGTTTAGGTGTCACAGGCAAATTTTGATTTCCAAAATCCTTATGAAATTAGCGTAGCATGAAGAGATTGATGTTGATTACAAATTATATAGTTGCACTTAAGGTCTGACTACTGAAAAGTCTCCTTGGTCTCCACCACACTACTTGCTCGCATACTTTAAGCATATATTTTGTGAATTTTATGAGTCAAAGTTTGCTTCTTTTTAAGTGACAATCTTAGCATCTCAGGGTATTGAACTTGACCAATATGAAATTCCTTAGGAGGACTGGGATGTCCTCGCATGACAGTAGTTATCACCTTCTCCTTCTTTACATCTCTTGGCTTTGTTATTTTCTTACTCCTAACCCCCATATTCACTTTTGTGTGTAGATTTTGCATAATTGTTCTCCTTTTTGTGAAGCAGATTTCAAATTGGACTGTAGCCGGAATGGGTGAAATATAAAAGTGCATATGTGTTTGTGTGGAACTTTGAGGTCTGTTCTCCCAAGAAACACTGCATCCAGGTCCTACACCTTTAATTTAAAAAGTGTTTTCTAATCTGCTCACATCTTATCTCAGAGTGGAATGCTTACCTGTCAGTCTCTTGCCTGCTGGACAGTGCTCACCCAGTGCATGAAGAACATTCTTAGTTTTTCTTCTTCCTGTTGTGTTAATCATCTTTTTTAAATTTATTTTTTTAAATTCATATCACAAGGATTCCCTACACAGGAGGGGGGTGGAATTCTAAGGATATAAACAGAACATAAGAACATAACAAGAGCCATGATGGATCAGGTCAAAAGCCCATCTAGTCCAGCTTCCTGTATCTCACAGTGGCCCCACCAAATGTGTCTGGGAGCGCATGAGACTAGATATCTGTCTCTTCATACCACTCCCCTGCATCTGGTCCTTGAAGTACCCTGGTTTTAAGCCTGGAGATTAGGCATCTCCATCATGGTTTGTAACCTGTGATGGACTTTTCCTCCAGAAATCTGTCCGATCCCCTTTTGAAGGCATCCAGGCCAAATGCCATCACCACCCCCTGTGGCAGGGAGTTCCACAGATTAACAACATGCTGGGTGAAAAAATATTTTCTTTTGTCTGTTCTCACTCTCCCAGCCCTCAGTTTGAGTGGATGTCCCCTCGTTCTGGTATTTTGTGAGAGGGAGAAGAGCTTCCCTCTATCCACTTTACTCATGTCCTGCATCATTTTGTATGTCACAATCATATCCTCCCTCATGCGCCTTTTTTCCAAACTGAAGAGCCCCAAATGTTTTAGCCTTTCCTCATAAGAAGAGCTTAAGTAGCATGTTTACAATATTTCTCTATATATCATTACCAATAGCTATAAAATTCATAATAGTGTTGGGGATATTTAGCTACACATTTCATTTTTATAAAAATTGTAGAGTGTTTTCCCAATGTCAGTTGTGCTAATCTTGCTTGCTTTTAGTTCTTGGTTACAGTCTGTTTATTCAGTAGAAAAAACAGAACACAATATTTTTAGCAGGATTGGCTAAAATGTAGTTCATGGAAATCATCCAGCTAGGTGGTATGAGAGATTATGGCAGGGATGTCCAAATTTCAGCCCTCGAGGTGTTTTGGACCAGAATTCCAAGCCTGTGTTGCCAATGGCAAAAGACTATGGGAGTTGTGGTCTAAAACATCTGGAGTGTTGAAGTTTGGATACACTGGATTAGGGGATGAGATGAGATGACAGAAATGCCCATGTACTAAGGTTTTTGGTAACCTTCAGGTCTGCAGCTGAACTTCACTCTCAAGAGGGAGAGGCAGAGTGACTGAACTGCTGGAAGGCATGCAGGTTTCAAATTATTCCTGCGCCAGCATACTAAGATTTTTTTAAATGATGGCTCGCTGTTTCTGAAAACAGTGCTGACATGATCTTAGGGATCTGTCTGCTGTCTAAGGCAAAACATGCAAGCTGGTTGGTCAAATCTGGTTTCATTCTTGACCAAAACATGTCGCCAGATCATCCAATGTGAATTCAATTTTCTTCAAAAATATATGGTGCATCACATTCTCTCTAGGCAGTCATCTACCTTTTTTTTTCGCTCTAGGATAGTATATCTGATGCTGAAAGATTGTTCTGTAGATGTCCTTGAGCCCTTCCAAAAATATCTTTGTATGGCTTATGAAAGTCCGTCCCAGGTGGTTTGTTTGTAGTGCTACACCTAGACTTGCAGCTGGTGCAGGCCTATTATTCAAGATGAGGGCATTTAACAGGCACAAGTAAGCCATAGAAGAGAAAATGCTTCAGTAAAATCCCTTAATCCTGTGTTTGTGTGCCCAAGGAAGTTTTTGTCATATTCAGAGATAGGACAGGTAAGGCATTAAATGTCCTGCCACGTTTAAAGAAGAAAGCTAATCCCTCGTAGCTCCTCATCATCAGCATATCATTTTGCACATATAATGGGCCCAGTAAGCAAAAGGCCAGGTATCTCAAATACTTTGTAGGTGAGGTCTTCTTATGCACCTGGTGTTATATTTAAATATGGCCCTATAGTTAAATGCCGAAGAAAATTAGACTGACTTTTCTGTAATGAGGAGATATACAGTACCTGAAGCCTATAACTGAGTTGTTTCCTTCTCAAAGTATTAATTCTAGGCTGAAGGAAAGACCTTGCAGGACTCAGTTGTGGGAAATTGGTTAGATTTCTCTTCTTCAAGGGGCTGATGACTTTACTGGATCTAGCAGCATTATTGCAAGTTGAAATCAACAATGGAACTAGGTATTTGTCATCTGGGTAACACGATAATAGCAGCATTGCTGACAATTGTTAAAATCCGAAGCTCAACAAAGACTGCCTGTAGCCCTTGATGTTTCATTGCAAGATGACACAATGGAAATAGTTGTGTGGGGTAAATGGGGTAGCCTATTATTTTAGCTATGTAGAGAAATTCCTGAGCGGGTCGTTACCGTATATGTTCAGATGCAGCCTTCTCCTAACAGCCTGAAAGTGATTATTCCTTGTCACTATAGACTTTACTAAAAGCCATCTACCTTTCTTCATTATTTTGCAATGCAACCATACTTTTGAAGAAACAGAATTGTAACAGTAACTTTCCTTCAGATTACATTTAATGGTTCTTCTTTAGTCAGAATAATATGATTATAAAGCTGGAAGTTGCATAAATATTCTCTAATCAGCATCCCTCATCAAGACCCTTTGCACCCACTGTGATTAAAAAAAAGCTTTGTATTTTCTAACAAGAATTTAAAGACAGTTTATTTGAAAGGGCATGACCTACTTCTGTTAAATGCCTGTAATCTCAAGTGTGTGACTCTTTTCTGTTAGCTTGTTCTGTATTACATTCACTGTTTAAAAAAAAACGTTGTAATAGTTTTTGTTGCATTCTCTTGGTTTTACAGAATTTGAAAATGAATGAAGTTTCATCCAACTTTAAAATTGTTTTTTATGGTTGCAGAGAGTACATGATTCTGATGGGGCTCCAAAGCATCAGTTTATTTAAAAACATTAAAGTTGCATGGTTATAAAGAATTGAAGAGCATAACTGTAAGAATATTTACTTAGAAAAATGTCCCACTGGGTTAAGTGGCACCTATTCCATGGGAAATGTGCATAGGATTGTAGCCTTACTTGGTACTTTCAAGATGAAATTTTATTGCCTCGACTTTCATTTTGGTAATTTATATTGTATTATAAGCCTGTTGGGGATGGAAATGTATCATTGGCAATATTGTTCAGTATGCAGAGCAGATTACTGGCAATTTATAAACAGAGACAGCTGTAGTGGAAAGGTATACAAAATGCACAGCATGTTTTGCAAAATATTTCAGAGCATTGAATGACAACTTTTTGTGACACAAAGACTGCAAGTTTTAGGTATATTACATCATATTAGAAAATGAGGGCTTTGTTGTTTACTTGATATATTCCTCTTTGAGTCTAATCTCTTAATTGTTTCATTCTTCCTTGAAGCCTCAAATTGTAAGAATATTTTTTACATAATGAAACATATCAATATTATACTTGTATTTGGGCTTACGTGGAAAGAGAATGGCACATTTTTGAAACTCAGGGCTTTTTTTTCACACGTATAAATAACTTGTTGGATGAAGGCAGAGTTATGTAGCCTTCAGGCTAGAAAGATCTCAGTCAACTACAGGAAATCCCTGTTGTAACTTAAAAACTAAATCAAAGTTAGGCAGCTCGTATTCTGTGTAATATTTACTGGGTTTGCACATCATATTTTATTGATGTGAGTAATACTGTACAGTCTTCTTCCTGTTATTTTTAGCCTAGAAAATATGTCATAATAACACAGAGAAAATAAATAAAACACAGGCAACCGTGTTGTTTCAATGTTTAATTGAAAAGAGATACCATTGGCTTAAATAGGACTCCTCAGTAAGACTACAGTCCTATATCCTCTTAACTGGGAATAAGCCCTATGGAATTCAGTGGCGCTTACTGTTACGTTACCAACAAGATGACTGACACATAACACAAAGTGTCTAACTGCTCCTCCCATTCATTTTCATTTTATTGTGTGTGTTTTTGAGTGACTTTAACATCTGAAGACATCTGAAGACTTTTAACACTATTTTCATCTATTTCTGTCTATCCACTGTCCATTGTTAGCTCTTACAACCACTAGCATCTTTGTTTACAACTGCCACCTGGCATTGACTACCTCAGCATTCTATTTCAACTGCCATTGGGAGCTGATAAGCAGGTGTTTTTAGCCTCAAAAGGCAATTCACGGGGAAAGGAAAACTTCAGTCTTAAACCTTAGTTGCCTTGTGGCTATACCCATCTATGGGGAAGGCTTTAGAAGTTATCCTCGAGGCAAAATCTGGAGCAGGAGTCCTGGAGCGAGAGGGAGCATTGGAGGAGTAATACCTCCTTTAAAAACCTTGGTCCTGCTGGCCTGACTGGTAGTACCTCGGCTGGTGGTATCTCGTAAGGGCCCCTTCCCACGGTTACAGGAGAAGATGGCCAATAGTTTTGAAGGCGGAAGAGGGCTTCATGCCCCAACAGCAGATAAAACAGACGAACCATCTTCTAGGAGAAGGAAAACTCTGATTTTAAACCTCCACTGCCTTGTGGCTATATCCATTTCTAGAAAAGACTTCAGGAGTTAACCTCGAGGCAAAATCTGGAGCCCGAGTCCCGGAGGCAGTTCATGGCTGTGTACAATCATGTTCTGGCAACTCCTGAGATGCAGCTAGAACTAATTGTATTAACTCTGCCATTCCAGAATATTCCAGCGATATGAAGTGTGTATGTGTGGGGGGGTTGCTGCTTGGAGAACAGTTGCAACCTCCACATTAATCTACCCAGGCCTTGTGCTCTGAAGAGGCCGCTTCAGCTTTGTATGCAATGTGGAAACAACATGAGAAGAGGGAGTTACCTGGTCTTTTTAGCCACACTAGATGTTGCTTTAGGTCTTCTATACAGAGCACAATACAGTGGACCCTTGTATAACATAAAATTTGTACAACATAAAAAATTCCAGAGATAGAAGAAATTTGCGTAACATAATTGCCTATGGGGAAAATCCTTACAACATAAAAATGGGATTACTCTGCTTTCAATGTATTCCTATGGGAATTTGTATAAAGGAAAATTTGCTTAACATAATTTCATTTGGAACGAATTAATTCCTTTATACAAGGTACCACTGTACCATAGTCTCTCGAGACAGAAGAATGCCTATGATGACTGTTAAGTACATGTAATAAAGTTGTACAATACATTACATATAGGCTAGAATGAAATGTGTTCAAATGTTAGATACCTCAGTGGTTTAGGAATTTGGCTGAGGACCCTGACATTGAGAATTCAGTGCCCCAATTCCTCTGCTTCCTGTGAGTAGAGATGACCTTGGGCAAGCTGCTGAGTTCCAGGGTGCCCTGGAAGAATGAAAAGGTAAAACACCTCTGAGTAATTAACTGGAAAACCCTGAAAAGGGTTAGCATGAATCAAAATTAACTTGAAATCACATTGTGGTTACGCTTTTAAACATTTCTTATATTATTATTCCAGTGGTCCATTCGTGTCCCTCTAAATCAGGGGTGTCCAAACTTTTTGCAAGGAGGGCCAGATTGGGTGAGGTGAAAATGTGTGTGTGTGGGGGGGGCTGACCAGCTGCATTTGTCTCTATAATATGCAAGGAGGCAGGGAGGATGCTGCAGCAACGGAGCGGGGAGTGGGTAGGATGGGCCGGTGGCTGGGGGGATGGACAGAGGCAGAGAGGGCAGGCAAACCATAAAACTGCAAGCTAACACCTCCATCCAGTATGGGGAGGGGTCAGCTGTTGGGGATGCATGACAGGCTGAGCAGGTGGGGAGAAGAAGCTGCAGGCCGCTCAAAATTTGAAAATGGGTTGCATTTGGGCCCCGGGCCTGACTTTGGACATGCCTGCTCTAAATGAATTTCCCTGAGTTTTAGTATCTTTAGAGATCTTTCTCTTAGTCCTGCAGTCTTCACATGTACATCTCATGCAGAGAGGAACTTCCTTTTGCCAGCAGGCAAAGACCTTTCTCTTTAGGCCAGGGGTGCCCAAACTTTTTGTAAGGAGGGCCAGATTTGGTTGCTGAAAATGTGTCAGGGGCCGGTTGCAGCAGCCCACACGATGGCTGGCTGGCCAGCCTGCCCAGCCCCACAAGCTTCCCAGTGGTGCTGGTGGTGGTGGCCCACCCTCTCGCCCGCCCACCCAGCCCCACAAGCTTCTGCTCACCGGCCCACCGGCCTGCCCAGCCCCATAAGCTTCCCGGTGGTGTCAGTGTTGGCGGAATATATACATTTTTTTTAATGGGGTGAAGGAGAGGGAGGGAGAGGCAGGCCAGCCAGCCACGGGCCACTCAGAATGGCCTGACGCGCTGGATTTGGCCCCTGGGCCGGACTTTGGGCAGGCCTGCTTTAGGCACATTAGAGTAAGTAACTGCCAAGTAAAGTCAGCTTTAAATTAGCATTACCATTTTCAGGGTCTTCTAAGTACTGTACTGTATTGTATTGCTCTGTTTATTTTATGATCTTACTGTTATTTTTTCTTGCTTTGTTTATTTGTTAGCTGCCAAGGGTAATGCATTATGCTAAAAGGGTGGTATATAAATCAATGAAATTAAATAAAAGAGTACTCAGTATTGGTTTGTTCCATTCTTTTTTTTGGGGGGGGGGGGTCCTGGAACTGGCTATTCTTCTGGAATACACAGTGGGGAATAAAACTCCTGACTTGACTGTACTGACACATTGCCATTCATATGTAATTGGTTGTAACATTGTAATTTGTTGTATTTCCATTTGTCAACATCTAAGTGTTTTTGTAAGCTGCCTTGAGGGGGCGTTTTTGTTTTTTTAAAACATCAAAATTCAGTAGTTCCTTATGTTGCTAAAAATGTACACAGGAAAAAAGCCTTTCTATAAAAGGTGACTGCATAAAAATCTCTGTCTACATTTCAAACTTAGAAGATAGACATTTCTGCATGATGAAGAATATGCTGAACTAGCTGCCCAGATCTCTTAAAATAAAATCTATTTTACTGGATGAGTGAGGGCTTTGTCGTCAGAATCAAGCAAGTTTGTATCATTTTATTTCATTTTGTTTCTTAGACTAGGAGGAATATCTCAGCTTTTCTAAGATGGAGTTATTTGAATGTTACCTATATTTGCTCATTGCCTATGAGCCTATAGAAATTGTCTACGGCCTTAAAGGCTAGTGGAATTTAATAGCTGGAATCCAACACTTAGCATGCCCTATATAAGTCTCATAATGTCATCAGACATAGTGTGTGTGTCCCCTCCCCCAGAAATGACAAATTTCCAAACATCTATCTCAAGGTCCCCAAATTTCTTTGCAATCCTTGTTGTAGTGACGAAACCACTGCACGCTATAGGACAGGAGAAAGTCTTTAATTTCCAAAAATTGCCACTACTGATTAAATCAAGTCAACAACATTGATTTTTCTGGAGTTAAGGTCATCCCCTCTAGTGAAAACAGTTCACATTGGAGGAATATTTTTTCCATGTTTACATGGGGTTCCCCTTGACTCTCCTCCGGCGTCTGCAGCGGGTGCAAAATGCCGCAGCCAGGCTGGTGGTGGGTGTGCGCCGCTATGACCACATCACCCCGGTCCTGGCTTGCTTGCATTGGCTACCCGTTGCGTCCCGGATCAGATTCAAAGTCCTGGTTTTAGTTTATAAAGCCCTCCATGGCTTGGGTCCAGACTACCTGTCAGAGCGGATCACCCAGCGATCAACCTCGGCTCAACCAAACCGGACGTCATGGGCGCACTCGCTTCGGGTGGCCACCGCCAGAGAGGCCTGGAAATCTTCCACCCAAAACCGGGCCTTCTCGGTGGCCGGCCCGACCTTATAGAATCGTCTACCTAGCAAAGTGCGCTCTGCAGAGTCCCTGACGGCCTTTCGCAGAGCTTTAAAAACCTTGCTCTATCGCAAGGCCTTTGGTGACCTAGCTTAGGTTTTTTGTCCCCCCCCCCCCGCCGCCATCTGATTACCTCAGTTTATAGGAATTTTTCGCCGAGGGTGCATATTATGTTTTTAATCTGTTCTGTGGAGTGTGTGGTCATTATATATTGTTTGTTTATGTTCGGCTGAATTGCTCGGCCTATTGTTAGCCGCCCAGAGTTCCTACGGGAAGATGGGCAGGATAGAAATTCTATAATAAATAAATAAATAAATAAATCCATTAGCATGTCAGTTCTCCTAGGGCTGCACATGAATTCAAAACCCAAAAAAACTATACCATTAATGCATAGTATCTCAAAGCTCTACAACATCTATTAAAAAACACAGTGGACTAAAAATAATAGTGTGAAAATGTAATAAATAAATAAATTGGAAGTCCAAAAAAGAGCAGAACCAGCCTCCTTGTGTACTGTCTTCTTTGGAATATAAGGTTCTCTCTATAACTGAACAGTTAGTCTTGTATTGGCACTTCTTTCCAACTGGAAATGGAGCTTCCTTCACCTCTCCTTCTTCCTGCTGTCCTATATGATGTCAGAAGGCTGAATCCCAAGGTTTCCTAGCCCCTTGCAGCAAGATTTCAGGGCAAACCAACGTAAGTGCTGTTCCCAGTTCTGGCAGAAGCAGTGGGATCAAGCACATCTGGATAATGGCCATGCTGCTCAGGGCAGCTTTATATATGATGGGGTAATTCTGTTCTTACCACACATAAACCAGTATATGTAGATACATATACAGTCCTCCCCCAGCAGATAACAGTGTTAAATACTGCTTTCTGTGGTGTTATTGTAGCACTAAAGCATCTTTTTACATGGTACAGTATCTAAAGCATCTTTTACATGGTACAGTATCTATAAACCAGTCCCTACCCAGATCATTTTGAATGAATTACCCATTCTAAAATGTTCTCTTTAACCCCTCCCTATTTACAGACATTGTTTTGGGGATGTATTGACCGTCTGTTCTGTCTGTATTTTGAAAACCCAACGTGCCCTTGGGGGGGGGGGGGGGGGGCTGAGATATCACTTTCACTTTCTATAAGCTCTAGCCAGTACAGTATAACAAGTGGAGAGAAACACTGTAAAGTGAAATCCAGTCATAGCTGGAGGGCCAGACTTTGCCTGCTCTAATTATAGAAGTGCACAGCATGAGCCAATGCAGGCAAGTATTGGCCAGAAAAATGATTTAGCTTTGCAAGTCCTTTAGGTTACTACATATTGATACTTAGGAGGAAAGAGTGCTTCCTGTTCAGTCAGCAATTCATCTGGGTTTTCTTCTATTCGATATTTCTTTTCTATAGATAGCTGATCTTTCAGAAGGATTGTGACATTAAGGGATTGGGAAGAAGAACAGATTACACATCCTTTGAGACAGAGGTGTAACCTGTATATTTGAGGAGATGGGAATATAAACATTTGCACAGGAAGCTGTCTTATACTGAGTCAGACCATTGGTCCATCTCCTCCAGTTATTGTCAACTCCATCTGCTAGTGTCTGTCAGTGGTTTCAAGCGAGCTTGCTTGTTAGCTCTGTCTGGGCCAGGCCTGACCTTCTTGGCTTCTAAAATCAGAGAAGATCAGTGTGTTTAGAGCTGATGTTGTCTAGAATCTGAAGAAGGCCAAACTAGTGTTTGTTTACTCTAGGCATGTAAAAAGAAACTTTATTTGCAACAGTAATGATGATGATGATGATGTTGTTGATGATGATCTATAGCAATCCTTTCCAGGGTTTTCTAGGTATACCTTCTATTGCCTTCTATTGGGGACAGTCTGGGACTACATACATGTAAAACACTGTAGTGATTGCAGTCGCTCTGTGAAATGGTACACCAACGGCCTTTTAGGAACAGGATTGCTTTTGTAAGGGCCTGCCTTTCATGCATTGTATCTCATGTCTGGCTGGTATCTGTATTAATGTAGCTTGTACTCTTTTCTGCATAGTGCTGCTGGAAGCAATTATGAAGAATGGGAGTGCTGCCGGGAGTGGTGCTTACTGCCGAAAGCCTGCAAGTGGCAGTGATCAGAATAAACCTAACAATATGAAGGATAGCAGTGCATCTGCCACAGGTGAAATTGGGAAGACCTACACCAAAGACCAAGTGGAAGGAGTACAAAGGTATTTTTGTATCAACTGATTTCTTATTTAGCTCTGCCTTTAGGCTACATTATCAATAGTTTCTAAGAGCCTTCAGATTGGATCCCATACTTAGAAGTGTTGGGTAAATTGAGAGCACAATATACTCAGTTTCAACACTTCAGCAAACATTTGGGTTAAGACTGTCACTTACAATGTGGTAAAGCCCCCCCTATCGCAGGGGTTAGGGACCCGACCCGACCCACAATAATTAAAAATCCGCAATATGTGGATGCTGGGTCTGGTCAGGACTGGGCGGGCTCTCAGGGGGCTCTTATACTTACCCCAGGCCTGGTGCTGCCCCAAATGGGCCTGCAAGGGGCGTTCCAGTCCCCCAGAGGCCCCAAAAGTGCTTTCTAATGATCTGGAGGTCACTTCTGGTTTACCAGAAGTCACTTCCGGTTTGCGGGGAAGCACTTTGGAACCTCCGAAGGGCCTGGGAAGGTCTTTCCTCCTTACATCAAGGGGGCTTTTTTCATATACTGTGGTGTGGACCCGTGATATAGTGGGACCGCAGTATATGAACTGCGAAAGGCGGGGGACAACTGTATTGAAGTTGCAGCACTGGGGAAAGTGCTGTCATCAGTGGCAGCAAGAGCCAACCTTGTCGATTTGGTGTCTGAAAGCTCTTTTGGGTTTTGGGATGCTGAAAAAGAACTGGTGTTGCCAGCCTGAAACCTGGTATGCTATGGGATAGTAGATGCAATATTTAAGAAAAGCCTGTACAAATAAATAATAGCCAAGATCCTTTTAAATATCATCTAGTGAAATTGCTATAGGTGATGGGGACATGTGAAATATACGTAGGGACAGATTCTGAAATGTGTTATAAATCTGTCTAGTCACAGATTTATAAGAGGCACTTCGTTTTACTGAATCTCCTGCTCTGGACTCATACTACTTCACTTCAGCAGCTCTCTTGTGCTTTCAGCATAGAAGAGTCACAGCAACATCCATAACATTTATTTATCTGTTCTTCTGTACCTTGACTGTCTGAATAAATGAGTTGCAGAATACAGGAGAGGGCACTATATACAAAGTCCAATCACTGATGACTGATCATCACAATGCCCTCGCCTGTACTTTAGAATACCTTTCAAGGTGTATTCAAGGTGAAGACGTCCTTAAACCTTTTTTTTGCTCCCTCTGTATTATACACAAGAGAACGTACACAAAAGCAAATTGCTGTAGCTCTTCAACAGAGTGTTGCTGAGTGACAATTTGGCTCAGTTGGGAACAGTGCAAGATGCAATAGTTCTCTACTGATTGCGTAAGTGCTAAATGGTTAGGGAGAAACAGCAAGAAAAGCTTAGTAAGCATTTTGTTGCGTAAAGCACTCTGGTGAGATAGATGCCTTCTGAAAAGATTGATGAAGTTAGCTTTCTAGCCAAGTGCAGTTAGCTGTAGTTGTGTGGAAGTTAACAGGAGATATCGCTTCCTGTATTGATGCTTTCCATGGTTTATTGAATTCCCGCTGCCAACAAAAGGCTTCAATCAACAAGGTGAGGTGGTGAGCAATTCTTAGTGATTCTCTCTCCCATCTCTTTCTAAATCTATTCTGGAGGGTTCCCCCGTCCCCTGGAGCAGATTGTACAGATGTGTGTAAGGCTCTTGGACAGCAGTTCCCACCCTTGGGTCTCCAGATGTTCTTGGACTACAACTCCCAGAAACCTAATGGTGAAGGCTTCTGAGAGTCTTAATACAAGAATGTCTGGGGACCCAAAGTTGGGAATTGCTGTTCTAGGAGGAAGGGCGAATTGTTAAAGGTTACAACTGTGTATTCTACTGAAAGACGTTTTCTGCTTGCAGAGGTGATGAGTTCTGCAGCTTAGTGGTTTAAAAAATGGAGTCTTGATAGATTTAATAGCTGTTGATGCAATGAGGAGCTTTCGCGCCGTGTTGTGCTACTTCTCTGTGTCCTTTCAAAACCAGTTAGCCTGAAGATCAGTGTTCCTTCAAAGGTTACATCAGTTTGCCATCAGCACACACACATCCCTTTGAAAGGAGGAGCTAAGGTGGGACTGGATAAAGAGCACACTTTTCTCCTTGAAGAAATTATACTGTGTATTGCCTCCAGTATTGGTGCACTTTACCTTTGTATACCCGCTACTGGCGATCTAAACAAAGGTCAGCTGTTGGTCTCGTGTTCTTCTTGTATGCTTCTTGTGGCATATGACTTGAACCGGTGGGAAAAGAATGCTGAATTTGCTAGACCTTTGGTGTAATTCAATAGGGCTCCTCTTATGAGTCCCTCGTTGATTCTAATTAACCATTTCATGATTCAACCAAAGGCTTGAGAAATTGTATTGTATTTGCATTGAAATCTTTGATTGGCACAGTAAAGAAAGAGAGCTTTGCCTGAAAACTGCTATCGTTTTTCTGGTTCATTCATTTATTTATCCCAGGAGTGTTATCTTTGTAGTCTGTAGTGTCTGAAGCCACATCTTTCTTGGTTGTTACTTTACTGATCTGACATTGGCCTAGCTATTATGAGTAGTGTGAATAGTGAAGTAATAATTCAGCTGAAGATCAAACTGCTGTCAACTTATATATTTCAAGTAAATGTAATATTGGCTCTGTATCTTAGATTTATGGATCCTTTAGTTTTCAGTGTTTGTCCAAGGGTAAAATTATTAATATACCAAGGTATAAATTAAAAGCATAGAAACATATGTTTATAAATGTATTTAAGATCTTCTTTTCTTTCCAAAACATGGAAAATAATGACTTTGTCTACTGTCAATATTTGGATAACACTACTGTTAAAACCAGTTTTATTAAAATTAATGAATATTTTATTAATCATTAATTGTTTATCATTTAGTGGTAAAGCTTTTCTTAATGAATTCAGATATATATTTTTGTATCTGATAATATAGGGATTCTTTATTAGCTCAACTAGCATAGACTCATTGAATCAATAGATTTCTGGTAAGTCAACATTTGTGTGAATGCCATTGATTCAATGGATCTACTGTAGTTGGCTTTAGCAAATTGAATTTAGCCCATAACTAGTAAAATAAATATAAAGAAAAACAAGTTCAGTGACTGTTACCAAAACAGTATCAATTGAGACTATATTTATTTATTAGCTCTAAAATTATGAAAAATGACTTTTTTAGATTGTGTTTTGAAGTTTTACATCAAGTTTTGTGTCTTTTAACAATGATTTTTTGTTCTCCTGCAGTATAAAAAAATGTAGAAATTACTATGAAGTCCTTGGAGTATCCAAAGACGCAGGTGAAGAGGACCTGAAGAAAGCTTACCGAAAGCTTGCTCTGAAGTTTCATCCAGACAAAAACCATGCACCAGGAGCAACAGAAGCTTTTAAAAGTAATATTCCTAATTCACTTTAAGATGAGATAGAAGTTTTCAGGACAGCAGTGGTACATCTCTGCCACCTATGTTCTTGTGCTACTGCATATACTTGCTCCATGATATACTGCTTATCATGGCAATTTAGATCCAAATGTGCCCTTTTTAATTATAATAGTAATAGTCAATGACCAAAGACCTGTTTTTCACCTTATATTAGAGCAAAGGTAGTGGCTCTTCAGATGTTATTGGATTGCAATCTTCATCATCCTAGACAGCTGTCTTACCCACAGTCTTAGCTTATGGAGAACCAGATAGTATTCAAGTCCGATCTAGATATGTGAGAAGAATGGAACTAAACACAACAATGCTATTACAATCACAGAACCAGAAGCATGACAGCTTCTGCATGCTGCCCATTCTAATATTGTAGAGTCTTATCCAACATATTTATTTATTTATTTATTCATTCATTCATTTTTATGCTTCTTAACCGCCCAATTTTCCCTCAGAAACTCTGGGCGGTGTACAATAGATTGTAGCATCAACTTACCCAAACAAACCCCCATAAAGATTTTAAAACAATAACAACCACAATATATACAATAGTGCTTGCAGAAGCATTTATAACACTTGTGGCTAATTTTGTTCACACAGTTATTTGGTTCCAGCTCAGTGTGTTCAGATCCTTGTAAATAAAGGTAGCAAACAGTAGATTATAGAAACTGTAAACCATATACTTACCTTGGAAAAAAAGAGACCTGGACAAATAGAAAAGTACCAATGTTTGTATGATGGCTTCAGTATTCCATGCACAAGATACGAGTGCAGTCTAAACAATTGTGTGAGTAATTCACATACCTGGGAATCTACAAATTATGCCTCAGCTTGGCAGAAAAATATTATTTTTTTCTAGTCAGCAGGACTAGCAGAAATGCCACTGACTGGCTGGAGATTAAATGAGGAAATGAAGCCTGCTTTCTCCTTTGACTAATACTCCAAACAGAAGTGTTCCCTAGCATTAGTTTGTCTCTAAAAACTAAATGCTGTTCCCTCTTCCCTGGGAAGTTGCCATCACCAGATAACAATATCTATTTTCAGAACCCCCCCTTCCAATTAAAAAAAAAACTATTGCCATTTCTTCACATTCTGCTAGGAGAGTACCACTTCACAACCCAGTCATTTTTGTTCGTCATTTAAGCCACTTCTGGGAACAAAATAAGGAAGGAGAAATTGTGACTGGTTCGCTTTTCTGGTGTGGAGAATAGTAGGAAAAGAAGCTACTGGTGTTACCCCCTCAGTTTGTTTACAAACTAAAACCTTCTGTGTTCTTTTAAAAGCACCTGCAGTTAGAATGAACCAGGATGGAAGTTGACAGGAAGTAATGTATTCTGAGTGTAAAGGTAGCAGATAGGATTTCAGAGGTTCATAGGTGCTTTTAGTAATTCCAGGAGGAGTGCATTAGTGTGTGTGGGGGGGGGGGAGGCAGAAGGGGCCACTAGGGGAATTCTTAGCTCTGAAAATGGATAAGACACAAACTAGAAATGGTGCAGAGACATGTTCCAGCCTTCCATTCTGAGCTGTAGTGTTTGCAGGAAGGTGAGAAGAAAAGAAACAGACCCTTGCCAGTGTCATTCGGAACTAGTGTGACAAACCTGGATTTTAGAAACCCCTGCCACTCATTATAACTGTGTTATGACCTGGTTCCTTTTGCGCTACCACCATTACCCAAAACAATTCTGATTTAGCTAATCAATAAACAGGGACCGACGCCTGCTTTAACGTTTCAAAATAACACTGTAGTTTATTTAAGTTACCAAATAAAAGAGTAATCACAACATACTATTCACCTGAGGCTTTTATTTTTCTTTAATTTTAAACACAAAACCAATTATATGTTCATTTTCTTATTCAGCTGTTCCCTAAACAGTTCGTATCCAATCCCTAACCAGACCCTATCTGTCATTTGTATATACATCTGTTTATATACTCTTTAGCCCCAGCTACAGACTATTTGATTGGTTAAACAGATACCATTTCATAAATATTCATAACTCAGCTTTAGGTTCCGTAACAACTAGAGAACACAAAGTTTCGCTCAAAACAAACTCCCGGTTCTTCTGGTGCCTTACTTTAGTTTCTTTGTTCCTGGGCATCCTTATTTACAATCAAATGTGTCGTGAGTGGGTATATTTCAAGGCTAGAGATGCATAACAAACTGTTTAAAAAAACAGTTTTAAGCAACACTTTGTGATATCTCAGGAAGGTTGACATTTAAAAGAAAAGCATTTTTTAAAAAATCAAGTCAGTGTGGCAGGACAAGTTTGATGTTACTCAGCACCCTTTGTGTTGTGATACCTGCTGACCTTGTTACCATAGCGATGTCCTAGGTTTGTTCCCAGTTGCTCTCAAAGGGAAGCAATGAAGGGCAGGAGATGTTTTCATTTGAACAGTGTAGCACACAAAATACCATACATTTATTTTAAATATCATGCTTCATGTTATTTGTATACTATGTGGAACCAGCACAGTACAGTCAAGGAATGTGATTGACTGTCTAGCCTATGAACGATCAAAATTACAGCACAGCATTCATTTGTTGCGTCTATATACCGTATTTCTAAACTCCCTTTCTTTCTCCTCCACTCCCCGATGCCCTGCCTTTCAGAGATTGGGAATGCATATGCCGTGCTAAGCAACCCAGAAAAACGAAAACAATATGACTTCACAGGCAGTGAAGATCCATGCAGTCACCCCAGCAATGGTAGATTTAACTTCCACAGGGGTTGTGAAGCTGATATTACTCCCGAAGATCTCTTCAATATGTTCTTTGGAGGGGCGTTCCCAACAGGTATTTACCCACTGAATCAAGGTGTTCATTACTCAAGACTTAATTCATCAATGCAGTTTGAATTTTTCTGTTTCCAAGTGGAGAGCCTCCAGGATAATTTTTGTGACCTCCAACATAGTGAGAGAGAGAGTGGATGCACACACACACGCCCACACCCCATATTAATGTAGTTTTCCCCTGTCAAGGGGGACACAGGCAACATTGCCCTATTTTGAGGGGTCCCTCAGACCCATAATGTTCTTTTGAAAAATCCTTTTTAATCAATTTTTGTCACAAGATAATTTTAATAGATTTGCTGAATTAAACCATTTTCAATTATTAAAAAGCCAACAGTAGTAGCCTTAATACTGCAGTACATAAACATTGGTTTTAAAAGCAAATTAGCTCCACCCTCAGGAGTGCAATCTTTGCGCTCCTAGAAAATGTGAAAAATAGTTTGCTTTTCTCACTTCTGAAGAACAGATTTGTGGAGCCTGGAAGCTTACTTTACTTTTCAGGAGCTAAAAATCCAATAAACACAAAGGTAAACTACTACAGTATATGCTTTTCTTGAAAACAGCAAGAATATTTGCAGTATTTGTACTACGCTGTTTGATATTGCCACAGTAGGATCTATTGCTACAAATATTATCTCTGAGTGCTTCCCTTAAATTGTGTGCATTTTGTTTATTGACTTGTGAATATAGCCATTTGATAATTTCTCTCTTCATAGGTAGTGTACATTCCTTTTCCAATGGACGGTCTAGCTACAGTCATCATAATCAGCATCGTCACAGTGGACATGAAAGAGAAGAGGAGAGGGGAGATGTATGTTTTGTGTTTACCAGAATTTTACTCAGTCCTATATTTCCCAGATATTGTGTCATGGAGTAAAATTAAAAAGTAGCATATCATCCAGTTGGGTTGCCCTTGACAGTGCCTCTGAAATAACTAGATATAAAGAAACATTAACATAAAAATCCTAATACTAATAGTTATTGCTATTCCTGCTAGAATCCTATATATAATTCCCCAGATACAAGCTTCTCTGGGCATTGTGGCATACTCACAGATAAGTAATACTTGAGGTCAACAATGAAGATGATCCAGTTGATGTAGTCTCCCTGATTAGTCCCCATCTTTCTTCCAGGCTAGCAAAGGCAAGTGTATCTCCATTACAGATCAACAATAGCAGTAGGGATTTCCTAAGCTGGCTGCATGAGCTACCATCTTTTGAGTCATTTGACTTGTATAAGTGCCATTTAGTTCCTTTCCCTTGTATACATGGAGAAAGAGGAGAATTAAGAGTCGAGTTCTTCATCAGGGTCCTGGTTTTGAAGAACCTCTAGCTGGTGCTTCATCTCAGGTATGGTCATGCCTTTGGCACCATCCAGTTTGCCACAAGTGGTGGTTTTTATCCAAAATTGAGTTCAGAACACACAGAATGACATCACATCTGTTTTAGCTAATACAGTATTGTTCAAATCTACATAGGACCCTAAAGGGAAAAAAATACCTGTTCAAAATGGTTTAAGTTGAGGAAAAAACACCTAGATTTGTGGAAGTGTTGGAGCTGTTACTGTCATTTGAAAAGTTTTGTGGTCACTTGAACTGTTGATTATTCTTTAAAATGTGTTCTAGAGTATTTTTATTTTGTTAGGATACCAAGAAAAATACATTCACAAACTTGCTCAAGACTTGCTCAAGCAGAAGGAAAATGAGTATGTTTAATGATATAAAAAGATTCAGGATACAAAGGAATACAACAAAAGATTACATCATCAGCTTTGTCAGCTGGTACAATATCCTTCAGAAGCTTTAAGGAAAGCCTGGAGCAGACCAGAAAGCAGGGTGATGGGACAAACTAGATCCTTTCAAGTGGGAAAAACCCAACCAAGTATTGTGTGATTTTCCTAACGGATTGATGTTTCATTTTCCAGGGTGGCTTCTCAATGTTCATTCAGTTGATGCCAATTATTGTATTGATCCTTGTTTCTTTGCTGAGCCAGCTGATGGTGTCTAATCCTCCATATTCATTATATCCAAGATCGTAAGTAGTTAAATTTGTATAATGAGACCTTCGGGTACCGTGGGTGGCATGTAAGTTGAATGAATGAATGAATGAATGAATTTTTGCCCAGTCCAATTAAGCCCCATTAGGATTGTGGATTTCTCCACTGGTTTCTGTTGGATGGTAAGCCTCACTTCAGTCCCTGAAGATGTTTTAAAGTAGCTTCTTTGCCTCAGCCCAGAAATGATCTATACAGACTAGACATGGGCACGGAGCGGCGAAATGGTCATTTCCGTTTTCGGTTATCATTTCTGTTACGTAATGGAAACGGTAACGATAATTACGCCGCTCCAGTTCGAACCCAACCCAAAAAAAGAAAAATTGGGTTGGGTTTTTCGTTGTCGTTAATGGCATCGCGGCAATCGTGCGATGCCAAGCAGCACAGAAAAAAGTTTTTAAAAGTAAAAAAAAAAAAAAAAGACTCCCGGCCAAAAAAGCAGGCGAAAATATGCCTGCCTGAGGACACCTCCCAGAGGGGTGGTTTCTGGAGGGGGGGTCCCCGGCCTTCCCCCCCTCTCCTGTCCTGGGATGCTTGCACCAGGCTGGGGGGGGGTCATCCTCATCGTCTGTCTCGCATGCCATGCGGTGGGGGGGGATCCAAAATGGCGACCACAATTTTTCTTTAGAAATCGTGGTCAAAAAACACACCAAATCACCACAGAAACACATGAAATTTATTTATTTTAAATGCCTGGTTTTTAATAGTAGCAGCAGTGGGTTTTTATAGCAATAAAATGTCGCATTTATTTTATTTTATTTTATTTTTTATTTTTTTAGACCTGCCCATTTGGGCTGGGCATCATGGGACCATGCAAATTTTTTGAACCATTCCACCAATGGCATGGCCAGGTTTTGACTGACACTTCTGGATGTGCCAGAGGGCATAAAAAGCCGAGGCACCTTCCAGAAGTTGCAGTCGGGTCTTGGATGTGGAGGGTGGAGGGCTGTGTGGCTGGCTGCTGCTGGCTGATTGGAGGGAGGCTGGAGGCTTTAGATTTAAGTTAGGCAGGCAGGGAGGGAACTGAATTTAGAAAATAATTTCTTTGATTCTCTGCAGCTTTTGTCTGCTGAAGGGAATAGCAGTTTATTCTTTTTTTCCCTCTGGCAGTTTGTGAGGATTTTTTTTTCTGATATTGGGTAAAGGGGGAGGTTCGACTGGGAGGAGGTGTGGATTTATTTTAAAAATATATCACATTGGGATGTCAAATCGCGCTAAATCGCGGTGGAAACGACAAACGAAACAATGAAATGACAAATTTTTGAAAAATTTCGCGACAAATGGAAACGACCCAAAACGGACCCGTTCCGACAAACGAAAACTCGAAACGTCATTTTTTTCTGGTCATGCCCATGTCTAATACAGACCATAAGGTGGATCAGGTTTTTGTGTGTGTGTGTTTTGCATCTTTGTGTCTTCCTCCACTTCCAGCTACTCTGCTCCATTATCTTTTCCACCTTATTATTAGGTATTCTTTCCACAGACAGTGAGCATTCTATACCACTGAGTTCCCTCACCATGAATGAATGAATGAATGAATGAATGAATGAATGAATGAATAAATAAATAAATAAATAAATAAATAAATAAATAAATAAATAAATGTAGTAGTACTTAAACATTTAAAGGGCATGTTCATGGAGACAGTGGGCTGAAGGAGCCTTGGGAGTTTTAGATTTGGCTCCGTGCTCAGTCACAGAATTCACTTGGTTTAATCTGGATGATTTAAAGTAAATCATCTCTCTCTCCTTCTCACTCTAACTCATGACACAAGATTGTTGTGAGAATAACCGTAATACTACACTGGCCAGAGCTCATTTGAGGAAAGATGTGATAGAATTGTCTTTAACACTCATTTAGAATTCTACAATATACACCTGTATTCCTTTAGAAAAATAGTGACTTGACAAAACAAACACAATTCTGAAAATTATTGACTTGGTTAATTCCTTCATCTAGATGCCACTTCAAAAAAAAGTGTTCAAAGAAAACTGGGTAGAGAAATGGGAAGCAATAAGTTATTCATAGTATCTGAAGCTGTAAAAGAGAAAAAATTATGTCACTGCTTAAGAGGTTGCATGTTGCCTGTGTGGTGTGTGTTTAGAGACTTTAATGGTAGCATTTATCCATGGTGCAGCAGATTTGATAATCTTACTTAGCTTTTGTTTGTTAATTTTGTTTATTGATGCTAATCCTTAGTTTGAGATGATCACAGGAGATGACCATCAGTTTGGGGTCTCTTTTCAGGGGTACAGGGCAGACCATTCAGATGCAGACAGAAAACTTGGGTGTTGCCTATTATGTTAACAAAGACTTTAAAAATGAATACAAAGGCGCAAGTTTGCAGAAGATAGAAAAGAGTGTTGAAGAAGACTACGTGTCGAACATCCGAAATAACTGTTGGAAGGAGAGGCAGCAAAGTAAGTAGAATTTATGGCTTGTGCATTGTTTTTTAAACATCTGCTGAATTATCTTATAACTTGACGTCTGTGGTTCCTTACCTTGAGTCCCCCAATGTTGCTGCACTAAAACCCCTAGAAGCCTTCACGACTAGCTGTGCTGGCCAGAATTTCTGGGGACTGTAGTCGAAGAATATATGAGGACCAAGATTGGGAACTACTGCTTTAGGTGAAACAATATTTTGGCTTGGATCCGAAGAGAAGGTAACATAAAGAAGCCCCTGGTGTGTATGTGTAGATGTTTGCCCAGTTGGGTCACTTCACACCTGCCCACAGCAACATTGTACACCATTGTTTTTAATCAATAAGTAGAACATAGTATTGTATAGTGTGATTTGAAAAGTATTCAGTTTATAAACACATATTTTATCCCACTTGGTGGCCTTATTCTCTGAACCTCTAACTCCATAGATGCATTGTATAACAGGAAATGCCAATGTAATGTTTGCAAAGTGTCTTAAACACTTCAAATATGTTAAATAAGTATTGCTGCTTATGGAAGGAGCCATCAAAGGTGGACTTCAAATGAACTCTCTTCCTCTGTTCACCTATCAAAGTTGTCATTGCTATGCGGAATTCAGATATGGCCCATGTAGATCACCAGATCTTGTTGTTCTCCAGCTCGTTTACCTATACCAGTAAAAATGTGAAAGAACCTACATGCAAGGAGGGGATGTCTCTTGATAACTCCAACCAAACATAAGAGGTTGTTATTGGGAGGTCTTTGTTGCCTGCCAGCTACAGGAAGGATGTGCTATTTTAAGACAAGGGCAACAAGCAGTGTTGAGCAGCCATTGGCAGTATAATGGACAAAGAAGGGGAAGGGGCAGCCATAGGGTGCTATCTTAAGACAAGGGCAACAGGAAATGTTGAGCAGCCATTGGACAAAGAAAGGAGGGAAAGGGACAGCCATAGTGGGATGGTAGCCCCCATACTTTCTTCTAGTGCAGATCCCATGAATAGCCTTGGTGCCTTTCTAGATTATCCTACCTTTCAGTGCCATCAAGCTTGGTATCTCAATGGGGTTTGTTAATGTGATATGGTCAGCACTGCAGCTTAGTGTTTTTTCTTCCTTCAAGATGGCATCTTGCAGAAGGTGGTGCTTTGAATCTGGATCATTTTAATTTAGTAGTAGCCAGGTGTAACATGAAATAATTGGATAATATTATTTAGCTGTGACCTTTCTAACATTTGCTTCTTTTTTTGCACACACAAAAAGAAACAGATTTGCTATATGCAGCTAAAGTGTATCGAGATGACCGTCTCCGAAGGAAAGCAGAAGCCATCTCCATGGACAACTGCAAAGAACTAGAACGGTTGACCAGCATCTACCGAGGAGGATGAACTAGATTCTTGCTTGTACTTCTCCAAAGTACATATTCCCTATATGTATAAAAAGGAAAAAAAAATCTGTAAACTGGGAAAATACTGTGCTGTCACGACAGCTTAAAAAAAAAAGAGGGATGTAAAACTCTACTGTGTAGCTGTTTCCAGAAACCTTATCCTGAAGTTCCAATATCATTTATTAGCCTCTTTACTTAGTCTGAAATATATGACACAGTTTGTTACATCATTGAACTGTCCTTTACATTACACTCCCGAGGCTTCTGTGAACTCTTCTGCAAGGAAGCAGCAGTTTGGAGATGCTGGCTATACTTGTAGAGATGTAGACATAGTGGTTTTCCTCCTTAAAATACTTGCCATGTAAATATGTGTGGAAAAAGAACATGTGTGTGTGTATATAAAAATGTTAAGAAAATCTCAAAGGCATCTAGAGGCACTGAAACTTTTAATCTCGTGGATGGAATAAATATTATTACATCATTCCTTCTTCTGCTTTCAGGTGTGTGGAACTAAAAGGGGGGAAAAGAGCTACTTTAATTTCTTTGCATATAGTTCTAGCCTGGAGGAACTTGACTGTTGTTTTCAAGGCCATGTAGATTTATAATGAAAATGTTTAAGTAAAGCAGCCTGCTGGAGAAGCATCAGCCACTTCTGAAGTTTTAATTCTTTCTCTAAGCAGAGGCAAAACTGAAATCTGTTCCAGCATGCTGCTTGGGAGGTGAAATACAGACCCCCCCAAAAAAGAGAAATGTGCAGGTACATCATACTGGTTTTGGGTTCTAGAAGAAAGCAATCTGTAATAAAACCAGTGCTGCTACTGCTGCTGTACTTTTCTCTCCCTCGACTTCGCCTTTGGTTGCAAACAAATTATTCTGATATCAAAGGCATGGAGCTTACTGGACTGTGCACCAAATCAAAATGCATGCTTAATTCATAGGCCTCTTTCACTGTTATATAGACAGGGACTAAAATTAGTTGTTTAAAAACAATTCATTGGAGGGCATAGCAGTTTTGTTAGATTACAATGCTGGCACTTTAACAAAACTGCTGTCAAAAGCTTGTTCATTAGAGGAGTTATTCCTAAACTTCAGCCTTGTGCCTTGGAACCCTTTTGCTCATCCTTTTAAGTTGCACTGGTTTTGAACTGCTGCTGTCACTGAAATTATGTGATTCTGCCCAATGACACTAGCAAAGAAGTTACAGAGGAGGTGTTCATGGGAAGCTTGTAGAGAACACGGGTATCCCTATAAAAGAGAAGCGATCTGATTCTAAGAGATCATAAGAAAAATGTATCTAGTCAACTGAAACTAAAAATGCAAGATGGTGCCTGACAATTAAATACGTCTTCTGACTCAATGAATTAATATTGGAAAAGGAAGAAATGTATTTCTTTAATTTTCCATACCGTTTATTCTAAAGGCTTATCTAAGAACATTTTGCAGATTCATTTACAGTTAAATGTTATCCCAGGATGGATAATCAAAATATCACTTTCAAGTGCGGTAATACATTAGCTGATTTCCTTTCCTTTTTCAGTAAAGCTACTCACTGTTGCTGGTGGTCAAGGTGTGTGTGTGTGCAAATTAAAGATTTAAGTGGTTTGTTGGGCCATGAGCCTTGTTTGAGAGGACCACATGAACACATGACTTTAATGGCTGACTATGGAACAAAAGCCTTACTTGACACATGGAGCATAACTAATCATACAAAAGTCCACAGAGTGATTTTGGTGGCAGCGTTCTCAGAATCATGGCTGATTTTGCCATGACACGTACTGCAGATGAAAAGGAATCGTGGAATAGATTGGCTTCTGAGTTCTACAAGTAGTATAATGTAATGGAAAAATACTTTCTAGGGGTTCTCACTGAGTTTCAGATTAAGGCTGAAATATGAGCATCAGATATCATGCACAGTAATGGATTTCCTTCCGTTCCCTTTCCCATGCAAATGAATACCAGTCATATAAGCAGTGCCATAACAAGTGCTAGAAGGTGGTAGCCTAATTTAGCAGTACTAGAGTGCTATAACTAATGCAGATTTCCCATGTTTGCCGTTACCTGGTAGATTTATTTGAACACCGTGCATTTAATTTATTTGAAAGATCACCCCTCCATATCATATTGCAAAAGAAGAGTGCGGTACTTTAACATTACATGTGATATCATAAGTTTAAATTTCATCTCCAATACTTCTCTTACTTTCCTGGAAGGGTTAGATAAATGCTGCACTTCCAAGCATTGAACTGCAACACCCATAAGCATGGGTGAGGAATGCTGGTAATTGTGGTGCAGCAACCTCTGAAGGGTTACACTTTGCTCAGTTTATAGAAACACTCAGAAGCGTCCTGAGTGAGTGAGACACAGCCAGTGATGTCATACCTGTTGAGTTTCTGTCTCTAAATAAACGTTTTTCAAAAACAGCAACTTGTATGAATCTGGGAAATGCTAATTTTATAGAGGATTCTCTACTTCATTCTGAGTAAACAAGCAGTGTTGACTTAAGTGTGGCTGAATACGATTGGAAGCCTGGATATATCATCACAGTTAATCTCACCTCTGCAAATGGCCTTTTCGCAAGGATTCCTTGACTGAATGTTTGTTTAAATTTTGGGCTATTTTTCTGTTTTCTTGTGCAGCTGCATATGAGCCTTCTTTTCCACTGTTAAGTTCCTCAGAATGGCTCTTTCACAGTCAGGGAAGCCATGCTCCAAGAGTCGTGAGGCAAATTTGAAAAAACTGACTGTTCACCTGAAGGTAAAATACAGCCATGGCCCCCAGTGTGTGTTCTATGGGACTTTTAACAGGGATTCCACACTGAGAGCATAGGCAATGGAAAACAAACTGGTTCATTGAAATATGTTTGCCCTGATTATGTGTGGTAACAGAATTTCAGGCTTATTAGAAAGCCAGGCACAGTAGTCTTCCCTGGAGTAAGCTGAAGGTCACCTGAGTTCATGTGACCCTTCCGAATCCAATAGATCACAACGCCAAGCCATTCTAGGTTGCATAGCCAAAGGTAAGAGACTAGTTCCATAAAAGAGCATCTAGAAGGCTCCATGATGTCCTACCCTTTTGTGTAAAAAATCAACTGAGTTTGACATATTTATATAAAAGCAAAGATAAGATTCAATCACAGATCTCTTGAATAATGTAAAATTCTGTGCTCCTTTAGTGTGCAATTTCTTAAGCGTACTTAGTGAAGTAAATTTTGGTGAAACTGCATAGACTTAAGGATGGTTCTTGCACTGAACTGGTGGTTCCTTAATCTGCTACCTTATTTATTTGTGTCATTTATAGTCCATCTTTCCCCCAATAGGAGGAGGACTCAAGATGGCTCTAAAGAATTTATCTGTTGCAGCATACTTTTTTAAAAGAAATTGTCATTTTGAATGTTGTGTAGCTATTCATATTATTCATTGTTGCATCCTCTTTTCTATAAGTACACCAGATACGGAGCCCTTACTCCCTTTAGCAATGGTAACGGAAACCCTGTGATAGAGGTGGGCAACTGATAATGAATTCTTACACTTTACTATTGCTGTTATGTTCCAAATCTTTTCCCTTTAATACTCTTCAGATACATACCAAGTGTTAAAGAATCTGGCCTTAAATAAACAATACACCATCATTCACAATGTGCAGTAGAGATTTGATTTCAAGATTATCAAACATCCCATTAGTACTATGACTTGGAATCTACATTATTTTCTCAGCTGTTTCAACCAATTTGGTTGGGGAGGGGCAGCTTGAGGCACCTAGTGTACACCAAAACAGTACTATAGTAGGCCCATCATATCCGCAGTCTGAAAATATTAAAAGAAAAACACGAGAAACACATATTTCCATGATGTAATTACCAACGCTGGCCACTAGAAGAAGCTAGGGACAATTTTATGTAGAGTTCACTATTATCCACTGATTTTTCACAACTGGGGGGCTTAGAACTGATCTCCCCCCCCCATACAGGGATCCTGCTGTATACAGGTTGCATAGGAAATTATTGTTATGGAGCTAAAGGTTTTCCCCTGACATCTGCAATTCTGGTTATATCCCTGTCTTTCATAATTGCTGCTTTGCAAATGTTTTGCTTTATATGGCAGACATTAGCAAAAGAGCAAGTTCATCTTGTATCGGTTTTTGATACAGCATTAACCTGATGATTTCTCCTCTACTCCAAGAGGGCTGATCTAAAAACAAAGGGAAAGCTGTTAAAAATATGTTCACAACTACACATCTGTATTTGAGACTTTGCAGAGGCAGAATATACATTTATAGAGAAGAAACTTTTGTAAGTTTAGTATTGGTGATAGTTGGCTCTGTTTAACATCACTTCTCTCAGTAAGACTTATGAATCAATTTTCCATTCCAGACCTTTTGGAATGTATAAAGGCTGCAGAACAGAAATCCCAGGTAAACTGGGCTCTGTATATTATTAACATATTGCCCATGTGGGGGGGGGTTTTTGGGGGGGGGGGGCAATTACCAGGTTCCTTATTTCTCATTTTATTGTATTATTGGTTTGATTTTTATTCTCTGCTTCGATCTTGATGTTTGTTTTGTGTTGATTTCTATGTAAACTGCCCAGAGTTCCTTTGGGAAAATCAGTGCGGTATAGAATTATAAAAATAAATAAATAAATAAATAATTGATGCTGCAATGGCTTTTCTAATTTACAAGACAACAGCATGTTTCATAGGTCAGTGACCAAGCTTGGTTGCAGTCTTGCTTTTACAAACCCAACTTATACCTTACATTAAGGATGACTTCAGTGTTGCAGATTTTTAAATTATTTTGTAAAGCTGCATTGTTTTGTCTTTCAGTTCTTTGCACCAACATTTGTTGATCTGAGGTATACTTAAGGTTCATGTTATTCTGTTTGGATAGATATATAATATGTTTTGCAGCTTTATATTTCATATTTATGGTTGTTTAGTATTTTATTGCTACATGTCTGTACAGAGTATCTTAAGCAATAGGGATTTTGGTGTCATAATATGGAATAAAGCACGTTTCTCTGTTCCCTTTCCTTTTCCCATCATAGTCCACTGTAGCTTGTAATAGTTTTGTGTAACACCAGCCACAGTTTGCTGCGTGAATTTTGGTTAATAACCACATACAATGAAACTATAAATCAATTTGCCAAGCTAAAGTCTGCTCCCCGAATATAAAACTTGCCTGCCATGTTGAAAGAAGATGGAAGGAAACTGTCTTGATCATACCTTTAACTTAGAGCAGGCATGCCCAGACTTCGGCCCTCCTGATGTTTTGGACCACGACTCCCAGAATTCTAAGCTTAGATTGCCAATGGCAAAGGACTGTGGGAGTTGTGGTCCAAAACATCTAGAGGGCTGAAGTTTGGACATGGCTGACTTAGAGGTTATACAGACATTGTAAACCATGGATTGCATTAACCGTTTTAATCAGTGGCTTCACATCCTTGTGTTTGGCTACTCTTTAACCATTGTTTAGGTATTCCATATATAATGTTGATGTATAAACTCTACCTCTGCATAGGGCCTGTGGGTGGGTGCACACGGGGTTTCTTTTTCAGGGTCCATCCTTCAAAGAACATACCATGTACCACTGCTTTTCCTAGGCATCTGAATATAAACAAGCATTTCCCCTCTTTTTACTAAACTGTGAAATAACATTTGATGTTCCACAGATGAAATGATGTTTTCAAACTAGCGGTAATTGCTGAATGTTGATGACAATCTCATAGTAAATACTGATGCGTTGCGGAGATGCCATAAAGCATGTCAAAATCTACAACATTTAACTTGACAGGGAGCTTAATCGGCATCAGTGAGTTATTTTTAAGAAAATGCAGTTAGGAATGAACTGCTGTATAGGTCTCTTTCCTGTTTAAAAAAAAAAACACCTCAAGGAGCTGTGTGCTACTCCTGGAAATGCTAATAAGACAAGAGCTCTAACATTTGTTAATTATGCTTTACAAGCTTATAAAGGAAGCCCATCAAATGAAATTCAGGTGGCGTTGTAACAAAGAAAATATTTTATTTAGGTGTAGGTTTGATGGTTAAAATTCTGATTTGTAATGTATGTAATGTATTATCAGACTTATATCAAAATAAAATTATTTTCAGTGTGGATGATCCATTTTACCTTCTCTTACCTTCAGGCACTGGCATGATAAAAGCTTACATCTACAGTGAATTTTTATTTACTTTGGCCTTGTGATGTGATTAGGTAGTATATACAAGAATGTATTCTCATACATTCCTGTTCCAAACTACACTATCACTTTATCCCCCTAAATGTGAATTATTATTATTATTATTATTATTATTATTATTATTAGTAGTAGTAGTAGTAGTAGTAGTAGTAGTAGTAGTAGTAGTAGTAGTAGTAGTAGTAGTAGTAGTAGTTATAGGGTTGGTTAAGACCAGATGCTATGCAAAATGAAGGATACATTGCCGGGGGGGGGGGGGGGACTGGGTCCCTTGGAAAACAAAAAAAAGTGAATTTCTCCTTCACCACTGTAGCCACCTCCCGCAGTGTTGTATGAGGTCCTCTCATTTTTCCAAAGCACATTTTCTAGGGAAAGGGTAAATTAATGAAATTCATTTCCCTCGGTGGCAGCATCTAATTACTAGGGATCCCATGCAAGCACGTCTAGATCCAGCCCTTGTGATTCTGATTTCTGAATCATTTGACTAAATCTAAGGGGAGGATATTTTAGAAAGAAGTGCAGCAGTAAGAGAAGAACAGAAAAAAAATCACAAGGAAGCCAGTCAATGCACGTGAAAACTGTTGGGGCTTTTGCTGCAAGCAGGCAACCTAGGATGCCTTATTATAGGGTGCCAATTTCATTTTGAGAACATTAATTCAAGCTGCAATATTTAAAAAAAACTTGTTGCCTAGATGAATGTAAAATGCAAGGTTGTGTAAAGGGTCATCTTTTTAAATTAAGGATATGGAGAAACTATGTGATGTGGTTGACTGTCCAGTTTGGAACAGAACAGAGCCTGCCATCCTGTACATATATCTATCTACCTGAGAGAGCAAGTCCCATTGAACTGAATGTTGTCTTCTATGTGAAAGGAAATCCTCAAATGTGTTATATTCTTAACTATGTCAATAGTAACAGAAATAATCAAGAGTTTTTAACTGTTAAACAGTGTTTTAGTACCCCTATGTATTTCAATCAAGGACCATTATGATTTCTAAGATTCCCATAAAGACACTGTTGATGTTATTTTATTTCCCATTGCTTGAAGATGAGTGAACAAGCCATTCAAGCTAAGATTGCTTTTTAAAAAGATCACCATTTAGGTAGACTTACAATTTAAAGGCATAAAACTGTATTTGAAATAGTTCTTACCTGGATGACTATATTTTGGTAAACTCTGTAATTTATCTTCAAATTTAAACTACTGTTCCTCTAAAATCTTGATACTGCTCCTTATATGAAATAAGTTAATTAAAATAAGTTAAACACGGCTCTGCCTTCATTTCTGTCTCTTTTTAAGGAACTGAACTACTAGCTGGGTCCTAGGCCAAAATGAATTTCATGGAGTCCTTAAGGAAGATACACCTCCTCCCAGTTCACTCAGGCTTGCATATTTACAGCACAATTACACAGCAAAGAAAGGGAAGCAAACTTGTATTCTGGAATACTAGTGACTTAAGAATTAAAATGTCACTCCTGAGATGCTTATAAGGCAAAGCTCTTCAAACATTTAAAAAGGTGCCCTGTCTTAAGAGCGGCTCAACTTAACAGCAATTCGACTTAAGAGAGGAAAATGTTGGTGTTTTAACTACTGCCTTACAAATTTTAGATATGGTCTGCTCAACTTACAATTTTTTTCATTTTTAAAATTTTTTTAACTTATTTTTTCAAATTTTCAGATAGGTACCGTGACTTAAGAGTAGTTTTAAGAGCATGCATTCGGAACAGATTAAATTCGTAAATTGAGGTGTACTGTATACAAACTAGAAGAAAGAGTATGTGTGTTGTGTCGTTACAGTCGTGACCAACCTTTCGTACCCTGCTATCTTTGCCATCTCCCCCTTTCTTTTTAAAAAACATTTATTTATTTGTTTTCTCCACTAAACTAAATAAATATGTTGCTTGTTTCCTGTCGTGTTACCAATTCAGTCACAATTTTCCCAACATTTCAGCCCAATATAATTCATATCTCCTTTCCCAACTTAAAGGAACCATACTTTCGTACTACGTTTCCTTACCATCTCATCCATGTTCTATCTGTCTTTACTTACATCTGTTTTCTAATACAAAAATATAGCCTGTCTAATCTCAACAGTATATTCAATCTCAATGTTTAATTCTTCAATACTAAACAACTTAGGATACATTTTAGCTAACTATACTGTATATATTCCAAATGTCATCCATGGTATATTTACCTATTATTCCAAAGAGGACCTAATTTCAAAAGCCATCTATAATTCAAGTTAGTACTTTATGAGCTATTATAGTAGAGCTACTTCCTGGTCTACCGGTTTCACTTTATCCATAGAAGTTCTTATCTGTGCCTAACTACCACTATTCTTTTAAGGATCTAACAAATTCATATTTATATTTCAGGTTGGTCTACACATGACCCTTTTCAATTACCCATATCATGCAAATCAACTAGTATCTTTATATAAGTGATGGTAAACCTTTTAGATACTGAGTGCCCAAACTGCTATTCAAAACCCACTCTTTTTTTAAAAAAGTGCCAATACAGCAATTTAACCTGAATGCAGGTGAAGGGGCGATGTTGGTGACCGCAGAAAGGGCTCTGAGAGCCACCTTTGGCACCCTACCAACACTGCTTTAGACAATCAAAACACAGAAAACAATCTGTTATGTCAGGACTGTTCAACTTTGAACAGGCCAAGGTCTATTTTTTTTTGGCCCAAAGTGCCGGAGGGCTACTGCACTAAAACCTCTACTTACGAATTTATCCGTTCCGAGCACATGCTCATAAGTTTAAAAAAAATTAAGTAGAGCAGCGGTTTCCCATAGGAATGCATTGAAAACCAATTAATCTGTTCTGGAGGGAACATATTTCAATGCACCATGGCCCTTGAACTACCCCGCTCAGCTGAGACAGTTGGCTGGCAGACCCAGAACTTTTCTGGGGCAGTGGTGGTCCTTGGGAGGGGTGAGGGAGGGGTGGAGAACTTATCCCCTCACTTTTTTTATTGATGGCCGGTGGGCTACTTTTGAACACTTCACAGGCTACCAGTAGCCCGCGGTCTACCTGTTGGGCAGGCCTGTGTTATGTAATTGATTCACTAAGCCAAAAATTCTCTTTTTGAATTTTCCCTTTTCCTTCCATTTGTTATCTTCATAAACTGTTCTTTTACCTTGATAGTGATTTTGATAGTCAATCTACTGAAAGAGTCCCAAACTCTTCTCTCTTTTATATCCATATTGAGTAAAGCAGATGTGTTTATCTTGCTTCATGAATTTCGCATAGCCAAAGATTTATCCTGCATTAATCTTGTATTTGTCTGCAGATTAAAATCAGCTCTCCTTTCTGGCTCTATATCCTGATCAAGACTAATTTCTGTTTTTTTCACAAGTTCATCCTGCATAATTCTTGTTGTAGTTATCTGTAGACTAAAATTAGCTCTCTGTTCTGCTTCTGTGTCCTTATCAGGGTTAAAAAATCTCTATTTTCAGAAGATGGGTCGGTCTGTGATATATAGATGTCTATTATTTTTTGTAATCCACATAGGATTATGTTGGCAAACTCTTCTTCTGATAGGTTTCCCCAATTCATTGTACTCTTCTAGGTCACAACAAAGAGTGAATATTGCTTGTAATTGTAGTTTCTGCCACTCAGTTTCCAAAAGGGAGGGGTATAGAGGGATGTGATAATTTAAAAAAGGAAGAACCAAAGAGGTGGGGAACAGAATATTCACCAGTTATTTTCAAAACCAAGTCAATCCAAGGTCAAATAAGCATTACTTTGAAAATCAGATTTCCAAACACTACCCTTAAACTGTGTCTTTAAATCCACCACATACAGAAAGCAAAAAGCAAAAAGCAGATTTCTTGAGATGATTTTTTCTCTACTGGCCCACAAAAAAAGCAATAGGCAAATTCATAAAATAAATGTGAGAAAGATCATTTCTTCAGATATGTGCTTGTCTTTCAAAACATTCACACCTCTTTGCCAAAAACCGCTTCCACAATAGGGGAGGTTAATGTTTGTTTGAAGAAAAGATTCCAAATCACCAAGGAGAAGCTTTGCATAGAGAGACAGAAGAATAAAAGCAGTTTTACTCGACATGCCAAATATTTACAGCTTTCTACAATTCTCTGATACTGTCAGCTGCTGCCTTCGCCCTGTGGTACTGGTTTTCCTCCAGTGGGATATAAAGTATTTTCCTGCTTCCATAGAAGTTCACTGCCAGTCCCTTCATGCTCTGCAGACACTGCCTTTTCTTCATTTCCTCTCCAAGGAAACTTACCCTCTTAGGGTCCCTTTTATCTGGAGGAACTCAACTTGATAAGCTACAGCACTTATCAAGTTGTCTCACTGCAGAGTAACCGGAACCTGAACTCTTCCATCTCCCCCTTTCTGTTTAGTGGAGAGAACCCCCCCCCGGAGAACTGACCTATTTGTCAATGCTCCATATGTGAAAAAGTCTCCCTCTCCGCCCACAATTTTATTTAGGATACTGGTGTGGATTTTTTTGGAAAGGGCTTGTGGGCTTGAGTTTGGTACTACCAATCATACACGTTATTGGGTTGACCTAGTGCAGCAGCAGTTCTTAACTTTTTAAAATTCATAACCACTTTTATAGTAAACAACTGATTGCAACCCCTCTGCTATGTTTGCATAAAAAGGCATTTTAATGGGGTAAAGTAATCCTTTCTCAGAAAGTAGAAACTGCTTTCTCTCCCCCCCACCTCCAAAGCGGTCTGTTTCTCATGCATATATACACATACATCCTAACTTGAATAGCCCACTCTAAAAGATCAAGGAACATGTAAGGCAACCCACAGTTGTTTCCAGTAAATACTGTGACCCCCTTAGAAGCCAACCCCCAGGTTGGGAAACCTTGGCTTAGAGTCTCTCTGTTCTTTTGATCTTTGCCACTAGCAAGGATATGCAATTGTATCCTGAAATGATTTGCTAAAATAACCTTTGTCAGGACCACAGGCTGTCGAAGCATCACTTTCAATCCTAAACAATCCAGAGTTCCTTCGGGAAAGTCGGACGGTATATAAATGGAAATAAATAAATAAATAAATAATAGTAGCAAAAACCTGTTTTAATTTTGAGTACACTATCAGAGGAGCCACAGATTCTACTCTTGTATCAATAATAAGAACTGCTTGATTGTGGATTGCTATATATTAGTACAGATACTCAGTGTAGTGGACCCAGTGAAGGACCAGGACTCAGGAGGTTTGAGTTCAAGTCCCTGCTCAGCCATGGAAACTGACAGGGGAGAGGAACCAATAAAACAACTCCTTAAATATTTCACTTATCTTGAAAGCCCTATTAGGGTCACTATAGCTCCATTTCAAACTGAGGGCAGATAACATAAACCGCTATTCTTGAACACTTTAGGAGTCCATGTGCCGGTCTGTCATACACTCATTTATCTTCATTTTACCTCATTTGTTATACAAACCTGCTGCTTGCCTTATTTTCTTGTACATGTTAAATGAATCATGCTTAGCATCCAATTCTTCAATTTCGCTACATTCCTTTTAAAGTTTTTCTTCCTTTGCCATTCTTAGTTTCCGCTGTATTTCTTTCTGCAGTTGCTTATATATTAATTACAGGGTCTCTATTTTCCATCTCTCTTCTACCGTCTATATGAGGTCCAAAATTTCATCTGTCATCCAAGGTTTCATCTTTCTTTCTTTACCATTGCAATTCCTGATTGCAATGGATAATCCACCCAAAATACACTTGCAGTAACCTTTTCCAACTTGGTGTTCTCCAGGTGTGGCTGGCTACAACCCTTTTTCATCCCCAGCCAGGGCACCAGTTTAGAAAAACTCCAAAAGCAGCTCTACAAGAAAAAGAAACATTACTATTACTTTTATTTATTTATTTATTTATTTATTTATTTATTTATTTATTTGATTTTTATACCGCCCATCTGGCAGCAAGGGCACTCGAGGCGGATCACACCATATATTAGACAACAAACAAAACAGTAACCAACGTTAAAAGCAAGGGCAGCAAAATAACACAACTTACATTAAATATAATTTAAATGTAATATAAACCACGCTTTAAAAATCATCCAGTGAAAGGTACGCATTCCCGCCCGTGCCCCACAAATTTGTTTAATGTATGCCATCCAGTCTCCATCCGCAGAAGAAGTAATAACAACTATGGTACTTCCAAACAAACCACATCTCAGGTTGCTGGCGGTTTTACCTGAAGTCAAGCACGGCTGCAGCGTGGATAGGGAAGGGGAAAAAACACCTCTCAACTGCCTGCGAAGATTCCGTAGAGACAACTCTTTCTCTTTACTATCTCTATGGTCGCGCCCGGCCGCTAATGCGGAAGTGGGAGAGTGTGAGGAGGGGCGAAGGAAGCCGCCTTGAGTCACGTGACAGGCGCCGCTTCGGCTGGTCATATGACGGGAGAGGCTTAAAGGGGGATGCTGCCGTAGGTTGCGGGAGGACCGCGGAAACCTGGATCCCGGAAGAGAGTGGAGGTTGGTAAAGGGGGTCCAATGGGGCGGAGTTTGTCCTTGGGGGCCGGACGTGGCTGTTGTGGGTCTGTCACAAAGCTGGTGGCGTCGCCCCAGGAGGGGACGAAGGCAGCCAAGGGCTTCCTTTCCCTTTGGCCTTCCTAGTGATCTGGCCTGAAATGCCCATCACGCGGGCGCGTTTATGGTGGGGATGGCCGCCTGAAGCAGATGGAAGACCAAAGGTTTCATACCCCTTTTTCTTCTGCTCAGAGAAGGAGTTGTCTCTTCCAGGCGAGAATAAGCCTCTTCCAGTGGCTTATGTTCCATGTGCCACCTCCTAGATGGTGTGGTAGCCTCAGGGTTGTGCTTGCAGTTTGGGTGCCACTGTTGCGGGGGATGCGCCTTTAACCTGGTGCCTTCCTTATAGACTATAAATCCCATTAGTCCCCATAAGGAATGAGAACTGGGTGATGAAAAGCAGCAAATGAGAATGCTTGGGCTAAGAAGATGTTTCTGTTTTACAGTCCGTGAAACAAGTGACCACAGCACAATTTTCACAGCACGGGAATATTTCCAGGTTCCTTCCCAAACATTCCAGTTTAAAAGGCTGAGTGGATCTGGAGGTGGGACTCAGGTCCCAAGTACCCTAGGCAACTTAGTCAGTAATGAGGCGAGTTACAGAGCATCTGGAGCAGCGGTTCTCAACCTGTGGTTCTCCAGATGTTTCTGGACTGCAACTCCTAGAAATCCTGGCTAGCTCAGCTAGTGATGAAGACTCCTGGGAGTTCAGTCCAGGAACATCTGGGTAACAGGTTGAGAACCACTGACGTAGAGCAATGGTTCTCAACCTGTGGGTCCCCAGATGTTCCTGAATTGCAACTCCCAGAAATCCCTTCCAGCACAGCGAGTAGTGGAGGCTTCTGGGAGTTGCAGTCCAGGAACATCTGGGGACCCACAGGTTGAGAACCACTGATCTATAGGATCACATGCTCCTCACTCATAAGCTTGCAATTTCACTTCCTGAGATCCTGGAGAGCAGCTTTTGCTCAAAATGAATAAGAGTGAGTGGCTGGATAAATAGCCTGTCTTGATGTTGGATAGCTTCTAAAGGATTATTTTAGGTTAGACTGAAAGAAATGTATTGCTTGCCTGTCATATCAGTTTTATTGTTGCAGAGGGAGGAAAGGAGGTTATGACATTCTCAGATAAAAATCTAAGAAATAAAAGAGATTCACAGGACACCGGCTGAGTACAACTAGAGGTTTATATTTGTCAGCACCCTTTCTCTCCCTTCCCCCAGCTACCTACCAAATACTTACGGAAAATCTGTGCGTTGGGTGTCATAGGTTGCAGAGCTACTCTGTCTTATGGGAACAAGATTTGATTTCTTAGGTAAAGCTTCATGATCTTCAAAAACAAAAAGTAGTAGAACCAGGAAAGAAATGCTGGTCATTTTCTCTACTTTGTCATATTATCACAAAGTATTTCATTTTATTTTTCCAGTGATCTTCACAGTTCATTTGATCATAACTTCTAGAACAACATGGCAGATGTACGTATAAATATATAATGCATGTTTAGAATAACTTGTACAAAATGTTGAGAGAAAGTTGTTTACTAGAAGCTAAATTACTGGCCATTTCAGTGAGTAGTTATGCTTCTGAAATAAAGTATAAATGTACTCTTAATTCAAGGTGCTGAGCAGTCTGAAGACCTTGGCCTTATTTCAGCAGCTCTCCCTTCAGACTGTTGACATGAAATACGTAGAATCTTATGTAATCTTACAACTGCAAAGCTGGAAGAGAACGTATTGATCATTAAGTCCAAACTCTGTCTAAGAGGCAGAGTAGTGAATCAAACTCCCAACCTCTGTTTCTGCAGCCAAATGCCTTAACCACTGGGCCATCTAGAAGTTCTTCTCCAGTTATGTTCTTCCCCATGGAAGTCCGGTGGCCGAAGAAGAAGAGATAGAAAGAGGAAAGAGGATAGGAGGAAAATAAAGAGTAAAACAGGGTGGTCTTACTTATTTTAGCATCTGATCCTGCCTCTTAACACTGAGATATGGCTCCCAGCAGGTCACTCCTGAGGAAATACGTCCCTGGAGTGTTTTCCTTACCTTTTCCTAAATCTAGATTAATACTGTATCTATAGAATAAAAGTGCAAGATCACTTGTGTATTATATCATTGGCTTAAAAATAAACACCCAATTGCTTGCTTTCATTTTCATCCTCTAGGAGCTGAAAAGATCCTTGTATAAAAAGCTACCAAGGTAAAGTATGTAATAGGAATCAACTTTCTGGCTTCCCATGTTTTACATATTAGTAAATCAGTACTGAGGTTTCAGTCCAGTTTTGAATGTTTTCCCAGGAGATAAGTTCTGTTTATTATACTAGATCTTACTTTCATTTCATTTTGTACAGAAAGTCTTGACTAGGGTAGGACCATTTGAACAAGACTTAACAACAGTGCTTTCCCACCACTCTTCTTGCTGGGTTCAACCCTTACCCCAATAATATTTTCTTTAATGTTAGAGGGCTCTCTGAAGTGATGTACTGGAGATACACTGCCAGGGAAGGGAAGGGAAGAGGTATCTGTTAAAGTATATAGCCCTATTATGCAGATAGGGATTTGTTATGTTGAAGGAAATATATAAACCACTAGCAGAGATTAGCAGCGTTGTGGAAGAATAAATGCACTTAGTGATTATGGAGCTAGGAGACAAAACACAACTTATATTACATATGTACACATGACAAAGAGTAATATACAATAACAATATACAAAGCATAGCACAACAGAGAATGGAGAAAGCTGCCTCTCACCTTGTGTGTGTTGTGTCATTAGAGTCGTGACCGACTCTTTGTGACTCCATGTCCATGGAGTTTTCTTGGCAGAAATACTGGAGTGGCTTGCCAGTTTCTACTCAGCTTAGGCACTCCCAATTTACACTGGTTTGCATGATACCTATATACACAAAGCAATATGGTGTAAGCCAAATACACACTACATGGGATGAGGTGATTTAGCTATACCACCTGTGCCTAATCCTGACCTTCCAGTACTGATGATTCTTTACACCTGTGACCTAGACCTAATACACATTCTTGTCTAGCTCATGACATAGCATTTTACACAGTATCCATTTTGTAATTTGTTAAATATATATTACAGATATTTTGTCAAAATTACAATCCTCAACAGTATAATACATGCCACTCTCTTGAATGTGGAAGTGTTTTATGAAAGCACATACAAAGCACACCATTCTTTGGATTGCAATATCAGTTTTAGCAATACTGAATTTCTAGTAGATGGCTGCATAGGTGCTAACATTGCAAGGAAATGTTAAAAATCCACCAAGTATTCCTTCATTGAATTTGGGGGTGGTAGCTATCTTGGTAGGCCAAGTTTTGTTTATCATTAGAGTTGGACCTACATCTGGCTGGAATCTTTCAGTCACATGGAAGAGAGTGGGTTGTATCTTGATTGAAGCAAAGTGCCTGAGATAGCTTCTCAAATGAATACATTCAGGTTCTGTTGGGAAGTCTATTAATAGAATACAGTATTTTTAATTAGTTATCAATTATAATTGTTAAACCGATCAGTCACGGAATAAATTTACAGTACAATTATCTTAACATTTTTATCTGTTTTTAATTTTACCTGTATTTCATATCTCTACATAACTTTAAATTTGCAGTACTCTGGTATAAATATAGAAAGAGTAAATTGTCAACATGCCTGGCAGTTCCGCTCCAGATGCTTGTCCATGGATTCCTGAGCAGTTTTTCTTTTTAATTTCCAGCGTTGAAGGACTTCATGCTATTGTAGTCTCAGATAGAGATGGTGTGCCTGTTATCAAAGGTAAGGTCTAGCTGTGTATATCTAGATACAAATAAAGCAGCAAAGCCCCAGCAACCAAATTGCGATAACCGGGGCCTGCTGAAGGCTGCTCCAATCTCAACGTGAACTAAAAATGACCAGCAATCCACTTCCTGTTTTGAAAAACTTAAATAATCGGAGTGGGGCACTGTGTCACATTTCAAGGGAGAATAGTCACATGTAAGGATTTTTATGAGTAGTTTTTCTTTCCTTTTCACTGTTGACCATTGATTGGGGGATAGCACAAATATGGGCTTGGAGACCTTATGTTCTCCTAATCTACTGTAGATAAACATGCACTATAATGAACATTTTTAGCTTCTGGTATTTGTTAAAAACACAGCTTGCAAGACTTAACATGAGCATACAATTGCAAAACCCATTGTCTCCTTCCTTTCTACACACTAGGTTAGTCATTCCCTTCTCCTGTTGGCATCCAGCTTGAATGTGGGTTGGCAGGAAGTACAATACCCACTGATGCCTTTTCCTGACTATGAAGTGAGGGGAGGATATTAAGACAGAGGAAACTGTGTGTCAGCTGCTTCCTTGGCCCTTTTCTCTTGCGTAACCATATGAGCTAGTTTTCCTTTTTGTTACATCGGTGAAAACTGAAGCCCAAGTGTTATTCGAGGTTGTGCGCAAAATAAAAGAACACAACAGTTTTCAGAACATATCTTAGGAACTGAAAGAAATGGACTTGTCATATTACCATAATACTGATGCTTTATAAAATTAAAATGCATCAGCAGACTTTTCATTTCTAATTAAAAGGGGCATCATTCAAGGTTGACATGAGCTCATGTATGCGATATCCTCATGTCTCCCCTAGCTTATGGCCATGCCCTCTGATTCTAAGACCTTGGCTTATGGAATATTTTATTTCTTTAGAAGCACATCCACTTTCATTGATCTGTAGATTGGTGGTGGCAGGGCATGGTGTATGGGTTGGAGCATGGATGACACCATCCAAGAGAACAGGGTTTTCACTGCCATTGTAAACTTGGCAAAATGTACATATATGGAAAAATATATAGAAGCCAGATGGAAAGTGTTCTTTTGTTCTAGTTGCCAATGATAACGCACCAGAGCATGCCCTTCGACCTGGTTTCTTGTCCACTTTTGCACTTGCAACAGACCAGGGAAGCAAACTGGGACTTTCCAAGAACAAGAGTATCATCTGTTATTACAACACATATCAGGTAAGGCTTGAGTTCAACAGTTGGTTAACAAATGAATTTGGAAGGGTCGAGATTTAAACTTTACACTGGGTGGTGATTTGGTTGATATCTGTTTTTGTTTTCTGTTTATAGCAGAATATCTCTTATTGGAGTTTCAAAATCTACTTAGATGGTTTTTACAGCTGTGGGCAACACTACCTATGTGCTATGCTGTTTGGCGGAACTGGTGTTTTCATGGTTATCTCTTTGAATCATAGAATCATAGAGTTGGAAGAGACCTCAAGGACCATCTAGTCCAACCCCTGCCATGCAGGAACCCCATCACAATATTTCCGACAGATGGCCATCCAGCCTCTGCTTAAAACCCTTCAAAGAAGGAGACTCCACCACCCTTTGTGACAGCATATTCCACTGCCGAACAGCTCTAACTGTCATGAAGTTCTTCCTAATGTTCAAATGGAATCTTTTGTTCGGTAGTTTGAAACCATTGCCCCAAGTCCTAGTCTCTGAAGCCATGGAAAACAAACCTGTTCCCTCTTCAATATGACATCATTTCAAATATTTAATCATGGCTATCATATCCCCCCTCAGCCTTCTTTTAGAGAGGCTAAATATTCCCAGCTCCATAAGCCATTCCTCATAAGACATTTCCTCCAGACCCTCAACCATCCTGGTCACCCTCCTCTGCACCCGCTCAAGGTTGTCAATGTACTTTTAAATTGATGCACACAGAACTGGACACAGTACTCCAGGTGGGGTCTGACCAGAGCAGAATAGAGTGGTACTATCACTTCCTTTGATCTAGACCAGTGGTTCTCAACCTGTGGGTCCCCAGATGTTCCTGAACTGCAACTACCAGAAGTCTTCATCACTAGCTGAGCTGCCCAGGATTTCTGGGAGTTGCAGTCCAGGAACATCTGGGGACCCACAGGTTGAGAATCACTGATCTAGACACTATGGTTCTGTTGATGCAACCAAGAATCACATTGGCTTTCCTGGCCGCCGCCAGTTCACCATAATCCTGTTTTCATAAAATAACACATGGCATAGTATCCCAAGTTTGTGCATTTAATGTATCACATAAATGCCATTCAAAATAACCCCCTTCACAGGAGGAATAGCCAAGAATATCTAGTTCTTTTTGGTCTGCTGAACTGAATTATATACATAACAGGCTTTCTGAACTGCCAGTCCCAAAATTACTGCGTTGGATTTTGAAGTCAGTGTGTCTCTTCTCTTGCAGGTTATTCAGTTCAATAGGTTACCTTTGGTGGTGAGTTTCATTGCAAGCAGCAGTGCCAATACAGGTATGTTTAGAGCATGAGACATTTCTGCAGCCTTCGGTAATAGATTTAATATGTAACATGTGCCACTGTTTGTCAAAAAGGCATGAAGATTTCTTTTAAATTTCAGTTGCATCAGACAGGCAGGCAGTGCCTTTCTCGGGTTGTAGACATGACAGTACATGAAAATGCTTTTAACAAAACAGTCGTGGTAGTGTAATATGACAAAAATGGGAGTGCAGATATGGACAATTCGACACACCAACAAACTGGATGGCCAGAGTATCAAGTGCAAGGATCAACTCCTCTGTCCTTTTCTCAGGCTGAGGGGCTACTTAGGCAGCACCTCTGTGTGATAGAGTTTCTTAAGGGGGGGTGACTTAATATCATGCCCTAGCATCTGGTTTCACCACAAAAGCAAAGGTGGAATAAAAGCTTCTCTGCTATCAGTACTGTAACCTGACATCTTCTGCACAGAACCTAGTTTATATCCGTCAGCTGTGTGTCCTCTCTTATAGTGCTCACTTTTCAAACAAAAATAAGCTGAAGTAAAATGTTTATGTGAAATTTTCAATTCCAGTCCTCTTCCTGGAGGGAGGGAGGGGTTCATTCTTGTTGACAAAATGATCTCCTTAGTGTGACAGACAGGTTTTGTTCTGTCACCTCCCCCTGTTCCTATTTTGTTTGTTTTGTTTTGTTTACAGGATTGATCATAAACTTGGAAAAAGAACTTGCTCCCTTGTTTGAAGAGCTCTGGCAAGTCGTGGAGGTCTCTTAAACTCGGGTTCATCGCCAGACTGCAGTTTCTCTCACGGCCAAACAGGCAGTGGTTTCAACAGCCCATCACAGCGGTCTTGGAGGAAATTCCAATTATCTCTTATTACCCTAAGCTTTCAAACTGTACATAGTGCTAAATCTGAAGTGCAAGATCAGTCTGTTTGTAAAGGAAGGATGAGAGATGTGAGCTATGGTGTGAAGAAGAGACTTAGGTTATGGCTGCAACTGCTTAGGTTGAACCGAGGGGTCTGGTGGGGACCATCTAATGACTCCTGTGGAGTTAACCTCGGACTATACAAAATATGCCACCCACAGCATCCCCCTCACTGTATTGGTGCATTTTCTCTCTCTTCTAAGTTACCATCCTATACATTGGGAACAGAAAATGTATTTTCACACGATTTAGGAGTGATTTTTTAAAAGAATTTGCTAGTATTATAAACAATCAGTGACTCATTGTTTGGAGAGCTAAATACCAATAACCTTAGATCTTTCTTCAAACACATTCACATCAGTTCTGTTCTTCTTCAGTCTTTTTTTACACAAAGATCAAACCAATCAATGATCTGTTCTATAATGCATTGTGGTTAAAATCTCCATTTCATGCCGGTTTTAATTTGATGCCTGAACAAGTGTAACGGTGGCAATGGCCTGGATCCTTTTTCTGTGCTTGTCCCGAAGCAAACCCAAATAAAGGAGTGGATGAGATGTGTAGCCTGATGATTGCCAGAGAAAGAGCTTCCAAAGCTGCATTATAGCTTGCTTGCGTATCAATTTGGGCCATGTTTTTGCTTGGAGAAGGGAAGCATGAAAGTGACAATATATTTGTGGGTTATCATTGGTGAAAATGCATAGCATAAAAGTCCACCCTTGTCTCTGAACAGTTTTTCTGAAGTTCTAGCAAACAAATAATTGAAGGATGGAATAAAAAAAGATTGTGAGCTTGTAATCTTTGAAGTTCATACACCTAGAAAAAGCTGTGGCAGGTTGTAAGTTCTATTGTTAATATATGACATACATTTGCCTCCGACTCATGGAATCCTGTGAGTGAGCAACCTCTAAAATGACCTGTCTTAAGCAGCCCCCGCCCCCAGCTTTTCTAGATTCAAGCCTGTTGGTCTTTAAGGGAGTCAATCCATTTCATATCTGGTCTTCCTCTTTTCCTGCTGCCCTCCATCTTTCCCAGCACTGTTGTCTTTCCAGAGAATCCTGCCTGGAGTCCCTGAAGTCGCACAGCCTCGGTGTCAACATTTTTACCTTGGGAGATAGTTCAGGTTTAATCAGATATAGGGCCCTCTTCGTTTTTCTAGATATCCACAGTTCTGGTCTGGGAGAAAATAGTTCTCAACCTGGGGGTCGGGACCCCTTTGGGGGTCGAATGATGTCAGTCAATGGCAATGGAGGCTGCGTTTGGCTGAGAGTGCCTGTAGAGCAGTGGTTCCCAACCTTCCTAATGCCATGACCCTTTAATACAGTTCCTTATGTTGTGGTTACCCCTTGTCCTGCTTGGAAGAGGTCACAAGCCACCTTTGGCAGGCCACTGCCAAAAAGAACTTCCTTCTACAGGCACCCTCAGCCAATCACAGTCTCCGGTGCAATTGACTGACATCCCCTCCAGCCTATCAAGCTGTAACTCACTCTTTCCCCCCTTCCTCTCCCTCCTCCTCCAGACCCAAGCCATTTGTGCCTTTTTCTTCACTGGCTCATGGCGACCCCTGTGAAATGGTCATTCGACCCCCAAAGGGGTCCCTGCCCCCAGGTTGGGAACCACTGCTATAAAGGAAAGTTCTCTAGTCTATGGCACCTGCGGCAGTGGCCTGCCAAAGGGGGCTTGTGGCCTCTTCCGATCAGGGCAAGGGGTCAACATATGAGGAACTGTATTAAAGGGTTGAGGCATTAGGAAGGTTGAGAACCACTGGTTTAAAATAACCTGCCAGAGCCAGAATTCTGTTTATTCTCATCACTTTTTATATACGCTTCTTCCCCCCACCCCTGAGATTTATGCAGTACCCCCTTGTGCAAAGGGAAACTCCATTACTGAAACAGGGCAACCTCTGGTTTCTGCTGTGAGCTGGAGATCAAGCAGTGCCTCAACACATTTGGCTACTGATGAGTTGTACTTTGTTTTATAGCAGGAAACTGCTGCAAGAGATCTTTGCATGGATCCTGACAAACCTCAAGAAAAAGAGGGTATTAGATTGCTTGTCTGCAGATTGTGGACAGTATAAATATTTGGCCTTTAGATTATCTGACATGTTGTGAATAGTAAACAGCCTTCTGTTTACTAAACAGATGCAAAAGCAATTTGAGCATTGCATTGACTTCTCATTGTGTATTATTTCTTGACAGAAGAATAATGAAAGTCAGGAATGTCTCCATTACTTTTACGTCCTAAAGTACCATAATTTTTTTTAAAATAAGAGCTTTTTGCAGTTCTCTGCCGTTCAAAGTAAAGCATACTCAGCCAGATGCCATCAGTACTTTGTAAGTATTTGACAGGCTTAATTTCACTCATTAATTTCCAGAGTCACTTGAGAGATGCAAACACTGGGATTTTTAAAGTGTTTCTCAGTGCATTAAAAGGAGAGGCAAGCCAGCAATTGCTTTTCACAGATGCTGCAGAGCCACTCCAAGCCCTTGTGCAATATATTTCTTCAGCATCTGTTTATCCCACCTGAGTAAGGAAAAGCAAGGAGAAATTATCTGAGCAAAAGGAGAGGTACCTACAGTTCACTAGCAATCAATACTGTTTAAAGGGAAAATGATAGATGTAACATATGAAGCAGAAAAAAAGAATGAGGATTTTTTTCTTTGAAAAACATTCATGCTTAATCCATTTCCTCCCACCATCTGAGGGTAGCTCCTTTTGTGTAGCTAAACAGAGCACCAGTAATTAAAATTGAAGTATAGTGTTTATATGCATGATTGGGTGAGATGTTACTTGGAGTTGTGCCCAGTGTTATACTTCAAACCAACCAAAATCAATGAAAATGAGTAAATTAAGTTTCATTGACTTTTATTAGTCTGTGGTAAGTACGACTATGTTAGTTCATAGTTCAGTTGTCTTAGTTCAACCTAAGAAAACTGTAAGTCAATTGCACAGTGTGTTGGGTTTTTTCCTTTTCTGGCTGCATCCCCACCCCATCCTATGAACAAGTGCCCAGTTCTACAACCACTTGTGAGACTGAGCACATGAAGGAGAGGCTTATTGTGCAATTGACCTTAATCGCTTAAGCAAACAGGATTAAGGCTCTGAAAGTTGTCTTGGAAATATTAGCTTCTTTTGTTTTGTGAAGGCAAAGGATTTTTAAAAAAAATAAAATTATGATTTGGGAAACTGTACTTTTCAGTTAATGGTAGTTTATAGATCCAATCATATTGGATTAAAAATGGTACATAGATGTTTGTTTGAAACTTAATACAGGTCATTTCCAAAATACAAACAGCAGGGTGTAGTGCAGGGAAGTTTAGTCTATAATTCTACCTCCCCTAACTTGGGAGAAACCATAGTGAACCAACCAAGATTATCTCAATGGGTAGGCACATGTATGATTACTTGGTTTCTTTCACTTTTTCGATAAAGACACTTCCACTTAACACAAAATGCTGCACAAGTATCTGAGCATTGGCCAAACATTATGGCATCAACCTATCATTTCAAAGAAGATGTGAAAGCAATAAAAGCTAACATGGTGCTTATATACTGCCCCATAGTGCTTAAAGCACTATCTGGGTGGCTTAATTATGTAGGCTAGACATTCCCAGGGGTCTGCAACCTTTAAGACATAAAGAGCCACTTGGACCCGTTTCCGACGGAAAAAAAAACCTGGGAGCCGCAAAACCATTGCGACATTTAAAACAAATATAACACTGCAAATATATTTCCCCCTCCCCTCGCTCCTGGCTTTTTGGGCGCCCACAAGCAACACACTCCCTCACGCGCTCCTCGGACACGCTGCGTCCCGGCGCCGGGCTCAGGTGGGGTGGGAAGGAGCGCCGGCGGCTGTGGCTCCTCCGGGTACCCCCGAAGGGCTTCTGAGAAGGAAGCCAATGAAAGTTGCTTCTTCGGCACTTCGGGTGCCGGGAGAGCGAGCAAGTAGGCGAGGCCCGAGCCGCCGCCGCCTCCCCCCACCCCGCCACCCTGTCCCCCGAGGGTTTCCATCGAACCTGCCTCAAGTTCTCCCGCACGCGCAACTGGGGCGGCTGTGTGTCCGCCAGCCTCGGGGAGGGCCAGGCTGGGGGGTGGGTGGGCGCGCAGGAGGCACGTTCTGTGTGTTGGAATGTAGCGGAAGGCAGTTGCTGGCGGGCTTTCGGAGAGAGTGAGAGCGACAGCGAGCGAGACAAGCAGGCAGGCGCACAGGCGCTCCGCTCGGCTTGGCTCAGCTTCTCGAGCCAGGTGGCGCGCCGTTGGCCTCCCCGGGCGGCCAGGGGCCCCTGAACAACTTGAGCCCGGCGCCCAAACCCCGCCGCCGAAACCGGCTGACTCCAGGAGGGAGCCGCTGTAAGTCTAATAAGAGAGACCCCTCCTCGGGCGGGGGGGGCGGGCTCGAAGTAGCTGTCACGCCGCGTCCCTCGACTGCCAAGTTGATCTCGCGCAGGAAAAAGAAAAGCCAACTTCCTCCGTTGCTTCTCGCCTCTCCGCCGCCGCCGCCGCTCCCCCCCTCCCCGCTCCCGCTGCCACCAACCCCTTGCTTGTTGGGCCAGAACTGACAGCACCGGGCAATGAAGCAGGGCGGCGGCGGGGGGGGGGAGAGAAGACTAGCCGTGCCCCCCTCCCCACGCCACCTTTCTTGAGGTTCCCATTCTGCCCTCGCTACCTTCTGCCCGGATCCTGCAGCCATGGTCTGACTCTCCCCCCCACACACACACTCCATCTCTCCCTCCTCCTCCTCTCGCCCCCACCCTCCATGGAGGAGGGAAGCGCAGCCCGAGTGCGTTGTGCCCACACCGCTTCCACTTTTTTTTGGGGGGGGGGCAGTTTTTAAAAATCTTCCAAAAAATAGTACAGGAGGGAGAGGAGGGGAATTTCTAATCTCTCTCTCTCTCTCTCTTTCCCACTCCCCCGCGTTTTTGGAGCTTCATCCCGGCAAGTTAGTGCAAAGCCGTAGTTTTTTTTTTGGGGGGGGGGCTGTAGCGAAGCAAAAGGAGAGAGAGAGAGAGAGATGCCAACTGCACATGTGCAATGCTTGGAAGGGGAAGGGGGGAAGGAAGGAGGGTTTTCTCTTCCTCCACGTTGAACCATCCCGTCTAAATGCTGCCCCCCCACCACACACCACACACACACACACACACACACACATATCGCTTCTTCCCCCTCCCACCAAACACCCAAGCAAGAAAGGAAGGGGAAGGGGGGAAGGAAAGAGGGTTTTCTCTTCCTCCACGTTGCACACACACACAACACACACACACACACACACGTCGCTTCTTCCCCCTCCCACCAAACACCCAAGCAAGAAAGGAAGGAAGGAAGGAGGGTTTTCTCCTCCCGTCTTTTTTTCTGGGGGGGGGGAGGCAACAATCCAGATCTGGGAGGTTTTCTTGAAGTTAAAAAAAGAAAAGAAAAAAGGCTGCCATTCGGCAGGCACTTTCCACCACGCCTCCCTCTCTCTCTCTCTTGCTCTGAAGAAGAGGGAGCATGCTGAGAGTGTGGCCGCGCTTGGCTTCGCGCCGCCTTGTGGGACGGGCTGTCCTCGCAAGATTCGGCGCCTTTTTATTGAAATTTCTGAACCCTCCCGGAGCCGCAGCAAATGTTCCAAAGAGCCGCATGCGGCTCCGGAGCCGCGGGTTGCAGACCCCCGCCTCAACCCCACCCCAGCAAGCTGGATACTCATTTTACTGACCTTGGGAGGATGGAAGGCTGAGTGAACCACATGCTGGCTACCTGGGATTGAACCCCAGGTCATGAGCACAGTTTTGGCTAAAGGGCAGCAGTTTAACCAATGAATATTTCAGAAACATTCTGGGACACTAATGTATGGGAATTGTGCCATTCCGTTACCATCCCATAGAGACTGGTTTAGTATTTTGGTATTGCTTTCAGTTTATTAGAAACGCTACACAAAAGGTACAAATTATGATACAGTTGTTCTCAAAAGGAATTGTCATCTAGGTTAAAACTGAGGTTTGGTCCCTGGAGAGTTTTCATGCCTTGTATGCAAACGCAAGACATCTTTCCACACCTTGCTTGCTCCTTTTAATCTACTCCTCACTTCACCCCAACTCATTAATCTAGCTTGCTTGCTGACTGCTCCCCTCCTACCTCTACTCATTTTGTGATGTAAATGCACCAGTTTATGGCACGGATCACATTGGTCAGAAAAGCAAGTGTTGGATGCTAGGAGAGAAGCATTAGCAAAGACTGGAATGGCTGTAAAATGGGATGATGGGGTTTGTAAAGTGAGCCATTGTAAGTCAGGGGTCCCCTGTAGTCACAGTATATTTTGAAATGTTTCACTTCTAATGCAGAACATTAAATACTGAAAGGCACACAGACATACCATGAAAATGGTGGTGTACAAGGATTGAAAAGCAGAAGGGGGGTTAAAATAAACATGGCAGGATTTGTTCCACCAGCTATTTTACAGTAACCCCCATCTATCGTGGGGGTTAGGGACCCAACCTGACCCGCAATCATTGAAAATCCATGATATGCAGATGCAGATCCGGTCAGGCCTGGGGGGGACCTGTGATGTTTAAAATGTTTTTAAGCAATGGAGCCAAGTGCTTGACTCCGTTGCTTAAAGTCATTTTAAACATTGTGCGCTGCTTCCCCCCCCCCGAGCAGGGGAGCACCGTGAGATGCCTCCATGGAGGCAAGCCCCAGGCTCCAGCTGATTGGCGCTGGGGTGGGGGAGAAAAACCTTTATATCCCCACCCCAGCGACAATCAGTTGGAGCCCAGGGCTTGGGGAAGGGGGAGGGGGAGGAAAGGTTTAAAAAGCCCAGGCTTTTAAAACCTTTTTTCCCTTTCCCCAAGCCCCTGGCTTCAGCTGATTGGTGCTGGGGTTGGGAAACAAGGTTTCCCCACCCCCACCCCAATGCCAGTCAGCTGGAGCCCGGGGCCTGGGCAAGTGGGGGAGGTTTTAAAAGCCTGGGCTTTTAAAACATTTCCCCCCTCCCTCAAGCCCTTTCGGGGTACTTCGGGGTATAGCGGGACCACGGTATATGAACCGCGAAAGGGCAGGGGACCACTGTACTGCATAGGTCTGTTTAGATGACTATTCTGAACACTAAGCCTAATTATATCTATTCACATGCTTATACAAAATGTTTTCATAATGCATATTGACCCTGGATATCATCAACCTTCTTTTTCCAAGCACAACGGTTGCGACACCTTTTGCCTTGACATTGGCCTTTAAAATTGTACGGTCGAGTTTTTGAGTTGACACAGATCACCATAGTAGGACACACACTTGTGCCAATATAAATCTTTGCCAGCTTTGTGTCTTTTAGGCCTCTGTTTGCTCACTGTTAGAAACAGGGTGCGAGTCCAGACAAGGCTTTGGTGTAGTCCAGCTGATGTACATTCGCAATTGCTTACAATGCATAGATTTTCCTTAAAATTTGTAGGCACATATATCAATCCCTTGTCCTGGAGAACACAATATCAAGGATTCGGAATAAGCAGAGTTTGCCAAATGTCAAAGGATGAATCCAGCCAAAATCTGTTCTTCTGCTCCAGCTGTACAACGACCCTTGAGATCATACAGTTTGATATTCCTTCTGTGCGTCAGATGCACTGAAACCGTTCACATAGGAAGAAGAGACGTAGAGCAGCAAAAGCTGGGGTCCCTCTTCCTCCTATTACAGCTACTGGAGGTTGCCACAGAAAATGAAATATCCATCATGGTCACATCAAGATCTATTCCTGCTCTCGGCGGCTAAGATGACTTGAAAAGGGAGTTACAAAAATTGTCGTTTTTTCAGTGGCTAGACAGTCTGGACAACAATTTTCTGCATATCAGATGCTGAAGGGAAAGGAATATGATCTCCAACACAGGTCGCATATTTCCAGAGGGGAGAGCAGTCCAGAATGGTCTTAGCGGCAAAAGAATGCTGGATGGTCTGAACCGAACAGCCGTTCTTGGGTTCTTGGTGTTGGGGCTGGTGGTGCCTTCGTTTGAGCCTGTGTGGATCCTGAAAGAGCTATGGCCTCAGGGTGGCGTTGCGCTCTCGGGCTTGTCTCCTTATCTGTGACTAGACAAAAGGGAAAGGGAAAGAACTTTTAGATATATGAATGGGAGGTAAATGTGGACCCTTGTATAACAGTTTGTATAACAAAAAATCCGTACAACATAAAAAATTCTGGAGATAGGGGAAATTTGCTTAACAGCATCGTCTATGGGGCAAATCTATACAACATAAAAATATTTGTGATTAGGGATTACTCTTTTTTCAATGCATTCCTATGGGAAATTTGTATAAAGGAAATTTGCTTAACATAATTTCATTTGGAACGAATTAGTTACTTTATACAAGGTACCACTGTATAAAGAACAAATATGCTAGATACAGTACATCAAAGTCTCTATTATGGATTCAGAGAGGGTAGCCATGTTAGTCTTTTCAAGAATTTCAGGCAAAAATCAAAGGAAAACAAAACAAAAAACACACGTGACTGTTTCCATGTTGGTCTAATAGTTCAGCTTGAGAAACATTTCCTACCAACCCTCTGCATGTTAGCTCACAGTTCCCATCGTCCCCCACCACTGGCTAGGCTGGCTAACAGCAAAAGCAGCCACAAGCTGACAGCCAGAGGGACACACATTTCTGTTACCAGTTAGCTAGAAGTGCCAGTATGACCAGCGCAGTACCAGGCATACATTCAAAATAGGATATGCTCTTTTTGCATAACAGGTTGATAAAGAAGCACCAACTGGAATTTGGAAATGATAGCCTGTTTGTGCAAGCAACACGATAAACAAAAGGAAATAAAAGCA
>JAHTLZ010000330.1:17192675-17224161 GCA_023846285.1 Phrynocephalus versicolor | reverse complement strand
TCTTATACACGTACAATACCCTAAGAAAAGTAAACTAATTTTTTATTCCGCAGTGTGTTTTGCTCTCTCTCTCTCTCTCTCTCTCTCTCTCTCTCTCTCACACACACACACACACACACACACACACACACACACACACACACAGAGAGAGAGAGAGAGAGAGAGAGAGAGAGAGAGAGAGAGAGAGAGAATTAATTTGCAACTAATTAAAAGACATGTCCTAGTTTCACTTGTCCACTCACCGTCTGGTCTTTATAATATTTCAGCTCATTCCTATGCAATGTAAACCACCTAGTCTTCCAATTCTGAAAAAAATAAAGAAAATAGATTTGAGGAGTATAAGCACATCAGAACTGAAAAGGGTATCATGGGCACTGAAATAATACTTTGCTTAATTACTCAATGTGTGTACGTGTCCCCAAAATTGGGGGAAAACTCTTTATCAGATATCTACTGATGATGATGCATGATATCATTCCTGTTGCACAGGCAGTATCTATAACAAGATATTATTTTCCAATAAAATAATGAACTATTGTCCCTCTTCCAGGAGACTTCAAAACAGTAGCATGTGGGACCCATCTCAGTTTGCCAAGTGAGAGAGTCTCCACCAAATTCTTCTGCACGAGAACATCAGTTCAGTATTACAGATTCTATCGTTTTCTCTCTCTCCACTCGCACAAAATACATATAAATGTTTTCACATTCTGCCTGTATATGGAGAAGGAAGGATACAGACAAGCATTGGGTGTTTCTTACCTTAACTATTCGACCTTGTTTTGTCAGGTAGCCTTCTTTGGTGGCTAACTGTAATGAAAAATGTGAAGGTCAACCACGAGTGGGGGAAGAATGAGCAGGAGATTGGGGAGGGGCAAAAGGACTATGGGTCTTGATGCAATCTTAGAATTGCTAGCAAAATAGTTGTTAGGTTTTTCAACCCAAAACCATCCATTCACCTTCTTTTTTATAATTAGGTCTTAAAACTGGAAAGGACCCTATAGAGATCATTTAGTCCAGTCCAAGTAAAGAAGGCCCAATCGAATTCACAACTGGGCCACTAGTTACAATCCATCAGTAACCCACAACTAGACTAACCTCCCTGAATCAGGAGGGATTTGGTGAGTCAATATTTACATAAGTTCCAATGATTCGATGGGCCTAATCTAGTTGTGACTTGTTATTGGATTTCAACCACTAGGTTCTCTGCTAAGACCATGGGTCCTGTGAACATCTGAGGTAAACAGACAAGGTAATTCTATTCACTTTGATGAAAAGGGACATCCCATTTCACAGATTTAATCACAGATTAAAGCTACTATGCTCTGGACAGCTGCTATCCAAAGATACGATGTTTCCAGTTTTAAACAGACCACAAATCAATGGAACACTGTCTGGCTTTACACAATGTGCCCATTGTACATTGTACACGTGAAGTAATGTGGCAATAACTGCTGAAACAGCCACGCTGGCCAGCCACGTTATATATGTGAAATGATCACAGAATCTCTAAAGACACAGGCACAACGAGTTTTATTTTTCAGAGTCTCTTTGGGAATAACAACACATCCTGCAAAGAAAATAACTTCTACAAGGAAAACAATATTTTCTGATTTTTTTCCAATTAGAATTGTATTCAAAATCTGCTTCTTGGGCTGCTTCTGTGGATAGAAGACTTTGGATCCAACAGGTAGAAAGCTAATACTGTATGTGATTTCTTCACCTGCTGAGATCCCCAGTACTTTCTACATATGTTCTACACAATTTGGGGTTATCAGAATGCAATTTCCAAGAACAGTTTTGAAATGTCGGTTACGCTTTCTCTCCAAGATTTCGACCTAAATGTAATCAGATTTCCACAGTAAGATATGAAAAGAAGGCAAATGGAAATTTGAGGTTTCGGACTACAGTGGAGGGGAGAGGGCTTTCTGGAGTTGTGCTGTAAACCACACATCTGTACCACTTGAATAAAAATATCCTCTGGCCCCACCCGACATTTCTTCTGGCTCACCAGCAGAAGACGAACTCACCGAGGGTGCGCTAGGGACAAGATCAAGTTCCGTTCTCCCCGTCTGCATTGCTGTGTGAACCCGAACAGACTCATAAATGGAAGGTTCTTCGACTTTTCTGGGATAGGGACACTTCAGTACAATCAGAGTGCCTAAATAGAAAAGAATTGCTGATTCATCCGTCATCATCCCCCCCCCACCGCCCAAGCGGAAAGTGCATGAAAAGTTTGACGGATATCAATGCACTTGAAATTTTCCCCTTGCAATTTTTCAAACAGATCCAGCATTGGCTGGGGTTTTCCGGAGCGTTTTGTTGCACCAACGATGACAGCTCTTATGGCAGTACATATAGATGCTTTTGTTTTAGTTTTACATACTTATATACCAAGTGCAACAGAAGAAAGCAGTGATCTATTGTTCAGTGGTTACATCTGAAGCCTGCCTGTTCTTCAGCATTCATCTCACTGGACTCGAGTCAACAATTTAGGTTTGTTTGTTTGTTTGTTTTGCCAGATATTTATTATGGCAGTAGGAGTGTTGTCAATTCTCCACCTGAGCCAAGAACAAAGAGTCTTCACAGTAATCAAGATAGCATGTGATCAAATTCTCCCAAAATCACGGAACGCTTTACTCAACTAACAGTACAGTGTAACTCTAAGTTAAATGAACCTCAAAAAGCAGCAACCGTGAATTTCCAACCCCTACAGAATACATTTTTGGACACACACGAGCTGCAGTTGGGAAGGGGGTCATTCCAACTTCCAGTGGGTTCTACTGGCTTGCCAAAAAGCTGATAGATCTCCTGCGTATCTTCATTGCTGGCAACCTGCTTGTTTGCTTGCCCCTCATACTGGGAAAAGGGTGAATGGCCTGGTAAAACAGGAAATCTATTTATTTTATTTTATTTGTATACCCTCCCTCTAGCTCAAAAGCTACTCTGGGTGGTTTAAAACATAACAAAATAGGAATAATAAACACCAAACAATGACAAATAAAATACAAATTTGACCAACATTAAGTTAAAGATACAGCCATAAAAATGAAAGACACCGTAATCAATTTCAGTAAGAACCGAGTCTTACATAACAAGAGGCGAAGAAAAGAGATTTCTAGGTGTTAAAGGTATAGAGATTATGATTAAGATTCTGGGAGAGCTGCCCTATAAAGCCAAGTGTTTAACTGGCTTTTAAAGATTTTAAGTGTGGGAGCCTAAGCATAGATCAAGGGGCAATTTATTCTATAGATGAGGGGCAACTATGGAGAAGGTCTGATATCTGGTTGATGTTTTTCAGGCCTTTCTTGGTGTTGGGACCCTGAGAGTGGTTCAGGCAGTTCTATATAAGTTCCAGTCATGTTTGCTTGTTGGCTCTCTCCCTGACATACAAACCATCTCTAGCTATCATGAGAAAGGACATGAGGAGCAGCAGTCGCTGGTGACAATGGCACTGAGAAGGCAGAGTCACTGGACAGAGGTACACTGAAGAACCCCCAAACTCAAAGCCAACATTAATCTGGAGCATTACTCTCTTTTTTTTTGCCCCTCTTAAAATACTGTCACTGCAATTGGAATGCTTGAACAATTGAGCCAGTCCATTCAATGTGAAAATTTCAGTCTTGTTCAGTTATGATTTAACTCATATTGAAACAAAATACATTAAGGGAACTGCCTGATGAGTGGAGCCTGCTTTAATCACAATCGAATTCCATGCGAGACACACACTCTGTTGAGGATTCTGTCTCATGTGAAGAAGCAAAATAAACTGAAATAAATACCTATACACAACAGCTTCCCCATCTTCAGACAGGGAAGCAGGTTCTCCTCAAGGAATCTATGCCTTGAGGAGAACCTGAGGCATAGCTACTAAGTTCTTCTCAACAGCCGGCTGCTACACCCATTTTTGATAGGGAACAGGTTTGTTTTCCATGGCTTCAGAGATTAGGACACGGCAATGGTTTCAAACTACAGGAAAAGAGATTCCATTTGAACATTAGGAAGAACATCATGACAGTTTCAACTGTTCAGCAGTGGAATATGCTGCCACAGAGGGTGGTGGAATCCCCTTTGGAGGTTTTTAAGCAGAGGCTGGATGGCCATCTGTCGGGAGTCCTGTGATGGGGGTTCCTGCATGGCAGGGGGTTGGACTGGATGGCCCTTGAGGTCTCTGCCAACTCTATGATTCTATGATTCTATGAGACCATTGTGTCAGTCATTTTAGTCACTTTGCACCAGTCACAGTTGTGTTCTTTTATAATGACCGAACTTGTGGAGAACAGCCTGCTTCTACTTACTGCTAATCAGTAAAAGAAAGTTGGGGATTTCTGTTAAGATAAAGGGGGAATTACACTACATCCATTAATCCAGTTTCTAATCCTCTGGGTTTTGTAGTTTCAGGGCCACCTGTGTTTGAAATCAGCAATAATTTATCTCCGGTGTCAGCCTCGGTTTCCGGTGTATTGCTTCATTTAGAAAACGAACTGGAAGGGCACAAGTTCATCCGTATGGTGAGGTTTTAACACCTCTTTTCCAGCTGGTGGTACTGTCCTTTTAGATAGATGAAAGCAGTTTCACAGAGCTAGCAGAATCTGATTAGGGAGCTGGGAAGCGACAAAGCAAGTCTATCATTCGTCCCTGCAGATCAGATTCACTGATATCACATGGTGCCAACTCTTTAACTGTTAATGGATATAACAGATGGCAGGAAAGGTGGTAGTGGAGGGGCTGGGACAGAACTAATGGAGTACAAACAACGCAGTATTAAAAACTACGAATAAACTGTTGAGTTTCCAGCTTTTTTTTAAAAAAAGCTCCTAATGCATATTTATTATGCAAAAACATTCCCAGTATGTTTCCTTTTAAAAGACACCAGGGTTTCACAAGACCCAGAAGATGTCCACAGAGCTTGGACAAGACACAATCCAGGTGGACTACATCTTGAGGGGTAGGGGAATGGACTGACTGATTTTATTTTATTTATATACCACCCATCTGGCTATCAAGGCCATTCTGGGCGGTTTGCAACAAGACTAGACTTTTTGACTTTATTTGAATTTACTTACTCCCACATTTTATCCATGGAGCAAAATAGCATCCAACTTGTCTCCCAGCCAGATGAAAACCAGAACTGGACCAAGTGGCTGATACTTAACAAGCGTCTGGCCATATACGAAGTCTGTTTTCTTTTATGTTGGGAAACAATATTTGCAGGGAGCACTGAGAAGATTTATACTTGGATCATACAATTGCCCCTCAACTGAGAGGAAATAAAAATATTAAACCACCCAAAGTTGGGGGCTCTGGTGTCACACTGAGCTTTTCTGTTTTCCAGAACCTGTTGCAGCGGCAATAATAAAGAGTCTTGCGGAATGTTAATGATGAACAAGTTTGTCACACTATAATAAGTTATGAACCAGAGCCCACTTCATCAGATAGTATTCCCAAAATTGAAGAATAAAATTAATAGAATAAAGAGTGGGGAGGAGGAATCATCTTAAAGCACCCTGCTGACTTGTAATCCTCCCATTATCAACTATCCCTTACTAAGCAAGGAAACACTCAGTTATACTTAACTAAACCCACAAAGCCAAGAGCCTGCCTTTGTTTTGAAGACAGGAGGACAGGGGGTGTTGGCAGCATGAAAAATAGCATGGGCATGTGGACCCTTTAACCAAGGCTATATGGGCAATACTGCTGAAGTCAGTATTGCCCATATAGCTAACCTTGGATAACCCAAGTGTTGTTGGAGCCCAACTCCAGAAGCCTTTGCCATTTGCTGTGTTGGCCAGGATTTCTGGGAACTGTAGTCCAACTTGGGTCACCCAAGGTTGGGAACCACTGGTCTAGACCACACTTTCTTCAGAAAGCAAGGTTGTTGGGTGTTTTTAAGTTACACCCCTGTTAATCTTATTTGTTACAGAACAAACTGGTAATGGCCTTCTTGTTGTTGTTCTTCTTCTGAGCTGGACTTGTCTATCAAAGAGACCCGGGGCATCTCTTGTGTGAAATAACAAACCAATTTAGGAGCTGCTTAACAACAGAGCTCAAGTTTCAGGCCAGTAAGTCAGCTAGGGCCACATCAATGCAGATTTAACACTCATGTCAGGAAATAGATATGACACTTCAAAGGGCTTAAACCATTTCTGGCCCGGACAGCAGTAGTTAAAAAAAATTACTGTACCATTGCCCATTGCATTTCTTTCCTCTTCGTTCTTTTTGTTATTGATCTTTGATGATCTATCCAAATTTAAGAATTCTTAACTGCAGTAAAAAATTCATTTATCTCAAATGCAGTGTGTGCAGTAATGCCAGTAAAGTCAAATTGAACTAGCTACTGCTGCCAAGACTTGGATAAATGTCCAAACAACACAAGTGTTGAATCTGAAGGATCTGGTGTAGAAGAACTTTTTCCACTCCTAAAAGTTCTTGGTCCACCAGAGGAAGGGACATTTGTGTTTATTCATTAGTTACAGCAAGACCTTCTCCCTGATCTGAATTCAGGGTAGCATGTAGGAGCTACCTTTATCCTCAAAGCAACATGAAGTGAGTAGCCCAAAATCACCCATGAATTTCATATCGGACAAAAATAAAGTAAAAAGAAGACAAAAACGTCCCCCACCTCTGTGTGTGTGTGTGTGTGTGTGTGTGTGTGTGTGTGTGTGTGTGTGTGTGTGAGAGAGAGAGAGAGAGAGAGAATCATAAAATCATAGAATCATAGAGTTGGAAGAGACCTCAAGGGCCATCTAGTCCAACCCCCTGCCATGCAGGAACCCGATTACAATATTTCTGACAGATGACCATCCAGACTCTGCTTAAAAACCTCCAAAGAAGGAGACTCCACCACCCTCCATGGCAGCATATTCCACTGCCAAACAGCACTAACTGTCATGAAGTTCTTCCTAATGTTCAAATGGAATCTCTTTTCCTGTAGTTTGAAACCATTGCCCCGAGTCCTAGTATCTGAAGCCAGAGAAAGAGAGAGAATGAAAAAGCTCTCTTGCCCCTTCTACAGTCTATGTTTTAAATATGTTGAAGCCTGGTGAATGCCTCAGCATAGCATTTCCACAAAGCAGTTGGGTGTGCAGTCAAACTAAAGCGTATGCAACCAGTCAGTGACTGGCTCTTCCCACACACCTACATTTTATTTATTTACAAAATGTAGAGTCTTACCTATACAGTTTATTACTCTTTCAAAGGGGGTCTGAGAAGATCCAAAACAATTCCAAGAAGACTAGGCAGGGGGCAACTTTTAACTTGGCTTCTTATGAAGTGACTAGACTAGTATTTGTCTCTGTTTGTGCTCTGTTTCTCACCGTGGCTTTTAATATTTATTCCATCGATTACATAATGTTGATGCTAGCTGTGAAAAAAATCTAATTTTGGGGCATGAGAAAGTGGCTATTTAAAAAAAAAACCTTAGGTTTTCTTTTTTTAAAATAGCATTTCTACTCACACTATTTTGTGTTGTTTTTGGCTTGTATGATTGTCAGTATTAGTCCTTTGGGGTTCTTGCTGGGCATGCTCCTATGCTGATGATGCAGAGCGGTGCACAGTATGGGAATTCACTTTACCCCTTAAGTCAACCATGGCAGTTATTTAAATACCATGGAGTGGTAAGTCTGCCTCAAACCTCTGTGTAGTCACACCCTTATACTGCTTTCCAAGGGACCAAGAGCTCTCAAAGAGTGCACTGGATGTGGGGTTCACTAATTTAAAGGGAGTTTTACTTGTCTGGGTTTTATCACCACTCTCCCTTTATGACTGTAAAAGCAACTGATTGTTTCTTCGATTAAGCACACTTCTCACTAGCATCAGTGGTCCTCAACCTTGCGTCCCCAGCTCTGGCATGTCCAAACTTTGGCCCTCCAGATGTTTTGGACCACAACTCCCACAGTCCTTTGCCACTGGAAATACAGGCTTGGAATTCTGGGCGTTGTGGTCCAAAACATCAGCAGGGCCAAAGTTTGGACATGCCTCCTAAAGTCTTCAGCACTAGCTAAGCTGGCCAGGATTTCTGGGAGTTGTAGTCTAAGAAGATCCAGGGACCCAAGGTTGAGAACCACTGCACTAGCTTAACACCTTCTTTGTTATCCGACATCCTTTTAGTAGCAGGAGGCCTTTATCTGTAGTTCAAAAAGTGTTCTGCAAAGCAATGTATTTCTTGTAATGCGCAGACAGTATAGTGTAGTGGATAAACGATCAGACTAGGGCTCAGAAAACCTGGGCTCAAATGTCCACTTGACTACGAAAACTCTCTGGTGGTACTGGTGAAAACTGAAAACTCTCCTCAAATATCTGGTCTAACCCCCCAAAAGCTATTAGCGCTTCCCCAACTATTTGAAGGGCTGTCATACAGAGGAGGGTCAGGATCTGCTCTCGGTCTTCCCAGAGTGCAGGAACACAAAACAAAGGGTTCAAGTTAAGAGAACCTGGCTTTTGGCTGAATATCAGGAAAAGCTTCCTAACTGTTAGAGAAGTACAGCAAACAAAAGTTAAGCACATGGGCACACGCACACAAAGCCCCCCTAACAGAAACTAATAATAACAAGCTATAATAATAAAATCCAACGCAAGTCACCTGTCTCGCTGCCAATTAAAGGCTGATTGGCAAAATGCATAATCAATTCTTTCAAGCTCACAAATTCATTGAAGCCAAACTTGTACGAGGAGCCCGTGAACTCGACATGAAAATGTTTCACAGAATCCTTTGCTCTGAAATAAAAATAAAGAAAACTATTACAGTGTATATTGGTGTACATTCTGTCCACCTTCGCTATTTATGAAGATATCCATAAGCCTGGGGAATCATCAAAGATCTCTAGACATGATCCCACTGTTTTATTACTATAATATACTCCGTAACAAGTAGAGTGGGATAGACAAAGAGAGAGCCCGGTTACAGCAGGAACTACAATCATCAGAGTAAAGACCCTGTTTCTTTTACTCAGTAACTCAGGATGTGATAGCAGTAGGACAGAGAACAGGGCACATGCCTTGATTTCAACACTGAGGTTCCCATGCAATAATATGAAAGATGCTCTGAGCACTTTACCTGACTGAGAGAGAGAAAACATTTTCGCCTTTGCTTTTCCTCAGGAGATAGCTTCCATCTTTGCCGTTGGAAAGAAGGAGGGCTTCCGCTGCGTGACGAGTAAGAAAATCGTGGTACCACCTACCAAGACATGAAAGTTCAAGGCCCGTTAAATGCTACACTGTAAATTTTAAGCTGCAGAGCAAAACATTGTCTGGCAGCTGCAGAAAGGTACAAGACAGCACATTTCAAAAAAAAAAAAGAGTTCTCGAACTCAAGCACCAGTCAGTGTATGATCCAGGACAGGGTTTTGGGACAGGCTACTCAGGTGATCCACATCAGTAGAGCTCTGCAACTAAAGAGCTGAAACAAAATTACAAAGTTCATCTTCACTTGTAACACTGGCCACACTGTCAGAACTGTATTCATTTTTGTTTATTTGTTCGTTCTTAAATATGCAAACACAAAGAGCTCAAGCATCTACTAAGCTTAAATCAAATGTTAAAAAATACAGTGATGATAAGATCCAAGCTGGGCAAACTTAGGAGCAAACATATCATACAACACAAAGATAAATCATACATAAATATTGTACACCAGTTCATAAGTGGAATAAAGTGCATAAAGTGAATAAATAAAAGACAGGTGAAGCAACATCTGTTGCATAACGTAATCTAGGCATGATATCTTACTCATCCTTTCTATGTTTATTATAATTCTCTGGAAGCACAGGATGCAGTGGTACCTCTTAAAACGAATTTAATTTGTTATATGAGTCAATTTTTTAAAGAAAATTCTTACGAAACATGGTTTCCCATAGGAATGCACCAAACATGGATTAATCTGTTCCCGAGGCTATGGGTTGCTTCATTTTATGAAAAAAATTGTCTTACGAAACTCGGTTTCCCATAGGAATGCATTGGGAATGGATTAATCCGTTCCTGAGGCTAAAATAAAGACAAAAACAACTTTTCCCCCCTGGGCACATGCAGAACAGTTTTTGTCTTGCGAAGCATCCCATAGGGCCGGGCTATCCAAGTTTGAACAGCCCATGGCCTACCTGACCATGACAAATGTCCCCCATGGTCAGCCTTAATTGTGCGCAAATCACAGCGGTGGCTACTGGTTCTCCTCCCCCATCACTCCCCACCCGTGGCCATGCTGCTGGGCCCGATCTGGCAGGGGCAGCAGCGGTGACCAGCAGCGGCGGGAGAGGCAATGGACAGGGTTGGGAACCCTGCTCCACCCAGGCACCTTGCCCAGAGGATGGGGGGCAGTGGAGGTGTGGCTGCCTCTGGCTCTCCTCCCCCATTGCCCCCACCCACGGCCGTGGTGCTGGGCCTGATCTGGCGGGGGCAGGGCGGCAACCAGTGGTGTAGGTGGCAGTGGCGGCAGCGAGGGACCAGGTGGGCAGCGGAGCTGCAGCTGCCTCCGGCTGTCCTCCCCCAGTGACCCGACACCCACAGCTGTGGTGCTGGGCCTGATCCTCTTCTGTGGGCTCGGGGGGGGGGGTGACCAGGCTGGGTGGGGGGAGGGGGAGATCAGGGACAGGGGGACCATGGTGGATCTCTGCCACCCCTCCCAGATGGCAAGGGTAGGGATTTACTGTGGGGGGATCCTCTGCGGTCCTTGTGCTTCGGATCTCCCCCACCCAGCCTGGTTTTTGCTCTCCCATGAACCCAGAGAGGAAGACTGGGCCCGGCATCATGGATGTGGTTAGAGGGAGAGTGGGGGCAGCCATAACTCTGCAACCCCCCTGTTTTTGGGTGGGGTATCTGGGCTGAGTGGGGTCTCCCACCCAGTCCCTTGCCTGTGCTGCTGCCAATCTTCTGGCTGGGGAGGGAGGGAAAGGAGGACTCGGCCACCACTTCTACCCCCCACACACTCCAGGGGTGATGATCTTCTGGCTGGGGAGGGAGGCAAAGTGGGACTCTGCCACCGCTTCTAACCCCCGCAGGCTCCCGGGGTGATGATCTTCTGGCTGGGGAGGGAGGGGAACAGGGACTCCACCACCACTTCTACCCCCAGATATGCCATCTTTTCTATTCACCATTCAACAAAGCCTCTGGCAGAGAAGGGAGCAAACAGGATACTTCACTGCGGCCCTTCAGGCCGCTTCTTCCCAGCATGTGGCGCTGATCATATGGGAGGGGGGAGGGGGGATTTCAGTTGGCAGACTGCAAGCTTCTTTTTAACCCTTCATGGGGTACCAATAGCCCGCAGTCGACCTGTTGTGCAGGTCTGCCATACGGAATTTTTTGTCATTCAAAGCATGCCTATTCCCGGAATTTTTTTCTTCCTAGAAGTTTTTTGTCTTACAAGGCATTTGTCTTAAGAGGTACCAGTGTATAGCAGTATAAATGTTAACTTGCTCTGAATCCAAACTTGGAGAAGAAGAAAAAATGAAAGTACTGTATATACTCGAACATAAGCCTAGTTTTTCAGCCCTAATTTTGGGCTGAAAAAAGGGGCCCTCGGCTTATATTCGGGTCAATACGTTTAGCCACTGAGGCAAGTCATCTGTGGCTAAAAGTCATTTTAAACACTGCATGCCACTTCTCATGACCCCCTCCTCTGCATCACAGGGGAGCGGCACACGATGTTTAAAATGACTTTTAGCCACTGACCCAAGCACTTGCATCAGTGGCTAAAAGTTATTTTAAACATCACACACCACTCCCCCAGCTCACAAAGGAAGAGCTGCCAGGTCCTGCTGCATTTCCCACCCTAGACTTATACTCGAGTCAATATGTTTCCCCAGGTTTTGGGGGTTAAATTGGGGGCCTCGACTTATACTCGAGTTGACTTATACTCGAGTATATACGGTAAGTTTCTAGTTGTGACAGTTTTAAACATGGGTTTTTTATTGAAATCACAAAAACCAGAGCAATGGCGAAATAAGATTTTGAATAAACAGGCATAGGGATGCTGTGTCCTTATCTTACTCCTGCACCGCAACTAGAAAAACAGATTAAATGAAATAAAATAAATAATTTTTAGAATACTTGAAGCAAAAGAAGAAAACTATGCAAGATGGCTCAGTTGGCATAATACATATTAGTCTGCTTTCAAACGGGGATTGTTTGATGGCAGGGTTGTTTGTGGCAGATCTCTGCAAACTCAACCATACTTCCTTTACATTATGAGCTAAATGGAAAGATGCAAGGAATGCAGGTATCTACAATATGTCTCTCTCCCTTTTTCTGTTAATGCTTGTTTGCCTGTGTGCATATATAAACACCTACTCTGCTCCTGGCTCTGCCCATCTCTTTTCTGCTCCTGCCTGCCACTGACTGCAGAGTCTTCTGCTTTGCTGGCGGCCAGTGCTTTTCACGATACCCCAAATTAGCAACCGGAAGCAGCTCACTAATTCAGCATAATGGTAGAACCCGCCCCTATCTGTGTGCCCCTGTGTCAACCAGTGGTCTCAACTGCACAAAATATTTTCAACCCATCTCAGCGACTTTCTAAATTGGTACTTCCCAAAAGCCTTCTCTTCAAGAAGTGTCTGTACTGCACTATTCTTCCTCTTTGGGAGAGCATGTACCATGTACACAGATAATGTTCATAAATTCAAAGAAAAACAACAACAACCAGAATGAAGCCACAATTAACAGTAGTTTAGTCATCTCTTTTCCTGGTGGAAAAGGGCAATTCTGCTCTGTGTAAGCATCTTTCATGTACTGTACTTAGGTATTGTATTCAGCCAGAGTAACTAACACTTTTCTCAGCAACTTGTTACAAACACATATCCTGCCCCAGCTGTTTTCAAGTTTCAAGACTCTCTTTTTCCACCTACTCAGCTCATTTGAAGAGATCATGCAAGATGCAAGTGTTAAAATAATGATTGTGCATAAATTAATCAAAGGTATACCTGAAATTCAGCTGCCCAGATGCCCTAACAACATCCAATCTCGCCTGATTTCCGAAGCTAAGCAGGGTTGGCCCTGGTTAGTACTTGGATGGGAGACCACCAGGGAATACCAGGTGCTGTAGGTGCCTGGAGTAGGAACTGGCAAACCACTCCAGTATTTCTGCCAAGAAAACTCCATGAACATGGGGTCACAAAGAGTCGGTCACGACTGTAATCACACAACACACACACACATACCTGAAATTCAATATTAAATGTTACATGTTGTGACGAGATCAGGGCCAGAACTGATCAGTTATCTCAGATCAGAGAATCTCTTGAATGTCTCCAACACTGTAGCACTCACCACCACCTGCCAAGGCAATTGGTTCCATTGCCATGCTGTTCTAACTGTTATGATGTTTTTCCTGATATTCAACTGAAAATCCAGCCTCCTGTAGCTGGAGCCCATTGTTAACGTGTCCTACACTCTCGGATGACCAAGAACAGATGCTGCCTCTCTTCTAGATGGCTACCTTTCAAGATCTTCTGGAAAGACATACTAGCAAAGGCCAGGATTCTTCCCAGTACCAATGAGCCATTAAAGGCATTCAACAATGTCGTGTTTAATTACATTTGGCATCACTACAACTGCTAATTACTGCTGCCAGCATACAAGTAAGGCCGTGACCCAAACCAAGTGCAAGGACGTTCGCTGCTATTTCAGGAAGAGGAAGAGAAAGAGGAGCATTGTTTTATCCACTCCTGATCTCCTTCTATTGCTCATTTTGTTAAGCAGAACAGAATACAGTGCTCCCCCACCCATTCGCAGTTCATATACTGCTGTCCTGCTATATCGTGGGACCACAGTATATGAAAAAAGACTCCCTGGGGTAAGGGGGGAAAGGCCTGGGGTAAGGGGGGTAGGCTTGATGGAGGCCTCAGAAATGAATTTTGGGGCCTCCATAAGACCCGGAAAGGACCTTGTAGGCCCATTCAGGGCAGCGCCAGGCTGGGGGTAAGTACAAGAGCCCCCAGCTAGGCCCCCCAGGCCCAACCCAACCTGCATGCACATATCACAGATTTTCAATTATCACAGGTCAGGTTGGGTCCCTAACCCCCGCAATAGGCGGGGGGGTCACTGTAATGGCAAATATTGCCCTAGACTCATGAAAAGCACAGGGAGAGCTGTAAAAAGCCGTCTGAGAAAGTCAAATTCTCTGAGCAACAGAGATTTATCAGCTGCCTGGATTTGAAGCAACGGGTGGCACCTACTTGGCAAGATTCGGCTTTTCTGTTCCGTTTGACACCTGGCCCTCCCAGATGCTGTGGTTTACTTTGTGGAAGTACATATCTGTCACTGAATACACCCAGAATGAAACATTACAAGCCCTTCTTGTGGTGAGGTAATAACTCTTTCCAGTACTGTATAGGCAAACCAATAAATCATATTGCTAAGAACCTCTGTCTCTCTTGTCTCATGCAATTAATTTATCACCTGCATTTTTCTGGCAACAATGGTTGTGTTAGCGACCCAGAAACATCCTGTCTTGTGCCTCTCATAACACTATAAGTCACATCACCTACTTCCCCACCATACACTCACTGTTTCTCACCATATGCACTCACTCTTTCATGTCAATACTGATTTATGCATCTCACCTAGAAATTTCCCATCAACAAGGCAACAAAACATCCCAGCTTAGACATTTACATTGTGTAAAAAGTCACTTGATTTGATTACATAGGAGCCTTGTGGTGCAATGGTTAAATGGCTGTACTGCAGCTAAAATGGTTCTCATGAACTGAGATTTAATCCCAGGTAGCCAGCTCGTGGTTAACTCAGCCTTCTATTCTTCCAAGTTCAGTAAAATGAGTACCCAGCTTGCTGGAGGCAGGGAGCAATCAGTAGACTGCATAAATAGTGAACTGCCCAGGGAATGCTTTAAGTGCTATGGGGAGGTATAAAAGCGGAACACGTTTTGATTTGGTTTTACTGGGAAGACACAGAGGTCTGGGTCCTGTTGTAGTCTGAATTAGAATATGCCCGCTGATCCGATGTGATTTTTATAAGCACAGACTCAAAGCTCAGTAGCTAATCCAATGGATCTACTCTAGCTGGAGATAACAACTGGTTTTATGTCAACCACACTTGTCCATTTCAGTGAATCTGCTTACTAAACATACAGAGATTCCACAGCTTCTGCAGAAGGTTGAAAGGAACTCTGTTGAGCAAAACTGTACTCAAGTTGGCTCTTTCCGGGTAACTGGAAACCCTGCACCAACCCAGAGCGGAAGGCGGTTGTCTGAGCAAACTGGAAGAGGGTTTTTAAAGTCCCTAGTCCAAGGGGTGGGGTGGGGGTTCCTCCAACTGCTGCTAGCCACTTGTGATTGGACATCTGACAATGCTTTTTCTGGGAACTCCCCATTGACTGGCTCAAGTTCATCTAGTGAGTTTCAGTACTGTGGGGATTTGAACCCAGGTCTCCCAAATCCCAGTCTTGCATTCTAACCCCACTGGGTCTTCCACTCAGTCAATACTGAGTGGCAATAATGGCAACAGAATGAAATGGAATATCCTAGCTGCCGAGTGGGGGCTCTTAAGTCCTGCAGGGAGAACAGCACGCCATTCAGATGCACACAGCCCAGCACTGTGGGAAACACAGGGCTGTGCTGTGAATGTTGTGCAATGAATCAAACTCTTGGCAGGTCAAGAGAAGCACCTAATTACTTCATGTTGTGGTAAGTTGGTTCATTGTTCAGCGGCACAAAACGTTCTCTCTTGTATCTTGACCAACTAGGTCAAAAGTCACCACAGACTGAATATTTCCCCCACCTCCACCAAAGACTAAAGGGTATCACAATTCAGCCATCTGTCCAGGTAACAGAATGAAACAAACTAGCTCAATTAAAATGCACACTAACAAAAGCCTTGTGCTTTTGCAAAACAAAACCAAAAAAAAAAAAAACCCATCAATTGCAAATTTTAAAGGGAATTTTCTTCCTCACTATTTGAAAGGAATAGAATTTAAGAAAACAAATACCAGAGGGCCACACACCCCTGGTCTGTTTAATACAAAGAGAGTGGCCACATGCCTGCTATTCAGAAGGACCATTCCTAATTTGAAGGGCTGTTAGTTGACAGTCCTCCATTTGAGACTCCCCCCCCCCCATGGTTTATGGTGTGATGATGAGGCCTGATATACAGTAAGACGAAAAACCATAAGGGGAGAGTCAGGGATCATGATGTCGCGCGCACACAGTGAACAAATAGACAATAGTCTGGGCAGACATACAAGTCAGCTAAGTCAGTCTCTTCCACATTATTATTACAGTATTGTTAATATTTTGGCATCTGAACCTATATATTAACATGCACCGTGTCAGGAAGATCATTGCTCTCTTTTACCCTCCTCCACGGTGATGGATGCTCTCCTTTTTAGTGATAGGCACCCTAAGTCAGTGATGGCGAACCTTTTAGAGACTGAGTACCCAAACTGCAATTCATAACCCACTATTTTTTTTTTTTTTTTGCAAAGTGCCAATACAGTAATTTAACCTGTATACAGGCGGCTATGAAGGGGCGATGTCGGGTGCCCACAGAAAGGGCTCCGAGTGCCACCTTTGGCACCTGTGCCATAGGTTCGCCATCACTGCCCTAAATGGCTGCCACCAGCTGGGTTAATAGTTCAATGAGTTGGACTATCTGCCTGCAGAGCCAGGAGTTTGACTCCTCCCTGGGCCTTCGCCCGGAGAACAGCCAGCCTCAGAGAGCCACTGGAGCAAAGGACTGGTAAACCACTTCTGAATACTGTACTTCCTATCTAGAAAACCTTGAGAAAGACCATCTTCAATTGGAATTGACTTGATGGCATCTAGTTCATAACTAAGTGGCTGCCCTTAAGTAGAAAGCAAACCTAAGTTCAGAGCCACCTGGCCTCTGTATCAATTTGGTGTAACAGCGACACACCTCTGCCCCAAAACAAATGGAGCTACAGTGGAACCTTGACTTACATACTGCTTGACTTGCAGCATGTTTGACTTGCAGCAAGAAGGGGCCTGTTTGACTTGAGTCGCAGGCTTTCACTTACATATCGGAGCCCCGGTGCAAGGCACCGGAATCGGGCGGCATCCACGACCCAGCATCGCACCTGCCACCTCCAAACTGCTCCTGCCTTCTTCCTCTCCTCCGGCAGCAGCGGCTTCGGTGAGGCCAGCTCTGAGCACCTGGAGCTGGTCCTCGGCCTCACCGAATCCGCCGCTGCTGCCGGAGGAGAAGAAGGGCCAGGAACTCGGGGCTGGCCTTGCTGGTTAGATAGTCGGCTCAGTGTTGTAAAAAACCAGGCTGCAGAAGTCTGGTCCACAATGGAAGCATTTTAGTTGGGGAGCTGTACAGTTGTGGGACTCTAATGGTAAGCATAGGGTTGTTCAGAACTTGGAAGGTCAGGTTAAAAATCAGTAAAACTTAAATGTTAGACATTGTTGCTATGAACATTAAAAAGTGGAGGTGTATAACTTGTGGACTATAATTCCACTGCCTCCCCCTCTCTTTGAAGAGACATTTCATTTACATCCCCAGAAGGAATCTCCTATCCCAGTCAAATTTGTGTTAAATTGCTGTTTTCGGGGGCCTTTTTCATCATCTGGAATGGATTAATCCACTTTCCCATTGCTTTCTATGGGAAAAGTTTGTTTGACTTAAGTCATGTTTAACTTAAGTCTAGACCACTGGAACGGATTAATGACGTAAGTCAAGGTTCCACTGTATTTCCTAGTTATACTGTAACTTAAATATGCCTTGTTATTGTAAGGCGCTATTATGAATGGGTGATCTCTAAAACATTGTTAAAAGGCCTGCTCATTTATTTTATTTTATTTTATTTTATTTTATTTTGCAAATTCAAGGTTGTGGCTTAATTTAAACAGTCTTACATTTGATCTCCCTTCTTTTCCTTCTGCCTTCAGCTAAGACAAATAAGTCTTAATTATTGCAAAATATGCAAATTACAGGTAACACATTGATTAGAACCAGTGACTTCCAAACTTTGAATACATCAAGTACTGAAGATTACATGTACCATTTGTGATAACTTGAACGTTCATTTTAAGAACATGTCCCCTGTAGATGGAAGCTAATATTTATATCGAGAGATGTTCTATGAAATCAAGCTAGTCAACCTCTCTATAGCTTCAATACTGTATTATCTGACGCAGTAGCTTTCTAGGGCCTAACTCAAAGGTTTTCATAAAAACACAAAAGACAAAAACATGTGGTACTTTAAAGAATAACTCATATATTTTAATGTAAGCTTTAATGGATCAAGTCCACGCCTTCAGACATATGGCAACAGAATGGAATGTCAAATGAATTATCAGTTTTATACCACATATTTATTGGCTCTTGGGTAGCCTGTAAATATAAGTAGCCTGCACTGGTTCTCTAACAGCACTGATTACTTGAGAATACAACAAAAGAGTTCAAGATAAAGAACTGGAAAAACTAACAAAATACAGAGACCTGGCAATCAAAACATCTCGCTAGACTTTACTTCCCCACCAACTGAAACAAAAATCTCACAATCTCATGTCCTTCTAGCAAAGTGCATAAAAATAAATGATTTTTAAAAATAAAATTGATTTAAATCATTATTTAAACAAAATTGCATTTTTATTATTTATATAAAATTGCACTTTTATATTTAAATAATGATATAAATCACTTTTATTTTGAAAAATCCTTGATTTTTATCCACCCTGACCTCCGGGAATTTCTTAACATCCCCCAAACTTGGAACCAAAGTGTTCTAAAAGACTGAAAATATACACCTGTATTAATAAGGATGCTTAAACTAGTGAAGTCACATATATGGAGAGCATGAAGGCCGGCATCAATGATATGGAAGAGACAGATGCCTTTATGCACATTTGATACGAGTATCTCCTTTGGGAAAGAATATGTGCAATATCAATAATCAGGTTTCTGTTTTAGGGGACATCACAGTATGGCAGAGTAATGTTGTAATATAACCTTTGAACTGAAGAGGTGGGAGAGCTTTTGTGGATTACTGAGTCCAGCCCATGTCAAGGAGGTACAGTGATAAATAAAATTGCCAGCCTCTGATTCCATAGCCAGATACCACTGAGCTATCCAGCATTGCATCCCTACTTTGAAAAAAATGTTTTGCAGATTTTCAGCTCTGCAGAGATGACCGTGTTAGCAAAGTTAACTCATGGATACCTAAAGGAGCCCATAAGCAATCACAAGAGCAATAACCAACGCTAATGTACTCCTCCAACTTTTCTGTGCCACTTAAATACTTGCTGTGCAAGAGAAAACCCTGATCTTGATGAAGCCCTAATCTTTATCTTTAAACTCCTCATCATAATTAAAACACAAATGCCTTTAAAAGCTTGCAACAACAAGCTATTATTGTGACTTTATTTCCACTGACGAACCAAGCTGGCATGTAGGGAAGGCACACATACAAAGAAGAAAAAAAACAACCAACAACAAAACCCTAAAACAGGAGGAGTAACCATGACACCTTGATACTGCAAGACATACTGTATTCTGTACTACAAGAAATATGAATAGATTGTAGCATCAATCTAGAAGTTGAGTCGTGGCAACTGGACTTCTTTTTCTTGAGAGATTGAAACGTTTCGCTGATCATCCAAACAGCTTCATCAGTCTGAGAAAGGCTACTCATGAGTCCTCCATTTTATAGCTCACTAAGACCTCTTGTCACCCTGATCTGAAACAGGCCACTGTTCATCTTATGAAATTTTTTAATCTCTCAAGAAAAAATTACCCGAGTCCAGTTGAGATGACTCAACTTCCAGTTAAACTCACCTGGATGGCTGAGAATCTTCACTGACATATTGTAGCATCAACTTTTATACACCAGAGATGTATCAGACAACGTAGGCTCCAGGCCAGGCCTGGGGTGACCAAGCTTGCAGAAGGCAGGAGGGTTTTTTTTGTGCCTTTGTTTTGTTGTGTTTTACTAGAACTCCAAGATCCACCTATGCTTAGTGCAAATTACTATATATGATTAGAATTACCCAAACAAAACAGAGCTTATAGCCCATTCCATACAAAAAATCACTTCTGTTATCAGAAGCTCTCTTGCTACAGCAATTTTTTTAAAATTATTATTTCAATATTCTAATTTGGGGATGCAGTATAAAGAAAGCATTGATTTGTAGCAGATACTATTAAGCAGTTCGGTGTCTGAAATCCTCACTAATCCTTTACAAATCACAAAAAGACCAGCTAGTAGATCTTGAACTATTTACTTCTCATCCTTGCCTGAGTATGTGAAAGGCATGTTATATTAAACAAGTTTATCTTAAAGGCATTCCAAGCCTGCTACTCTGTATCAAAATATATTTCCTTCCACCAAGCAGCTTGAAGTTTTTGTTATACTCTTCCAAAGCTACTTGCGTCTTATGACCAGAGTGTTTACACACCACCAGTGTTGTTTCATTACTTCAAGCTGTATTTTCCCATAAGGAAGTCCAATTATTTCAGATTTTCTGCCAAATGAAGACACAGAGTGTTGGGTATATTTGCTGAATTTCAGGAGTCTTTGATTCTGGTCTTTCCACTGATTGCCCTCCTAGCTACATGCAACATTCTTTATTTCGGGACTTTTGCAGAACAGCAAGGCATTCAATTATTTAAGCCCCTATCTACATTTTGGAATTCCCCCAGCTTTGTTTTAAGCCAGGCATGTCCAAACTTTGACTCTCTTGATGTTTTGGACCACAATGCCCAGAATTCCAAGCCTGTATTTCCAATGGCAAAGGGATGTGGGAGTTGTGGTCCAAAACATCTGGAGGCCCGAAGTTTGAACATGCCCGTTTTAAGCTGTAATGTGGTACCCATCTCTATACTCCATGCTGATTTTCCATTGGCATTGAGATAGCAGTGGACTGCCTAAATTCTGAGCATCCATATTAAAGGTGTGATCCAAAAATTTGAGGTATTTGAAATCTGGAGGTGAGAAAAATGTGACCATTTGGAAATCATGGGATGGGACTAGAAGCAGGCCAGTGTGCCCTGGATAATAAACACTCTGCAGTTGTCCCATTATAGTTCTTGCAAAAAAGGTCAAAATCATTTCCTTCAAGCTAACAGAAACTACAGCCTTTCAGTGAAAATGGCAACATTCCATCACAGGAAAGAGGTGATTTGGGGGTATGGTTACATAAATGAAGCATAGGCTATTATTGGCCAATACTCTTACTGTGACAACATCAGATATAGAAAGCATCACTTCCTTTTCCTCTGCTTGCTCCAGTCTTTAAAACTTACAGAAGGGGTGGTGGGGTTCAGAGGCTGAACGCATGGAAACACTGCAAAATATTGACTGTTAAGGCTTTTTGAGAGCTAATGTGATTGAAAGTGACCCACAAGGGTTCAGGAAACCCAAGTAGAAATCTCTGTTCATTCACAGAAACCCATGGGGTGGGGGTGGGGAGGGGTGAATGGCAATGCTAAAAGCAATTGTGGAACATTGCACACAGCCTGAAAACATGACTTGGGTTGCCCTAGGTTGGGAGTGACCCTGCTGGCACCAAGCATCAACACCAGCAGCTTGTCAATGAACAGTACAGTATTTGTAGCCCAACGGAAGCAAGGCTGCCCCCCTTCTTTAGAGCAACCAGGTGCCATTTTTCCTAAGATGCTTTCTCCTCCCGTTTACGCGTTCAACTTCAGCCGAGAGGCCCACGTCCAGCAAGGGAACACACATCGGCCCTGTGTGGCATGAAAGGGAGGAGAAAAAAAGCAAAAAAAGCCGGCTTCCTGATCCACTTCCAGCACGATGGCTCTTGCTCCTGCCCCAGCCAGCGCGCAACTACAGGGCGCGCGTCCACACCTACAGAAAGGGTCTCTCCTCCCCCCCCCCTCGCAAGCAAGGCATCAAACCAAAGACAGCTCCGCGGGAAAGGCCCTTGAGGGGGAGGGGGGGTCAGTGACCTCTGGCTGGGCAACACCGTCCGTCGCAAGCCGCCAACCTCCCCCCCCCCCCAGGCTCTGCTGGGAGAGGGAGAAGGGGAAGGGGACGGGGGAGGGGGTTCCTTCTGTCTAGCCAGCGCAATCGCAGAGCCGGTTGCCGCCACTTACGGGAGGGCCTGAAGCTCCTCTTCGGGGTCGCCCCGCTGCCCCAAGCGGGGGTCCTGATCCTGATCCTGGTGGCAGCTCATCCTCCGCTCCTCTTCCATCTCGGCGCCGCCCATCCGCGCCCACCTGCTGCCGGCCACCGAGGCTGCTTTTCAGAGTTGCTCTGGGCGCGGGGAGAGAGAGGTCAGAGAGGGGCGGCCACCGGGCATGCTTTCGCTTTGCTTCCCCGCTGCGAAGGGACTTCACAGCACCCGCGAGCAGCCGCGGCGGTTGTTGTTGTTGTTGTTGTTGCTGCTGCTGCTGCTCAGGGTGGCGAGTCAAGCAAATGAGGAAGTGAAAATGCCTGTTTCTCCGCGGAGGCCCTCAAGGACCGTCCCTCCCTGCCTCCCTTCTTTGCCTTTCTGTTTCAGAACAGGCGCTCCTTAGAGAATGCAGCCCGGGCTGTTTGGGCTCTCCTGCGGTCCATTAACACACCGCGCTGGGTGTAGGGAAAGGACTCGCCTCACCTGACGCCTCACCTGATGCTGTCAGTAGGAGTGTGCCTGTCCATGTGTCTGGGCCAGGACAATTGTAAGACGGAAATCCTCCTACCTACTCTTGGCCAGCGCCCAGAAAACATGCTTTTTTCGGACTACAACTCCCAGACTCCCCTGGCTGGGAGATTCAGGGAGTCGTAGTCCCAACAAACACGTTTTCCTATCCTTCTTGATGTACATCTACATGTAGGTTTGTTCATTGGATATATTCTACACACAAATCACCTAAACATTCCAGGAAAATAAAGTTTCAGTCTTGGGGGTTTTAGTTAGTTGATTTTTTAAGCCAAAAGGTTGGCCTTACAGTTCAATGACTGTATGACTGGATGGGTAAAAATCCAGTCTATCAGAAACTGGATTTGATTCACTCAGTGCTTGTTTCACTTGGCTTCCATGATTGTTTGCCAAGTTACAATCCTCTCCATTCATCAACCTTGCAGGGCTCTTTCATAAACAAAAAGTAACAAGAAAGCATGAATGATGAGGTGAAAAGGGGTTCCTTAAGCCAAAAATTATGAATTTTGCATGATCCCTTTGTGAGCGAGCATTTGTCCTACAAAATCAAAATAACCCAATTTAGCAGGTTCAGAACAGAGATATTTTGGAGGTAATTTATACCCTGATTCAGGATTGCTGGCACCTGCACACCTCATAGGAGATGATATTGAGCCCTTTCAATCTAGATAGCAAATAAAGAGACAAAGAAGAAGAGAAGGCAACCAAGAAACCAAAGCAGCACAAACCTTGTACCCTAGTTAGTACTGGGTTGTGTGTAGCCTGCATTACTGTAATTAAAAACTATAAACCGCCCAGGGACTACTTGAAGTGGTATGGGGCGGTATACAAGCAGAACACTTTGCTTTGCTTTACTGTTGTTACTGAAAAGGTACTTCTTCCTTCTCCTTCAGCTTAGCAATCAAATTATCTTAAACAAACCAGGGACAAAGTATAGGGCTTAATTTTCTGAATCTTGTTCTCATAAACATACTGCTTCTTGTACAAGAAACTGACCTGGTTTGTTCTGTGTTGAGGAACCCCATCCATCCAGTCTTACTGTATAGTCCAGTGATTCCGGATGACCTCCAGGTCCCTATCAAGGCCCATGGGCTCACACTACTAGGGCTCATATCTATTGCTACACTGTGAAATATTAATTCAGCCAAGAAAAGAGCAGGAGAACTGAAGGGGCCAGAGCTGCTGCTGCCTCTTGGACTACTGAGGTTCTCATCAACTTGGTTTAGGGTTTTTAAGATTTTCCCATGCTTCCTTCTTTTTTTAGCATTGAGCAAGTGAAAAACAGGGCTGAACTGACCAGACACAGTAAACATTTGGATTGGTGTTGTATCAGTTTCATGCTGTAGCTCTATGAAACTGATACAGCTCTACTTCTACAGCACTAAATGAAAAAAGAGAAATATTTATGAAAACCCAATGTACAAATTGAATTGCAGCTGTAGTCCTTACGAGCATCAAGAACAGAGGCAGGCAAAAGGGAGTCATACAAAATATTTTTTGTGTTTTATTGTTGCAAACTGCTCAGGGAAGCCTTGCAGCTAGATGGGCAACAAACAAACAAACAAACAAACAAACAAATAAATAAATAAATAAATAAATAAATAAATAAATAAATAAATAAATTGATTCCCACAGCATGCCTAGTACATCATCTAGGATGGCATCTGGAAGTGGCCAACAATCCTTCCTATACAGGCCATCGGACAAGCCAACAGCAAGACACAGAAATGCAACTAGAAACACTACAAAACCAGGTCTTCTGGGTGAGCAAAATATACCATATACACCAAGCAATTGGATCTACTCATGATTTGTGCTAACATTATGTACTTGGTTGAATAAGCATTGAAAAGAAGAGGTGCTTGTGGGTTTTTCTTCATCACATACCAAAATAACCGTGGTGACCTTAGCTACAAGGCAGATTCAGTTAGGATAGCTCATGAGTTATGCCATTGACCACTCCATCTCAAGCAACTAATAAGTGCCTCAGACTAGCTCTGTTTCTCATGGAAGCCTTAGACACAGCTTTCTGACCTCTGGCTCCCAGATTTGTTGGCCTGAAATTATCATCATCTCCTCACAATATGGTGAAAAGACACACATTGTGGGAGTTCTATCCCAGCATGATCTAAAGATCCTAGCTTGTGTAAGTCTGGTTCAGAAAACAAGACCCTGATTTTCTCTTCAGTAAGAAGAGAAGACTCAAGGAATTTCTGGATTCTGCCCAGATGTAACTAGGTTTGGTGCCATTTAATGAGAAAACGGAACCCTGATATTTTGTATGTATGGCTTAACCGGACTTTTACACCCAGTTTCCAAGCATTCGATACAAAACCAGCTATACCACAGATGTCTAGAGATCTCTGAAAATATACCTTCTATGTTTCGTTTTCTCACAATTTTATGTAACTTACTTCTGCTTCTGAAAGTAAGTTCCTGTCTCCACATCTCATAAGGTGTGTTTTTTAAAAGAAAACTCGTACGAACACACCATCCATCAAATATGATGGTTTACAAAGTTCTGCCAGCTTCAAACACTTTTAGACAGCATGCTGTTGACACATGTTTATTTAACGTGTAAGCTTTTCATCATTAGTCTCAATTGTAATGGCCACAAATAATATAAGAGCCGAAATCCAAATGCTAGGTTCAGCTATGTTCACCTACTGAATCAGCGGGATTTATACTAGTGTTGACATCATTCAGTGCTTGATTCAACCAGTCTAACTCAAACTGGGGTTAGCCAGAATAACTGTACCAGAGAAACATTTATTTACATGGCACCAACGTGTTTCTGATTTATGGTGAAACCAAGGAGTGGTTTATTGTTGCACAGTGATTCCCCTGGCTGAGTATAAATCTGAATCCAAGTTTCATGGGTCCCTAGTCTATACTTCTTCCCATCATACCACATTAGTTCTCCCTATTACCTAACAGAGAGTTGAAATCACTGTGCAGGAACAAGGGATAACAACTGAAGCAATCTAATAAAACACTTGTTGTTGGCTCCATCTCTAAAAATCCCAATAACCTTTCCTCTTTGATAAGCACCATTTGAAGCATAAAAAGATCACCAGCTAACTTAGTTGAAGTCTTGATCAATTAAGGACACTCATACTTCAAATACCATCTGAAATTCAAACTGTACTCACACACAGCTCTCTAGCAGCAGGAGATTTCTTGGTCTCCGTTCCAAAACAGCAGTTCGTTGGAGGATTACTCTTTGGAAAGGAAAAAGTGAGACTGGCAATTGCGTCCAATGAAACAATTGTTGCTTCTAAACAATATGCTCTATTCTCTCATTCATCACATTATAGGACCACATACAAAGTGAGAAGAAATCATAGCTGCTGCCTACTCCAACCCCCTAGTCCAGAAGGCAACTAGATCATCTCTGACAGCTAGCCACCCAGGCTCCGCATAAATACCTCTAATGATCTGAAGCCCGTCTGTACCAATCAGAGCTTGGCAAAATCACGATTTTGCCATAGGGAGGATGCAGAGAGTTGCAGCCCACCCCAGCCCAGAGCTCTGATTCTGAGGACACATCTAAAAAGTGGTTGCTGTTTGGGTGTAAAGAGCAATAGAAAGTTGTTTTCCAAACTGTATTTCCCCCGTCAAAGAATTCTTTTCATAAGAAAAGTTCTTCAGAAATTGCTGGCAAGCTAGAATGGGCATGCCAGCAATTTCTCACTGTTGGCTGGTTCCAATCCTGCCTTCTGGAGAAATATACAAGACGCCAGCTCTGTCATCTGCAAGACAGATTTTCAGAGAACCGCTGGTGATTTGAAGAGCAGCATCATACCTAGCCTTAACCTTCTTTTCTCGAAACTAAACACAACCAGCTCTTTCAACTGCTTTTCACATAACATCATATCAAAGTGCCTAAACTCCTGGAGTTACCCCATTTTGAACAAGCTCTAGTCTGTCAGTAAGACTTATTATATCTATTCGCAGAGCTACAAACACACGACATGTTTTAAAATATGTTTTGTGTTCACTCAAATTGAGATTCCCTTCACTTGTTCAGTGTATAGGAAAAATACAACTGTGTGGGTGGATCCTCACCAGTGAACATTTGAGGCCTTCCAAGGAGGTGGCTGCAGAACAAACATGCACTTAAAGAAGAAAAGAAGAAAGTAGAAGCAAATAAAATGTGGCCCTCGGGATAATTATTTGGGCTACAACTGAAACCAGCCGTATCCAAAAGAGCCAAAGTCAAGGAAGACTGGAATTTGCAATCCAAAAGTATCTAGAACAGCAGCTACCAAACTTTTAAGCATCAAGCAGGGCCCCATTTGTGTTTTAGAAATACTCATGGATCCCCATTTCACATTACCACCATCTAACTTCCTTTCATCAAAAAAATTCAATTCATCGTTTATTTTTAATTTATTTTAAAAAAAGAAGTAATGAAAATTATTTTAAATTTTAAAATGCACATTTTCTGAAGACATCCCAAAAATCTAGCATTACAGTAATCTATGATAGAATATCTGTTTGAGCTGATGTTAACAAGCATTCTTTATGGAAATCTCAGAGTTTCACACACACCCTTGGAATTTGTTCATGGCCATGAGGGTGGTGGCCCTCCCTCCGATTTTGGGAACTAATAATTGAGAGTTCCTTCATCCTTGCCTTAAAACCACTATAACAGAGGTATATATAGAACTCGCTTTTTAAAGATACACTAGTCAACTGCACTCCCTTTCTCCCTTGTCAGGTTAGTCGATCCACTCTGATAGGAAATCATGCCTCTTGTGTAGAACTGTGGTTATGATGGCTCCACCCTAATGAGGAAACAGAAGTTACTGCATGAGAAGTTGAGTAAGGGCACAGCTGTTGATGCACTCCAACAAGTAGAAGAAGTTGAGAAAGAGCTCATATAGGACAGGGAAATAGCAACCATTCAATGGCCATGTATCAAGCTGAATCACCCTGCATTGGATTAAAGTCAGTTCGAGTCCAAAAGGTTCCCATTTTTAGTCCCTTTGGATTTATAGCAGTAGAAGGGGAAATAGGTCAGACAATCAGAGACTCCTTTGAAGAAAAGATTACAGATGTAGAAAGCAGGGCCGGCAACATGCAGCCTTCTCAAGACCAGTTTTGATCTGGCTATGGTGACGAAATTGCTGTTTTAAGTCAGATGACTACAATCAATACTTACTTGAAAAATAGGGAAAAATCCCTCCCTATTTCTGTTTTGAGAGAAGAAAGCAATTACTGTTCTGTACAAGAACTTGTCAAAAGCTCATTTCCTATTCCTCTCTCTATATCTCTTACAAGTGCATCTCTTTACCTTCCACCATTTAAATGTACTGATTCCCAAATCAATCCCAAAAATAATCCCAAGGAGTCAACACTCTGTTTTCCAGAAAAGAAAAGGAGCCTCTGTGTGGTCACAAACAGAATGCAACACAAAAAGGTTGTCATCATGATGGAAAGACCACCACCCAATTAGAAGCATAGAATCATCAAATAGTAAAGTTGGAAGGGGCCTACAATGCCCACCCCCCCCACACACACACATTCCATGAAGGAATACAAATCAAAGGATATCTGCCAGGCAGTTGTCCAGATTTTTCTTGTATGCCTCCAGTGTTGGAGCAATTCCAAGACGTCCTTGTGTTTGGTTAGTCTGAATTATTTTGACCTTGTAGTCTAAAGGTAAAACTACCAGACTACTGCTGAGATCTGCCTGGCACTTTCACTGCAGACTTTTAAGAAGTACGTAATTGAAAACATAGCTGCTTAGGCAGAAATCTCAAGATACTACATCAACAGAGTGCAGAGATTCTACCACCTTGCTTTTATTAACTGATTTCTATGTTGACTTTTCTTTGTAAATTCAGTTAATTGATATTTCTATTTTGATTTTTATATTGTAAGGTTTATGTGGATATCATTTGATGTGCTATTGCTGTTTATTTTGTTGTGAACCACCCAAAGTGGACATAGTAGCAATATGGAAAGTATATATCAAATAAATAAATTATAAATAAATAATCTGTTCCATATTCATTGGCACAATTCAACATGCAACAAATAAGGTCCACGAAGGTTACTTAATTTATAGCATAATCCACAATTATGCCTTCATGTAACTGCTCAACAAGAATTCAGCCAAGCAGGTCTACTCTCAGGTGAATTGTTCATAAGCTGGATGGATAACTCAGTGGTTTAGGTACCTGGTAGCAGATCCAGATGTTGAGAATCTGTCTTCCCACTGTGCCTCCTGCAGGTATTATTACTTAAGTGCATGCACCCACCAGAGCTGTCCCCATGCATATCCTCCATTCATTTCTGCCATGCTGCCTGTACTCAACCACAAGACACACCATTATGAACCAAAGAAACTGTACAACCACCTGCCAATGGATAGACATTATGAACCAAAGAAACTGTACAACTACCTGCCAACGAATAGACAGAGGCATCCAGGTTGTAAAACCACATCTAACAGAAAACCCAGACTTCCTTCTCCAGTGTAACTCACCCTGAGTTTTGTCTCCTTGCCAGGAGACTGGGAGAAGCACAGCAGTTCCTTGAGATTTCAGCCCATGTCCTTCGCCCAAAACAATCCCAGTAAATATGCAGGGCTTCCTATTGTTTTTAAGGTCCAGTTGGGCAGGTCTTGACAATCGGGACCAAAGCAGTATAGAGGGGAAATGTAGCCCCCTGCTCCCTGGTGCAACCCTTAGGAAAAGCCCTTTTCTATAGCTCGTATTTTCTTCAGCAGGAAATCCCCCAGTTGCACGAATCGGGAAATTCCCCCCACTTCTAAATTTTCTCAGGACCCTGCCATGAGAGAAAAACAGTAGATGTCCACCTGTATCTGCTTTGATCATAGCACTCAGCAGCCTCTGGCCCTGCATCTGTCTTTATGAAAAATGGCACATTATAAGCAAAAAGACTTCTGACACATTTTCTGATTTGACTAGTTTGTTTCTCAGCCAGTCCTCCTCACCCTTTAGGCAGTGTGGAGGATGATAACTGAGGGAGAAGGACTGCAATTATTTTATTTGTTTGCTTGTTTGCTTGCTAGATTTTTATACTGCCCATCCAGCCGAAGGGGTACTCTGGACACTTTACAACATAACAAAATAGAAATTATGTGCAACAAACCATAACAAAGTGCAAATTAAATGCACTTTGTGCAAATTAATCAACTTTAAATTAAACATAGAACCATAAATATAAAATACCGTACTGTACCTATACTGTAGTCAATTTCAGTATTATCAAAGTAAGATTATGCTGTGAAAATTGATTACAACCAATTTATACATAATGAGAGGTACAGAAAAGATGTTTGGCCATTAGATGAATAATGATTAAGGTTCCAGGAAAGGTATCCTAAAACGCTTTTTAGTTTTTAACTGGCTTTTGAAGATTTTAAGTGTGAGGGCCAAACATATATCGGGGGGAAGTTTATTCTGCAGATGAGGGGCAACCACTGAGAAGGCCTGGTTTCTCACTGATGTTTTTCTCTCTTGATGTTGGTGTCCTCAAATGCCCCACTTGAGATGATCAAGTAGTCTAGGAAGTTCTATTTGGAAGTAACCATTCTGACAGATATCAATTAGATAATGCAGGAAACATGCTTCGTCACAGCAGCCCTTTCACAGGGAGAGATGGGCCCACAGGATCACCCCCTCAGCTCTGCATTATAAGACCAACTTTGTTAAGCTCCTCTCTTAGGTGGTTACTTCACGTCCTTTTTTGTTCCATGACTAGTTTTGTACCATGACAGCGATGGTTGCGATAATGTGGTTTTGTCCCTGTTTCAGTGTTCCCATGGTCGTGATAACTTTTCTCGTGACAAGTGTTACCTCACAGTCTTGTACCGTGACAAACACTGAATTTGTTTAGCTTCCTTTCCCCTTTTGGGGGGAGGGGGCTTAAAATTCTTTTTTGATATTTCGCTTCTGAAAAGTCAAAATAAAATAAAAAAACTGGACACAGTTTTCTGAGATAAATGAATGTTTTGTTGCGTGACAATCTTTACTACACAGTGTCTTGTCTCGGAACAGAAAGCGGGAACAAAGTGTGACAAGGGAAAACCCTACCCCAGCACAGGTACAGTATTGTCACGCTTAGCACCCATTCCGGGAGTGTGGTCGAGGCAAATTTCAGTAGTTGTACAATGGATGTGAAGTAACTTTTTTTGTTCCGCTCCTAAGCACAACACTAACAGAGACAAAATGGACGTGAAGTAACCGCCTTAGCTGTCCCCTCACAGGAGCCATTCCTTCCTTCAGGGGGCAGTAGAATGAGTGCAGTTCCTTGAGCAAACCAATGCTGAGTGGGGTATTTGAAATGGATTGTTGCATTTTTCTGCATTGAATGTGTTTTGGTGCTGCTTCTGCTTTGTTTTCCTGTTGCATTCATTGGTCCTTTTAGTGTTCAAATCTAAATTTGCCTTTTCATTGTTGTAAGCCACTTTGGGTCCTTTTAAAGGACAAAGTCAGGTTTAAAATATTTTAAATAAATAAAGGGAAAGGAAGGGGGCAAGGCCATCTTGTTTTTCCTGATTGAATATAGATATTAGCTGTTCTGGATGCCTTAGACTCAGGGTTGAAGGACAGGGTTTTAAATCGGGGCTGTGGACTGCCTCTCTGTTTGGACCATATCCAAATGAGGGCACACAGACTGGAGCCTGATTTATCTTGTGTTCTTTTGGAGACGCACTGGCACAAACCTTGCCCATATTCATGCCAATATTTTGTGCACTTTCAGATCTCCATGAAAAAACAACATACTGCATATCTCTTTGCATGGGAAGATTCATAGGGCTTTCAGTTGAAATGATGGGCTAAACAGTGACATCACTTTTTTTTCTGCCAAGACATTTTGCCTACCACCAGACCAGAGAATATATGAAAACGAGAAGCAGGAAATGGCTACAATGAACCGAACAG
>JAHTLZ010000330.1:17174498-17192665 GCA_023846285.1 Phrynocephalus versicolor | reverse complement strand
TGTGTAACCAGAAACCCCAGAAGATAACAGATGGGGAACGTGGAATGCCAGTGGCATTTCCATGCCATTGACTGTTTGGCTTGTGGCCAGCTGCTTCTTTGCCATCTGAAATGCCACCCCCACTCGTTGCATGAAGACTTCTAAGAAGGGTCTCTGTTTGATAAATGCATTTGAAAGAGCAATGAGGCTTTCAGTCTCCTTGAGCCGTGTCCAATATATCGGACACTGTATATTCTTTCTGACTCATCCTCCCCTCTTTTACCCCTCCCGAGTGGCTGATATGAATAATGAACTGCCTCTCTGCCATCTTCCATTTTGGGTTGAGGCATGTGGCCCATGGTTAAAAACCAATACTTTGTCACATTAACACCTGGCCCTGCGTGCCTATCAGAAGGCCAGTTATAAATAGAGATCCTCTCAAGAGGCATAGTCTTACCTGGAGCATTCAGTTGGGAGTATTAAAAGCCATGGTTCGTGCTTCTCTATTATTTGGCACTGCTCCCTGGTTTTCTCTTTGCCCCTCCAGAGGAAGAGGACAGGGAGGAGGGAGGGGCAGAGGGAGATAGTGGCAGGAAGTATGTTTTCCCCCTAGTCCTGAATGTAGCATGTTTTGTGAGAAAACGAGGTGAATTCCTAAAATAATCAAAGCTTGGAAATAAAAAAGTTAAAAAAAAAAAGAAAAATGGTCCTGTTGGTGAAGGGGTGCATTGTTGTTGATGTTTTGTCTTTTTTTGTAATTCGTATTTTGTATTTTTTTTTTTGTACTGTATTTTGTACAAAATAAAAGGCTGGTCTGCTTAAAAAAAAACAAACGGGGAGTGGTGTAGGCATGAACAGTTACAAAAGCAAACTGGGCTGGGTGATACCTTTACTGGCTAATACTGTAGTAAAATGAGCCCCCCCCCCCAATGCAAGCTTTCGAAGGCACAGCCTATTTTTCAAAGCAAGTACTTAAAAGTCCAAACATGGCAAAGATATGTTTTGCAAGCAGAAAATCGTTCTTAGATCTCAACTTCTTGGCTAGATGCTACACGCCAGGCTGGTGTTCTTGGAACAAGGCAAGATGCAGCAGGGCTGTTGTTGAGCTGTATCTGGAGTCACATACAGTATTGGATTTCATACTCCCAGTACTGTATTTCAAAGAGGCACAGGATATTCATCCCCCCCCCATCCTACACCCATCCCAGAGCTTGGAAACATTGCAATTTTCTTTAGACTACAATCCCCAGAATTTCTTGTCCAGAATGGCTATTAGCATTGCTGGCTGTGGGATTCTGGGTACTGTGGGTTAAAAAAAAGATTCTTTCCCCCAAGTTCTGGAGATGTTATACCCAATAAGCTGAATTTAGTCAAAATGAACATGATCTTCAATTCTAAGTCTCTTCTTGTGCCTGTTAGAATCACAACTTCTTACAGACTAGGAAACGTTCTCAAGTCAGCAAGATGGGTTATTTCACCACTGATGTTGGTGCAATGCTGAAAGTTTGCTATGGCTGTCTTGACCATGGCTATAAAGCAGGTGATGGGTTCATCCGCTTCTTTGTTTTTGTTTGCCACAAAATTGTCCTACTTCCCAATCATGCTTTTCTGACATAGTTTTGAACTGTATGTGCACCACTGCAAAGAGTGGTCTAACCAAAGTGCCTTGAAATTATGGCTCACAGAGCAACTTTAAAGTATGATAATAGTGCCTGGTTTATGAGAGAGTCATTGTTTGCGCATATACAGTAGGACTCTCGTATCCACTGATTCATTATCCACTGATTCAGTTATCCACGGCTGGCAAAGGAAAAAATTAAATAATTCAGCCAGCCACAAAGCAAGCTGTAAAGCAAGCAGTTGTCACAAACAGCAGCTATAAAGCAAGCTATTGTCACAAATAGCATCTGTAAAGCTGTTTGGAGGTGAGTGGGCAGGCGTTCTCTCTTATCCACGGTTTTCATTATCCACAGGAAGGCCTGGAACCAATCCCCAGTGGATTCCGGGGTCCTACTGTACTGTGAAATGTTAGATAATGATCAAAAGGGCAGGATAAATCAATTGGAATAGTGCAGAATGTTCTGATTTGTATATCTTTGAGCAGTAGATGCCAAACATGAGTCCCACTCCCAGTTGTTCTCGGACTGAAATTTCCAAAAGCCTTCACCACTAACTGTACTGGCCAGGATTTCTGGGGGTTGTAGGACCCAAGGTTTGGAAACATTCCCTTGAAGCATCTAGAAATCTAGAGGTGAATGCACTAGTTTTCGGCCGGCACTATTCACCTTCCTTATAGTCTGCCTCCCAGAAGAATAAACTTTATTTTCTTTCTAAAAGGACACCAGGGTCTTCTCCTCCTTTTTCCTGGGGGGACACTATGCTTATGCTTCAGCATGGAGTGGATAGGAGACATTGCTGCATCCTCCAAATACTAAAATTGCTAGTTCTGCCCACACCCTCTGGAAAATTCTATAAATATTTCAGTCAAGGCAAAAAGCGAGAGTCTTGTTTAAAAGCACACTCAATAAATCATGTTCGCTTGACTACTTAAGGAACAACAATAAACCTCACTGCATATTTATTTATTATTTATCTATTTACAAGATTTTTTAGCCACCCCACTACCAAGAGGTCTCTGGATGGCATACAAGTATTAAAAACTATAAAACAATAAAATTATTAAAACTATAAAGTACAATACAGTTAAAACAACATACAGTACAATTATAAATTATAAAAACCTGCTGCTCATGTGTCCAACCAAATAATCTAATTAAAATGCTGGCCAAACAGGAAAGTCTTTGCCTGGCGCCGAAAAGCCAAAAGTGTTGGTGCCAGGCGGATCTCCACAGGGAGGGCATTCCAGAGTTGGGGGGCAACTGCCGAGAAGGCCCTGCTTCGACATGCCACTCCCTTTATATTGAGAAAGAACTGTATTCTCTGCCTGTCCAAATTCAGCTCTGAGATAATACTGGTATGGGAAGAAACACTCTTTGTGTTCCTTATGGCTACCTTTGTCAACTTCCTAGCATTATTTCCTTTTCTTTGACAGCAGCAGCCCCACAAAGTGTTTGCAATTTTTTTCCACAGATTGTTAGAGTGAAGCTGAAACTAGATAATACAGCTAACATATTGCTAATAGTAGGATTCAGTTAGGAGACAAACGATATCTGATTATCATAGCTGAGCTTGCTTCATTCTGCATGTTGCTTCCTCTTGTTTTTGGACTGGTCATGAAGGAAAACCAGACATCCATTGCAAATTGGACTGCTTGGGCATGGAGTTTTAAAGGAATCCCAGATCTGTGGGGAAAACTGTTGTAAACTTGTAATTGCAGAAAATACTACTTCCTGGGCTATGTGATGATATCTTTGATGTTGAGGACCATGTAAAAAGTACATACCATTGTAATGGTTAGAAATGCCTGTAATAAGTGCCTTTGTTCATTACAGTACCTTTTAAATTCAGCTGCATTTTGTCTATGCTGCATATAATATGTGAGAAAAACTAAGAAAAGTGGGCACATTAAGTCATATTAATGGGAATTGGTCAGTGCCACAGCATATATTTTACGTATAAAAAGTGCTAGGTTCAACTATGAATGGAATGGAATGGAATGGAATGGAATTTATTGTCATTGTATAAATACAACGAGATTAAAAGTGCCATCCAGTCAGTCATTCACACATCCCAGAATAAAAATGAACATCTTTGCCTCAAACAAAATATCAGAAAGACAGAGGTGTAATGCTTAGAATGCTAATGAGAATGGTGTGTTAATGCCCCTATCCAACCATGAAGCTTTTAAGATGATTCCGGATCAGTCGCTATCTTTCAGCCTAGACAACCTAACCAGGTCGCTGTGTGGATTAAACAGGGTAAGGAGGAGCCGAGTGTACCCGAGTTGTGCTTGAAAGACAAAGGAGTAAATGCATCCATAATACCATGTAATTGTAAATGATGAGTTTGAGGATGGTTTTCTCAGTGAATGGACGTTAAGTTGTGCTCTATTTTTTACTCCTTGGTGCCCGCCCGCCCCCAACCCAGTGTGTTCCAGTCCTTTTCCTTTGGTTATTTATTATCATAGAGGTGATAACAGCTGTTCAAGGACCCCACGTGGCCAGCATGTTCATTTTCTGCCAACAGGTCAGGCAGTCCATCAAGCCTTTTTTTATTATTTTAATGGCATCTATTCATAGCCGATCTCTCGACCCACTTCAGAAGAGTTATAATTAGACCACATTAAAGCCCATTCAGATAAACAAAACACAGATGGCACACAGGCAAGCCCCCCCCCCCCGCAACTGATTCACATGGGCAAATAAGGTAGAAACAGAGGCTTGGCAGTGTAAGATCCCCCTAAGCCCTGGTTTGGGTTTAGAGAAAGGGGAAGACTTAACTCTTCCCTGGTGCAACGAAATCCAGTTTGGCCACTTCATCAGAGGAACTGTTTATTTTCTTGATATTTGCAGCTCTGCATGTGGCTATGGTAACATTAAACGACTCCGGTTTCAGTGCCTTGTCATATTGCCTATTTAAAGCATGCCAGGCCTCTTCGTTGTCATTCCAGCTAATTATTTGATTCAAACCACTGCTGTGCAGCGATTCATGTGTCTTTACCCACATGTAGGGACATATGCAGTGGTACCCCGACTTAAGAGCAGCTCGACTTAAGAGCAATTCGACTTCAGAGCGGAAAACTGTTGGCATTTTAACTGCCACTTTACAAATTTTAGATATGGTCTGCTGGACTTACAATTTTTTTCCATTTAAAAAAAAATTTAAACTTATTTTTTCAAATTTTTAGATAGGTACCCCGACTTAAGAGTAGTTCGACTTAAGAGCATGCATTCGGAACAGATTAAATTCGTACGTCGAGGTACCACTGTACAGCTATACTATTCCTATTGCAAATAGCAACACTATTTTCTTTGTGAGCCACCTTGGCTTCTTAATGCAAAAGTGGCAGGGGCGGAGGGGGAGCCACACTCAGGGAGCAGATCTAAAGCCAAAGGGCAGCGACCTTTTGTTTATTTGCTATATTTTTGTTGCTACAGAAAGAGGACATGGAAACATTCTGTTTCAGACATAATACCATAACTAACAGACATCTGCCATTGTGAAAAGGGGCTTTACTTGTTGCTTCACCTCAGGCAGCCAAATCTCTCAGGTAGGTCCCAGAAAAAAGTCCAGACTAAGGTCTTATAGCTACCTTGGAAGCTTAGTTTAGAGGAGAAGGAAAAATTCAGAGCAGGAAAAGGCCAAGCCTGGAATCAAATGTGAGGGACCCAAAGTAATGCTTCCTTCATCTACTCCAGTGCTTCAATGGTAGCACCTTCTCCAGCAAAATACCATGGTGATTACAGTAGGACCCCCATATCCACTGACTCATTATCCACTGATTCAGTTATCCACGGTTGGCAGAGGAAATAAATAAATAAATAAATCAGCAGCCGCAAAGCAAGCTACTGTCACAAAGAGCAGCTGTAAAGCAAGCTACTGTCATAAAACAGCAGCCGTAAAGCAAGCTACCGCCACAAACAACAGCTGTAAAGCAAGCCACTGTTGCAAAACAGCAGCTGTAAAGCAAGTTATTATCACAAAACAGCGGTTTTGGGGACATTTTGGTGTTCTCTCTTATCCACGGTTTTCATTATCCACAGGAAGGCTTGGAACCAATCCCCAGCGGATACTGGGGTTCTACTGTACATTCCACCTGCAAGTATCCATAGCCAGGCTCCTCTTCTCTAGCAATCCTCTGTGGCCTTCCTTTTCATCCTGCAATGTATTGTGGGAGATGGGCAGTATGAGAAACAAATGAGAGGGATAGTTCACCTAAGTGCTATTGGGTCAGAAATTCTAAGAACATAAGAACATAAGAAGAGCCATGCTGGATCAGGCCAAAGGTCCATCTAGTCCAGCTTCCTGTAACTCACAGTGGGCCCACCAAATGCATCTGGGAGCACACGAGACTAGATATCTCTCTCCAGATACCTCTCCCCTGCATTTGGCCCTTGAATTACCCTGGTTTTAAAACCAGGCTAATTCTCCAGGCTTAAGCCTGGAGATTACACATCTCCATCATGGTTTGTAACCTGTGATGGACTTTTCCTCCCATCCCTTTCCTCCAATCTGTCCAATCCCTTTTTGGAGGCATCACCTTAGGCAGCCAAATCTCTCAGGCTGAAGGATGGCTATTTTCCATGCATTTTTTTCCAATCTGAGGATCATGACCACCTAGGTCTGAAACTGAACTGCCTCAATTTTACAGTATGTCTCAGAGTATGAAAATAGTATTTTTTCCACCACTGCTCCCAGAATCTCGAGTAGTAAATTAGAAATACCATAATTCCTCCTTGGTTTAACTTATCCAAATGGCTTCCCTTCTAATGTTTGCTCAAATCATTTTGAACACTTCATTAACTACAGGATTCTGAATGTGCACAACTGAGTTCCAAACCATCACTGGAAAATGATTTCCTCAAGCCTCAGGATGAGAGGTCACAAAATAATTTGTGTCTTGTATAGGGCTGATAGCTGAGAAAATGACTGTCGTGGGGGTACCAAAAGTGTTGGAGATTTCTTTATGCTGGACATGTCCAGACTCCAGACAAGTGTTTGATTCCGAACAACTAAAATTAGCTTGTTTTTGAGAAGAGCTAGAGATTTGATCCTAGCAGTTCTTTTGACTATGAAACAACAGAACAGTAATGTTCTGCTTACTGTGTTCACACAGTTTGTGCTGGAAGATGAGCAGATGCAGCAGAAAATAACCAGTACGGAGATCCTGACCCAAGTAGAGCAAATGCAATCAAGAGAAGAGAGGAAGGAAATGGTTGAGTTGCTGTGAAGCAATTCTCATGCTGACACCCCAGGGTTTCCTCCAACAGAAGGCAAGGTCCACACAGGCTGATACTGTCTTATATTCATTCCAGAAACAGCTATGTGCTAGACCAGTGTTGGCAAACCTATGGCACGGATGCCAGAGGTGGCACTTGGAGCACTTTCTGTGGCCACCCAACATCAGCCCTTCACAGCCACTTGTACTCAGGTTAAATTACTGTATTGGCACTTTGCAGAAAAATTAGTGGGTTCTGAATTGCAGTTTGGACACTCGGTCTCTCTAAAAGGTTTGCCAACACTGTACTAGGCTCTTCCAGCCCGACTGTGCTACAGAGAAGACATACACAGTCAGTCACACCAATGTACGCTTTTCCATACCACTTTTCCATTTCAACAGGAGGCAACTAGCCATAGGTTTCCCATGAGCTGGTTCATTAGATGTTGTTTATTTTAACAACATGGGATGTTGTTAAATGTTAAAGAACATTTCAGATGGCTGATTGCACAGTGATCATTTGGCAGGAGGATGGTATACTTTAAAGTGAACGGAAAACCGGTGCAATGTATCAATAAACCTACATGTTGGAGGCAGGTGTTTACCCGGGACAGTATATATTTATGTATCCCATTATATTGTTTAAATAACAAGCCACTTGGTTCCTCCATCTTTTTAGGTTTACACAGATCTCGATTGTTCACTTTAGTTGAATTGTGTAATGTTTTATTTGTGGTTTGGGGTTGTTGGGATATATCTCTTTTTATTATCAACCCCCCAGAGTAGTGCTTGTCACTAAGTCAGGCAGTATGCAAGTATCTTAAATGAATAAATACTGTGTACAGTATTATAAAAACAATAGCAAATGACAGTAATGTAACATCTTCAGTTCAACAGCTGATAATTATCTTTGCCGCATCCATTTCACAGGGGAGGATGTTAGATCATACTGAGGCAACATCCGGGCTTGGGAAAGCCCCTCTTTTCCCCTCCTTTCCCTTGCACTAGAGACCTCCCTATGCACATTGAGTCCACAGGAGAGAAGAAGCTGGCATTAGTGGTGACATGGATGCAAGGACCTATGACAAGGCTGATGAAGAGGAGACTGAGGGGAGACATGATAGCAATCTTTTGAGATCTGAAGGGTTGCCACAGGGAAGAGGGCACTGATTTATTCTCAGTTGCACCTGAGGGTATGACAAGAACCAATGGATGGAAACTCATCAGAGGGAGAGCCGACCTGGAAATAAGGAGAAATTTCCTGACGGTGAGAGCCATTAAAAAGAGGAACAGCTTGCTTCCCAATGTCGTGGGAGGCCCATCGCTGGAAGTTCACAAGAAAAGATTGGACAGCCCTCTCTCCGGGATGGTATGAGGCCTCCAGCCTTGGGCAGGGGGTTGGACTAGCAGACCTCCAAGGTCACTTCCTACCCTATAATGATTCTAAAGCGAGGGGAAAATGCATGCAACTGGAGAGGAGGAGAGGACTACAATTTACAAGATTGGGCAAAATACCTGAGATGCAAGGGATAGCCACACAATCCCCCACATGTTTTCAAAGATCTTATACGTAAGAGGATTTATTGGTTTAGAAAGGTGGCTTAAAACCTGGATAATTTGGAGGTCAGATCTTTCAGAGCTCTATGGGTGATCCTTGGCCGGTTGACCTCTGATAGTCTCCAGTACCACACAAAGTTCTGAGGACAAACCAAAGAATCCCATGTGTTATTCTTAGTTTCCTTGTTATCCTTGGCCACACAGAGGAACCAGTTTTGTGTCTAAGTGTTGTATGAATACAGGAGCCTGCTTCTGTGTACATCACACAATGTGCTATTTCTGGTGCAAACATCTGTTCTCACCTTCACTTAATTAGAAAGTACAACTTACACATGCAAAATTTGTTTCAGCACTAACAAATGAGATCTCTCCCCCCCACTCCCAACCCAGAAAGTTCTATAAGTAGCAACTTCAGAACCCAAGGGAACTTTATAAGGCTTAGTGTTTTTCTTTAGAAAGCTGCTATCCGTAACAGCCTTGAGCTGATGTTGCAGACTAAAGGGTGTCCCTTCTTTTGGTGAATCAAATCATATTATGCTCAATTTTTAACTTTTTCTTGTGGACTTCCATTTCCCCCAACATTATCCTGACTAGCGAGTCTTATTTTTTTGTTCAAAGTTCAAAGACTCCAGTTCTGCTTTTACAAAGAGTTCAAGCGTGATTTGATTTTGTGTGTGTGTGTGTGTGTGTGTGCTTGCTTGGTTGGTTATTTATTTATTTATTTTTAACCCACCTTCCTCCTTAAGAAGGCCCCAAGATAGCTTCAAACAATGAAAAGCCTGTATTGGAGTTAGTAACCATGAGTATAAACTACTAAAAGGATCCATAACTACAGTACCAAATACATAAGCAATACCAAAATATGTATTCTTGAAGGCTTTCACGGACGGGATCTGATAGTTGTTGTGAGTTTTTTGGGCTGTTTGGCCGTGTTCTGGAAGTTTTTCTTCCTGATATTTCACCAGACTCGGTGGCTGGCATCTTCAGAGGGCAAGGAGCTCAGGGAACTAGGAGTTCTCTCTCTGCTCTGGGTTATAAAGCACTAACTTTATAAGTAGCAAATTATAACCCAGAGCACAGAGACAACTCCTAGTTCCCCCTGAGCTACTTGCCCTCTGAAAATGCCAGCCAGAGTCTGGCAAAACATTAGGAAAAAATTTCCAGAACACAGCCAAACAACCCAAAAAACTCACAACAACTATCAATACCAAAATACATTCAATGCAGTCAGGAACTTCCATTTAAAAAAATAACACTCCGAAGCCATTTATTTCTCTTTCTCAGTCCAGAGTGTCTAGACAATTGACTTCCAACACCACATTCTGAACACAACCTTCACATTCATACTCAGTATTTTTTAAAAGGTCAGTATGAATGTTAGTCTCAAATGACACATATTTTACTTATACAATAATTCATAATTTCTTCATAGCTGCCTTCCCAAACCTCATTCTTCTGATTTCTTAGCTACAATCTCCATTTGGATTATTGAACCAAGATAATTTTTCAGTTTCTTCAATTTCAATATTAAAGTTATACAATTCTTCTATAATTGTCCTTTTTATATTCTGAATCTGTTAGAACTTGGATAAGCACAACCATGGCAATGGAAACAATGGCATTAAAAGTAATTTTTCATGCAATGTTTAATAACTTATCAAAGTCTCTACCACAATGATCCCCCAGCACAACAGCATTGGCTTCAGAATGTGTTGGTTTTGGCCAGTGTTGGTCACTGGTCGTACCAATTCTAACCTTATGCCATCTGCATAATGGGGAAAACATGGGGACTTTGAGGACCAATCAGGAACACTGCAAAACAAATATATTCGTACCTGAGCCAGTGACACTATCTCAGTGTAACGGAACCCACAGTGTTGTTGGGTGAGGATGAACAGGGAGAAGAGGAACATGGAGCTCTTTGAAGCAAGCAAGAGTATTCACATCTATAACATTAAAATCCCATGACAATCCAGATAAGCTACAGCTAATACCAGTTGACAGAATTCATTATGGTAATGTCTGGATTCTACTATGTCCTCCACCATTTACTTTATTTGCAGGAAGTGGGAATGAATCCCAGTTGTCATATACAGTGGACCCTTGTATAACAAACGGTTTGTATCACATAAAATCTGTACAACATACAAAGTTCCGGAGATAGGAGAAATTTGCTTAACAGAATCTTTGCGATTAGGGATTACTCTGTTTTCAATGCATTCCTATGGGAAATTTGTATAAAGGACAATTTGCTTAACATAATTTCATTTGGAACCTATTAATTACTTTAGACAAGGTACCACTGTACATGTTATTTTCAAAAAAATACCACAATACATCTTGCTGCTGGCGGTGCTGCTCTTGTTGTTGTTGTTGTTGTTGTTTGCCTCAACAGAAACAACAGAATAATATTGCTATCCAATATTTTATAGACAAATTTCAACAACACTTCCTTATCATGGGAAATTTCACTTCACTCAGAACTGACACATTACTGCTTCTAGCGTGTAACTCACTCAAGCAAGACCATCTGTCTGGAGGGTTATGTTAAGTAACGGTGTCCATGTTTCCTTGGGAATTAATCTCATCCGAAAGAATAACTCATCTCTTGCACTGTGAAGAAAGTCTGAAAGCAACCTAACCCAGGAGACAGATTTAGAAACAGCAGATTGAAAGATCATTAGTAAATCAATTAAGGTCATTGTATGTTCCTTTGGGAGCTTCAGACTAGAATTTCCCAGGCACCTTTTACCAGACATGGATGTTTAGAGTAAAGCCAAGAGGAGGCATTCTTAAGAACAGTATAAGTGTAGCCTTGGAAATACAGCATACACTAATCTGTTATTCCACCTGCACTCACCAGATAACACTGAAAGAATAGAAAATGATCATTTGAGGATACCATGCCTCAAGGGTGGACAACAGGGCACAGGGACTGCATCCTTAATATATCCAGGAATACATAAAACTATGATCCATCTGATGGATCATGTGTCTTTCACCTACTTTTCATTTCTCCTTGCTCTAAAACATAAGTGATCGTTACTGCTGAAACCTACAAGCAACAAGAGGAGGGAAAGAATGGATTTGTTCTCATCTAAAGCTAAAAGCTCTCAACTATTTGTACTGTATGTCCTACTATTGAGTATTTTAGTGAGTCATTTAGCAGTCTTAAAACAGCCATTCCCCTCCAGGCAAAACAAGGATTCTCAACGGAAATTGCAGTACAGCCTTCCACAACCTGCTTGTCTTCCAGATATTTTGGACTGCTGCTGCCATCAGTCCCAACCTGACTTGGGCAGTGGTGAGGGATAGATACAGTGAAGTCTTTTTGTAAGGCTAAACATTCCCAGCTCCCTAAACCACTCCTCGTAAGACATTTCTTCTAGATCCTCAATCATCTTGGTTGCCCACTTCTGGACCTATTCAAGATAGTCAATATCCTTTTCAAATTGAGGTGCACAGAACTGGACATAGTACTCCAGGTGAGGTCTGACCAGAGCAGAGCAGAGTACTATCACTTCCCTTGATCTAGACACTATGCTTCTGTTGATGCAACCAAGAATCGCATTGGCTTTCTTGGCCGCCGCATCACACTGCTGACTCATGTTCAATTTGTGGTCCACCAAGACTCCCAGATCCCTTTCACAGTTACTATTTTCCAGCCAGGTGTTTCCCAACCTATATCTGTGCAATTCATTCTTTTTACCTAGATGCACCACCCTACTTTTCCCTCTGTTGAACCCCATTCTGTTAGCTTTGGCCCAGCACTCTAATCTGTCAAGGTCCTTTTGGATTTTCATCCTATCCTCTAGGGAATTAGCAACCCCACCCAATTTGGTATCATCTACAAATTTGATCAGCCTACTCTCTATTCCTTTCTCCAAGTCGTTAATAAAGATACTGAATAGCACCAGACCTAGAACAAAACCCTGGGGCACCCCACTGGTCACGTCCAGGGCAGGCACATCTATTAAGGCAAACTAGGCAGTTGCCTAGGGTGCCAAAATGGACAGGGGATGCCAAAATGGAGAGGGGGCGCCACCCCCCACCGCCACTGCTGGCTAGACTGCTGCCCCCGCCACCCGTCGCTGCCCCCCCGCTGCTGACCACCCACCCACGCCCCCCGCTGCCCCCACGCCCCGCCCGCCGCCTAGGGCGCAAGGAACCCTAGCACCGGCCCTGGTCACGTCACTTCAAGCTGAAGAGAATCCATTAATGATCACCCTTTGGGTGCAATCAGTCAACCAATTAGAAATCAACCTAACAGTTGCACTATCTATCCCACATTCTACTAACTTATTTGCAAGTATACCATGGGGAACCTTATCGAAGGCCTTACTGAAATCTAGATAAGCAATATTCACAGCATTTCCCCTCATCCACTAGGCCTGTAGTTCTATCAAAGAAAGAGATCAAATTGGTCTAGCATGACTTGTTTTTAAGAAATCTGTGTTGACTTCTCGTAATGACAGCATTGCTAGTTAAATAATTACAGACTGTTTGCTTAATAATTTGTTCTAGAATCTTGCCAGGAATTGAAGTCAAGCTGACTAGCCAGTAGTTATTTGGGTCATCTCCCCCCCCTTTTGAAGATAGGGACAACATTCGCCCTCCTCCAATCTATGGGGACTTCCTCTGTTCTCCAGGACTTCTCAAATATTATTGCCAATGGTTCTGAAATTACTTCTGCCAGTTACTTTAATATCCTTGGATGTAATTGGTTCCAAGCTTCCCCATGGATGCTGAAAATTGTGGATAATAGTGAATGCTATATGTAGCATGATAAAAGACAAAAAAAAAACCCAAATAAGTATTTTCACCATATATTACCATAATTGCCATTAGATAAACTACTATATAGCATAGTCTCTGGCTCCATCTAGTGGCCATTTCTGGTGAATGCATCATGAAAATAATTTTAATATTTTAATAATTTTAATATTTTCAAACCCCAGATAAGTGAAACTACAGATACCGATCCAGAAAATACAGCAGTCTTGCTGTAACAATGGATCTCACCACTGTAGACAGACCTGTGACCTTTGTGCTAATTTAATTTGCACACCCAAGTACTAATTGTTAATACAGCAGTCTTGCTGTAACAATGGATCTCATCACTGTAGACAGACCTGTGACCTTTGTGCTAATTTAATTTGCACACCCAAGTACTAATTATTAATGAGCGACTTTAAGGCCCCATTCTCACTTCTTATGGTTCTTTATCCTTAAACTAACTGATTACCCTCCAAATCGGGCAGGGAAGGGAAACAGCTGGTTCTCCAGATATTGTTGGGCTACAACTTCAATTGTTTCCTGCCACTGGCTACCTACACAAAAGAACAAACACATCATGGAACCATGAAGATATACAATAGCAAAGACATTGGAAAAGATGTAAACAATATACTGCCAAGCATATTGATAATAAAGATAACCAATATGTACAATGTCGGCGAAGATTCTAAGTCATTCCAGGTGAGTTTATCTGGAAGTTGAGTCCTGGCAACTGGACTTTTTTCTTGAGAGATTGAAATGTTCTGCTACTCATCCAAACAGCTTCATCAGTCTGAGGAAGTGCCGAGTCCTCCATTTTATAGTTCACCTTGATTTCACACACCCCTGGTCTGAATAGGCTTGTAAATTGGACAATAACCTGAATAGATTCATAGGTGGGCCATGATCTGAATAGGCTTGTTAGGTGGACAAAGACTAGAGTGTGCGAAAGTTCCACCTATGCAACACTTCCCAACACTCATTAAGTATGGGTCCTTACCTATGGCATAGCTGGAGTGTGAAGTGCTTCTGATCTGTCTGGGGACTGGTGAAAGTACCGCCTGATAAGTAGCCTACAGATTGTGTCTAAGTTCCCCAACTCTGTAGAGAGAGGGGTTTTCAATACACACATGCATAGATTCCCTGGCCCATCTCTCAAACCACCTTTTCTAATATGTGTACATCCTCATCTTTGAATGAGTGCCCTTTGTCCTTCAAATGAAGGTACACGGATGATTCTGGTCCTGAGCTGTTGCCCCTCCTATGTTGGGCCATCCTCCTATTTAATGGTTTTTTAGTTTATCCAGTGTAGCCAATGCAGTCTTTGGCTGATAGAATCATTTGGTGTCTCATATGCAGAAATTCTAAAAGAAATATACAGTGGACCCTCATACAACAAACAGTTTGTATAACAAAATCTGTACAACATAAAACATTCTGGAGATAGGGGGAATTTGCTTAAGAGAACCGCTTATGGGGCGAATCCATGCAACTTAAAATGGTCGTAATTAGGGATTACTCTATTTTCAATGCATTCCTATGGGAAATTTGTTTAATGGAAAATTTGCTTAACAGAATTTCATTTGGAACGAATTAATTCCTTTATACAAGGCACCACTGTAATACAGTACACAGGTTTGGCCACAACCTTTATTTTAGTCTGGATTGCTTTCCCTCCACTATTTCCTGCCGTCTTTGGCACTTTCCCCTTTAAAATTTCAAAATAACCCAAGGCCAAATCACATGTCCACCTGTTAATTCCAAGATGTGGGTGGACAGCTTGTGATGAGATGTGTATTTTTACCCAAGGTTCATTACAACCTGACCCTGTGGCAAAGCAATCAGTCAACCACTTCACCATGTGCCCACTGCAAAGCAAGGCAGCTCAAACTCAAATGGATTAGGCAAAATGTCTCTCAGATGACACTAATGGGAAGCAGGAAATTTACAACATTGCAGTGAATTCAGAATCCATCACAAAATTTCACCAAAGGAACAGCGGCTCTACACTTGATACTTCATTTTATTTTAAATGTCTGTAACAATTAAAATAATTCACGATTGCTCTCTACACTTTCAGACATTATTTCCCTTTAATTTCACTGTTTACAAACCACACCTCTTCATGTGCATAGAAATGTAACTCGGGATATGTTTTCACACATCATATAAGGTGGACTATAGTTCACCATGTTATATGCCAAAATAAATCTTTTTTTTTAATTTAAGATAACAGAAGGTTCTTTCTGGCTTTAACAGAAAAACACAGTTTTCCACACTCAATATGTTTTCTGGAGCATAATCAGTTTGTTGGGATTCATCAAGTACCTTGGTAATTTCCCAGGCTGTCATCATTACCATAAAATCTTGCACCATGTACTACCTGGCAAGTCAACTCAGCCAGCTAGTACACAATGTTCCTTTGGCATTTGCTTTCATGAGAAAGGTCAGCAACACTTGACAATGAAATGACGCCACAAATATGGAGATAAATGCAGATTTTAGCAAACATTATTTCCTTTGAAAAGCATCAATTAATTTTTATTCTTGCTCTTGGAGTTTAAACAGCCTTGATGCAGTAATTTTTTTCCACTGAAGGAGCAGGTAGTGTACAAGTCTTATCAGAAAAGTCACCGGCCTCCAAATGACATTAGTCTTACTTTGCTTTGGGTACCTTTTTTCAAACATGAGTTCCCATACCTTTTTGTACTTTCCAAAATGAAGTTTTAATTTTTGTGAGGATTCGTACCAAAAGTGGAATTCAGCACTGTGGCACTTCCCATACGCAGTGATGTCTACAGAGGGAAGGCTGCCATTCCAAGCTTTGTTGGATTAGTGCTATACAGTACCACCACTCAGGACGCTGCCTGAAAGGTGGGGGAGGACATACTACAACACTGCAATGCAAAAATAAAAGATCAGTAAAGCAAGAGCATCTCAAAATGGGATGAGATGAAAGATGCAAAAGAAGAGGGGCATGTCAGGAAACGGTGAAGCAAGGCTGAGGAATTCTGAATGTGAAATGTGGAAACACCAAGAGGAGCCACACAAAACCAAGCACAATACATTGCATTTCTAAAGGCTCCTTAATTGTACTCCATCTTGAATCTTAAATCAAAGCAGAATCAACACACAGAATCACCTGAGTAGAGAGATGTTTGCATATGCATGAGGGGCGGGACAGGGATGACATCGAACAGTGACCTTGGGGTGGTTGGTGGTGGTGAGGATGAGTGGCTCCAGTTTTCATCTCCATCACAAGTCAGTTTCCCCGATAACAGGTTTGTTGAACAATGCTAGACTCAAACATGAGACAATGTGACTATGCTAGTCTACTCACAAAGAAAGATAAAGTGTTGCCTCCCTTAGTTTGGCCAAGCCCACAGTCTTTAATCAGTGTCTGGTGCTGGATGGGCAATGCATTTCTCCTCCAGGAGGTCTGGGATGCCTCAAAAATGGACTAGGCAGATTTGCCACAACAAGAGTGTTGGGTGCTTGCCATCAGCTGTCCTTGCAGGTGTGATCTTTGCACCTCTGCCTAGCTGTGGTAAGTAAACATTGCAGGGCAATCAGGTCCACCCATTTGTTGGTCCAGGGGCCCTGCCGACATATCACTTCCCAGCCACCCCAACTGCACTCTCCTTCAAATTCTGCCATCTCCATCCAGGCCATCCTCCCAGAGGTCTGCTTCCCCTTGTCCTGAATCCCTTCTTAAATAGCCCTCCTTGGTGTGCCATATCCATCTGCTTCTTGGTGGTGTCCCCATCACCCTACCAACATCTTCATTGGTTCGCTAATTTACACCCATTGGTTTCCCAATTTACACATGTATATCTTGACTTATATACGTGTGTGTGTGTGTGTGTGTGTGTGTGTGTGTGTGTGTGTGTGTGTGTACATATGTATATATCAATATGTACATTAATTCAAATTTTGTCTTTTGTAGTGTTTACTTGCTGTAATGTTAAACAGAAGATTTAAATTTGCTAATTTTAAGTCTTGAACTCTGCATATATTTGTATACATTTGCATATTTGCTCATTATGTATTTGTGTGTGTATGTGTGTCTATATATAAGCTACTCTCCCCTACAACTATACATTCTGTCTCTTGGCATATATAATACTGCTAAATAAACAAACACTGCAATGCAAAAATAAAGATCAGTAAAGCAAGAGCATCTGGAAAAAAAATTCTGGTTGTTCAGAATTGTGAATCTCAGTGGTATATTCAGCTTGTGGAAGCTACAGAACAACTGCACATAAATGAATTTCTTCTCTGGCTGCCATTTAGGCCAGATTAACCCATCTGGTCTGGATCAGAAAGCCTGGCTAACAGACAAAAGCAGCTGCTACACACGTTTCCTGCATGCTGCTGCTCCAATTACCCCCTTCATTGTAACCTTGAATGACCAATTTTCCAAGTTAAGAAAAACTGACCAAGTTGTTCTCCCACAATTCATGTCTCAGTTATCGTTAGTATAGAAGATGCCAGTTAGTGTACAGTGGCACCTTGTATAAAGGAATTAATTCGTTCCAAATGAAATTCTGTTAAGCAAATTTTCCTTTATACAAATTTCCCATAGGAATGCATTGAAAACAGAGTAATCCCTAATCACAATCGTTTTTATGTTATACGGCTTTTCCCCGTAGGCAATTCTGTTAAGCAAATTTCCCCTATCTCAGGAATTTTTTATGTTGTACAGATTTTATGTTATACAAACCGTTTGTTATACAAGGGTCCACTGTATATTAAATTTCCAAAATTATGGGACTTCAGATTTCTTGTTCATTTTATTAAATATATATTAGGCTGAGTTTCTACTATTGCTTTCATCAGCAGAAAATTCATAAAAATTTCAAAATTCTTATTAATGGATTGTGATAGGCACAACACACTTAACACACAACTTCTGGTATCATGAAGCAGCATAATAAACAAGCTCCTCATTGGAGGGACAGGGGAAGTGAAATAATAATAATAATAATAATAATAATAATAATAATAATAATAATAA
>JAHTLZ010000330.1:17127305-17174488 GCA_023846285.1 Phrynocephalus versicolor | reverse complement strand
TAATAATAATAATAATAATAATAATAATAATAATAATAATAATAATAGTCAACATTACTTTGGGAGTTCCAAATACAGACAGACAGGGTTTTGGAGCATAATACCCCGGATATTGTGAGTGTGGGGAAGAAAAAAGTGTGGATCATTTATGTTGCTATACCAAGTGATCGTAGAGTTGCCGAGAAACAACTTGAAAAAATTACCCGATATCAGGATCTGAAAATTGAACTTCAGAGACTCTGGCATAAACCGGTACAGGTGGTCTCAGTGGTAATCAGCACGCTGGGTGCGGTGCCTAAAGAGCTAAGCAAGTATTTAGAAGAAATTGTAGTTGACAAAGTCACCATCAGTCAGATGCAGAAAGCCACCTAACTGGGATCTGCTCGCATAATTCGCCGATACATCACTGAGTCCTAAATGCTTGGGAATTGTTCGACTAGTGATTGGTAATACAAAATCCAGCGTAGTTATCTTGTCTGCTGTGTGATAATTTGATGATGATGATGATACTATACTACTACTGCTACTGCTACTGCTACTGCTACTGCTACTGCTACTGCTACTACTACTACTACTACTACTAGACTATCACTGACACAATGTATCATATAGTTTTTGGCTGAGGCAGGTTTTTTGTTTGCAGGCAGCTTCTGAATTAGAACTTAAGTAAAGGCACAGAACATATATATTTAATATACAGCCAGGCAGAATGCATTTGGTTTGCTAATATCCTGATACAGTGGTACCCCAACTTAAGAGCAGCTCGACTTAAGAGCAATTCGACTTAAGAGCGGAAAACTGTTGGCGTTTTAACTGCTGCCAGATATGGTCTGCTCGACTTACCTTTTTTATTTTTTAACTTATTTTTTTATTTTTTTAGCTAGGTACCCCAATTTAAGAGTAGTTTGGCTTAAGAGCATTCATTTGGAACAGATTAAATTCGTAAGTCAAGGTGCCACTGTACCTTACTTCTTAAGCCACTTCATGACACTGGAAATTTACAGTAGAAAGAGCCATACTAAACAGGGTCGTTTGAGGTCTGTATACCATTTTGATGTGAGGATTGCTCCAAACAGCATATCATACCTCTGCTTGGGTTTAAGCAACCATATTTAGACTGCAACAGCCCACTGCAAAAAGGTCAGTGAAGATAAACCCTAAGTTAAATATGTTTGATTTATTAATCTGTCCTGGGCAAATTTGCCCAGAAATGATTACTATGTTCAACAGTTCTTCTGTATAAGGAAATGTGAATTGAATTGCACACTTAGGGCATGATCACACAGGCAAAAAGAACCCCAGTACTATCAATTCTTTTCATAACTCTGTTGTTCAGAATCATAATCAAGTACAGTGGTACCTTGTATAACAGACAGCTTGTATAACAGAAAATTTGTACAACATAAAAAATTCCGGAGATAGGGGAAATTTGCTTAACATAATTGCCTATGGGGAAAATCCGTACAACATAAAAATGGGATCACTCTGCTTTCAATGCATTCCTATGGGAATTTGTATAAAGGAAAATTTGCTTAACATAATTTCATTTGGAACGAATTAATTCCTTTATACAAGGTACCACTGTAGTATATATACCGGGGGAACATTCTGCATTGATCTAATGTTACCATTATAGCAGACTGCACTGCTCTTAATTTTGTACGTTCAACATCACGGCCATTGGCCTGTGGGATACCTCAGGGTTCTGTTCTGTCTCCTATGTTATTTAACATTTACATGAAACTACTGGGGGAAATTATTCGGTATGCCAATGACATTCAACTCTACCTCTCGTCACCTCCGGATTCCAAGGAAGCTATTTTGACTTTAGATCAGTGCTTAGCTTCGGTAATGGACTGGATGAAGAAGAACAAACTGAAACTAAAACCAAACAAGACAGAGATGCTTCTGGTCAGTCAGAAACGAGATCAAGGGATAGGGATCAACCTGTACGGGATGGGATTACCCCACAATTGAAAAAAAGAGGTGCGTAGTGTGGGGGTGCTCCTGGACACATCCTTGAGCCTAGATGTCGAGGTCACAGCTGTGGCCAGGAGTGCATTTGCAAAATTAAAACTAGCACACCTGCTATGCCCGTTTCTTGAGAAACCCACTCTGGCCAATGTGACACATGCTCTACTGACATCTCGGCTGGATTATTGCAATGCACTCTATGTGGGGCTACTGATGGAAAGTCTCAGGAAACTTCAAAGGGTCCAATATGCAGCAGCCAGATTGCTAATTGGGGCAGGTTACACAGATCACACTACACCCCTATTAAAACAGCTCCACTGGCTGCCAATCACCTATCGGGCACATTTCAAGGTACTGACCTTGACCTACAAAACACAAAATGGCCTGGGTCCCAGCTACCTCAAAGATCAAATCTCGCAGTATGAACCGGCTCGAGTGCTAAGGTCATCAGGAGAGGCCTTTCTCTCCATCCTGCCACCTTCACAGGTGCATCTCACAAGAACACATGAAAGGGCCTTCTCTCTTGCTGCTCCCAGACTTTGGAGCTCCCTCCCACTGGAGGCCAGGATTGCCCCATCTCTGCTGTCTTTCAGTAACTTCACGTCCATTCTCATCCCAGGAGGAAGTTCGTTGCATGTTGATGTCAGTTGCGGTCACGTGATCTTCCAGTTTTGTCCCTGTTCCCATGTACGCACAGGCATGATGGATGATACCGGCATGACTGTTTCTACACGTCCTCGTTCCGTGATGAGATGTGAAATTCCATGCCTTTGTTCTCCTTTGGGGGGGGCGACCTTCTGTTTTTCAATGTTTTGATTCTCTGAAGCCTTGCATTCAATGTATTACAGAGCTAAGTTTGAGGCATTTGTCTTTTAATCTCTCTGCACTGTGTTATACTGGTGAATGGCACTTCGCACTCCTGCCATTAGGTGGAGAATGGCACGTTGCGTGATGGGCGTTACCTCACGGGCACTGAACTCAGAACAAGAAGCGTGCCGAGCAGATTCCGAAGGCCAGGGAGGGGAATCTCGCATCCCACTTAAATCGCAGTTCAGGGGGCGTGGTCGGGACGAACTCCCCTCGTCCCACAATGGATGTGCAGTTAGATTACTTCGTACTGCTCCCAAGCGGGACCGCGAACAGCGATGAGATGGACATGAAGTATCAGCCTTTCTGGAAGCAGGCAAAGACCTTCCTCTTCAGGCAAGCTCTTCTCTTGACGGGGGACTACCTACGATGTGACTTTTAGATGGATTACCATGCATGATTGCATTGACTGATTTCTTAAGAACACCAGTGTTTTCTATGTTACTTTCCACCCCATCATAATGGATTTTTCTTTTCTTTTTGCGTGCTCTTTGTATATTTAATGTTATCTTTTAATGTTCCAAGATGTATCTTCTAATTCCCTGTTGTTAACTTGAATATGTCTTAAATGGTCTGGACTGTATATTGTCCCTCATTATTGTAAGCCACCTTGGGTCCTTTTCCAAGGAGAAAGGTGGGGTAAAGATATTCAAAATAAATAAATAAATAAAATTATCTACTTTTTCTTGGGGCAATCAGCCTCCCTTACTTTTTTCCGCATCTTTTTATTGTTTTACAAAAGAAAAGAAAAGAAAAACAATTGACCTCTTTAAAACTAATAACTACAAAACTGATACATCAACAGTGCAATGGGAGAGGTCCAAACCTTCTCTCCTCTCCATTCCCCCCCCCCTACTTTTCTCCCTTAACTGGACCCCTTTGCAAGGATTTTAGAAAGAGAAGAAACAGGAAAGGCGTTTGCTCAAGCCCTCTTTCAAAGGGAAGGGGGAAGGCTGTCTAAGGGATTGCCTGTCTCCTTACAAGCCAATTGTTAATATACATTTAAAAGAGAGAAAAATGGCACAAGCCTAATGGCCATGAAGTGGCCACAGTGATCAGAAACCTGACCCCTTTGCCAAGGGAACAAATGAACAGCAACATTCACACAGAATAAAATGATAAAGAATTAAGCAATTCATAATCTATACAAAATAAAACAACTCTCCTGGGAATGCCGAAATAAACCAGAAAAATAATAATAATAACACTAGTAAATAATACAAGTTGATCATGGCCGTGCATTGTGTGATGGGAAATCTATGAAACAATTTAACCGGGTTATATTGGGGATAATTTGGCTTTTGTAAACAGGCCCTTAATGGTTGAATAACAAATGGGTCCTACTATATCTGCTGGAATTTATTCCCAGAGCCAACTTCACAGGATGCTTAGAGTTTAGAAAACGATAGTTTTGAATTGGTGGCTAGGGGAGATACTAGTTGGGAAATTTTTGTACTTACAGTTTTTTAAAAGAAATTTTTCTAACTTCAAGTGCTGGCTTTTCCCTGGCTTCAAAGTGGAGAATGGAAGAGCATCCTAGATTATGTATCCTCCTTTGGGCAAAAGAAGCTGAATTATGGGTAGGAAGGGCCTCTTGTTCAAAGGTTCCCCAAAAACTGCAGTTGTCCTTGATTATATTCCTATGGAAACATCCATAAGATCACAGCCTTAAGCAGATGTGAGGTTGATGCTATGGCTTCACCTCCTTAGGATGTGTCAGGGATTCCAAAGGAGTTTCATGATCTGCCTGACCCATGTGGTATGCCCATTACTTGAACACTGTGATGTCTACTTATAGACAGATGCTTCTCTATCATGATGTACATCAGATGATAAGGTTCCATAGAGGTGTAAGAGAGTTACAAACACCATAGCCATCTGCTGATATACTCTTCCCGTTTTCCCAATAACCTTTAGGAATTCTAATAGAGTAGTACAGAAGATAGTAGAGAAAATATATCTCAAGCAATAGTTTCCAGAACACTTTGGAGGAAGCTGTGATGAGAATTGCAGTAATTCCTAATTTCAGGCAAAAATCAAAGAAAAACAAAACAAAACAAAAGACACAAATCATGTGGCACCTTAAAGACTAACTTATTTTAGTCTTTAATGCTTTTATTTTATTTAGTCTTTAGTCTTTATTTTAATGTAACGTTTCGTGGACTACACATCCACTTTGTCAGACATATAGCAGCAGAATGAGGTGTGCAATATAATATGGGATGGGATATATATTTCATACCAGATATTCATTGGCTGTAGTATACAGAGTTATTTATTCCTAAATAAATAATTCCTAAATAAGTAATAGTGACCAGGGCTGTAACTAGGGGGGGTATTTGATGCTTTGCCTCAGGCACCAAATTTTAGAAGCCACTGAGGTCCACAACTGTTGACAAGTATTAAGAAAATAACTGGGAATAATTCCAAGACAAAATCACTTTCTTTCTTCTTTTTTTAAAGCATAGGATTTGCTTTCTTTTGGGGGGAGTCAGGGGTGTGGATACATTTTCCCTCTCTTTTGGGGTGGGTGGATGGGGAGGACCATGCCCATGCCTCACGGCAGAATGTGTGGAAAATATTTTCATATGCATTTTTCTGGGGAGGAAGCCTATAGTTTTCTTCAAATTCTCAAAGGTGTTCTACGATCCAAAAAGGTTAAGAATCACTGTGGTAGAGCAGAGTTGTCATGCTGCCAGGTTCATTAAGCAATCGGCTTTCTTGGAGGAGGACAGAAGAGCTGGTGTCTTGTACAGCTGTCAGAATGTGGAAGAGATTAAAACAGGGCGCACCTGTTATGTTTGGAAAGTACCACGGTGTCTATAACACAAATGCATAAGGGCCAGGCATCTGGCAAACACATTACAAGCCTGGCCTCCTGCTTGGTTATTAGGATGTCAACTGAATGCTAAAGCAGCTTATGGAAAGGAGAGTGGTTGTAGGAGGAAATTCAGCCCAGATAACTTCAACTGTAGGAAAGTGGGGAAATGATGTGGGTTTCTGAAACAAGTGTCACTCTTGTGAATACCTAAACGGGTAGAAAGGGACAGTCTTGTGAAATCCAGAATGCAACCTGTATTTTTTGAAACAGGGTTTGCCAGAGAAATGTTACTTGTTTATATGTTGCATTTCCCCCAGTATGCTTTGTGTTCATCTCACACTTGCCATGATTTTGGCCAAAGTGATATGAATGCATGAAACCAGTGCTGTGAATACAGAGCCACATGTATGATGGTTTATGACAGTTATGTTTTTCGATGTTATGTTTTGCATTAGTTTGTTTTTACATTATGCTTTTGATCATAATTTTCTGTTTCACAAATACTTTATAATTACTAATTGCCTTGGGTGTTTTCCAGGGAGAAAGGTGGACTATACATTTAATTAATTGGTTAACTTAGTTCATCTGGGAAATTGTGCTTAAGTGTCTTTAAAACTTTACACAACTGACCATTAGAATGAATTTGCAGGCTTTCCCAGCTGTTAAAGATACAATTCCTCTCTTGGGCTTAGTTAGAGAAACAAACATCTGGACATTTTTATCGGGCTGACAGAATTGTGATCTGTTCTCACTCTGACTAATTTTAAGAAGGAAATAAAGACACAAAGTTTTAGATTGGCATAACCTGCTCTGCTATGTTGGTTTTAAACTGTAAGCTTTGCTGTAAAGATTTTAATGATTTTCCTAATCTTAATGAATGAATTAATCTTAATGAATGAATTAATCTTAATGGTTTTACATTGTGGTTGATTTATATAATTTTGTGATTTAAAAAAACTCAATGAGGTTTATCTATTTTTATTCTTTTACAGGTTTATAACTTGAGTTTTATCTTTCATTGGAAAGGTGGAATAGAAATATAATCAAATATGTTTGGGAAGAAGATATTGATTTAAATAAAGAAAAGATTGGGGTTATGACAAGGGGAGCAAGAGATGTAAAAATGGAAAAAAATTTTAAGGATATGCAGTTGAATGTGTTGCAGAAATGGTATTATACCCCACAGAAATTAAGCAGAATTGACAAGAGAGTTTTGCCCTACTGTTGGCATTGTATAAAAAGAAAAGGGCACTTTGGGGCATATAATATGGAAGTGTGAGAAAATAAGAAAATTTTGGAACAAAGTAGAAAATTGGTTAACAGAAATAGCTAAAAAAAAAGGATTCAGATAAAAATAGAATATTTTTTTAGGGAGAGAGAAGCCAATTAAAGAAAATTAAAAAGATTGTGTACTGTATTATGGAATATTGGAATTAATTGCTTGCTGGGGGGAGGGGGGATAAATGAGGAAGGCTGAACAAGTTTGTGTAATGTTTATGGAACTAGATGTATGAAATATAAGTGTATGTGCTTGGTCCTCAAGAAAAGAATAAAAATAATTTTAAAATTAGAAATGTAATATATAAATAAGAGTAAAAATGAACCTCTCAAAGCCTGACAAATGAACTTTGTTATATCATCACTCACTGCTGGATCTAGCCTAAATTGAACTCTAGTTGCTTCCAGTAGAATTGCACATTTTAATCACGCAAACACAGCAGCACTCATTAAAAACTATGTTTATTCATAATTTGCAAAATAAACAGAACTTAGAACAAGTTAAATGGAAACTACAATAGCAATACATTTGGTTGGTTGGGAGGTTATCTGACTGTATTTTAGAGAGTGCACCATAAAACAGAACTTGGGAAACTTAATATTTTTTTTGTCAAGATGTCCCAGACACCCTGGACATTCTAGTCCAAAAGAGTTCATTTTTTCAGCTCTGAGTAAAAGATTTATTTAGAATCATTCAGAGGGCAACAGAAGGAAGTGATCAACCACCATTGATGTTTACTACTATTCAACTTAAGCAAAAGTAGCCTAAATTTTCTTACGTTTGTTTGACAGGACTCAACACTTTCCAGGAGATGCTCACATCTGATCAGCCAGCTCAGAAGATCTCAACCATAATCTTCTGGACATGAGTGCTTGCCTAAATTCACTCATAGCTTTCTCTAAAACTAGTTTACTCTGGAGACTGAATGGTTTTGGTAATGGGATATATATAGATCCTAATAAGTGTGCTACAGGGATGTAGATTTAACCATCCCTCACTTCAGCTACAACTGCAAGCATAATTATATTGCAAACTAAGGGTCCAGTGTATTCGCACACATTACACAATCACTGATGTCTCGTACAATCACATAAAAACTCACATTTATGAGGCAATTGAAGCACAAAGTCCATGGTCTAGTGGTGTCTGCTAATGTTCTGCCACAACATAATTTTTCACCCTCATAAATATGTCAGGTCATTAGCAAATTGGCATGATTTCCTCTTGAACTTCACAGTGTGTTTTATAGGCAGACAGAAATCCAACTCACTATTTTGTTCAGAAGTTCTTTAAAATGAACGCGCACTTTCTCTGCTGCTGTGCTTTAACCGACTTGTTTTAGTGCAACTCTCTTTTTTGTTGCTTCCATTTCTTGAAATTTTTGATTATATTTTCATTCTGGATTATATAATTATTTTATAGCTGTTCAATGGCAAATGAGATGAGTAGATGAGACAGTATTGTTTACTCTTGTAACATTTTGTTACTATTCATAGAATATATTGTGCAAGGCCCAAATATCATCTCTGTGTGTCTAATGTGCATCTATTAAAGAGTAAATTTAGAAACGTGGATGGCAGCATCTAGGTATATGGAATATAGACATGCATACATGTGTGCCACCCTCTCTAATCTCTGACTACAGACTGCAAACTGTTCACAATGGTGTTTATTGCGCTCGTCTATATATAGCAAATCCCAGTTTTATAGAGGCTTTGCTTTAAGAACTGTGTGATCTTTCTTTTCATCACCATGCAATGTAAAGCAATTTCTTTGCCCAAGAACACAAGCCAATGAAGAAACGTCCCCTAGATTTGTAGTACATGAACTTCAGGTACCAAGACCAAAAATAGGCAACAGAATCTGTTGTCCACTTGGCAGTAAAAAGCTTGGTTTCTATTTAATCTCATACAACTTCCTGTTTCAAGACCAGAAACCAACAGGATCTATATTATTTGTTATTTTAAAAAATACCTCTTCGGGTGAAGGCAAGAATCTGTGCAAACTGACGCAGATGCTTTTAAAAAAAACGAATGAGCAAAATATGTACAAATGGAAGATGTATACGGTACAAAGGAGGGGGGAAGTTGTATTTTGGTACAACAGCATTAGTGGCTGTATTTGTTCAATACTATCTGCAATCCATGCCTTGAACTACTCTAATTTCACAACATATAGTGGAAACAGTTTGCACCAAAAACATCATGCTAAAATGTGTGCTGCTATATGGTTGTGGACCTCCGCTGAATGTGTATGTCCAGTTATTAAACCAGCAAGGGACTCCCTGAACTTCTATCTGTATATCTATCTGGGCAAATATGGGCATTTCCAACCAAGCCATCATGTCTGTCTAAGCCATTGACAGTGCTCCACTTATGACCCACCCATAATTCAAGTAAATTCTGACACATGCCCTTGGCCAGGGTTTCAAAGGCCATTGGCAGGTAGTATCACCTGCCTCCAAGGAACTATTAACACTGACATGTTGCAGCTCAGCTCACACTCCAGAAGATGCATATCTTTGCATGGGGAAGAAGACCAGAGAGAGAATACCTTTTCAGATTTCCTAGACTGTGCTTTATCTGCTCTGACCTGTGTTGACCCACCTTCAATTTTAGATTACTATTTTTAGGGTTTCTGATATCATTTCTCTCCAAAGAGGAAACGTCTTTGTTCTCTAGAGGTGAAAGGGCCAGTCATGGGTCTCAAGACATATAGTATCCAACTTAGAAAGAACTAAGACTCCTACCATCTTTCTTATTGCAAGTGTAGTTAAATAATATACATGAAGTTTTAAAATTGTTCTTTAAAAGACATATGGACTTGATTCCTTTACGCAGGAAGACATGTGCTTAGACAATCATTCTAAGCGCCAAAAGGCTGAACTCATGAGTTCACAAGGGGCCTGTGTTGCTGCATTTTTATTCTCTAACACGAACAATACCAGGAGTAGGGAGACATCCAGCTACATCTTCCATCTGCTGGGCAAGCAGCAGCTGCAGGGATCCTGCTTCCCTGGAAGAAAGAGCATTCAGGATCACATGTCAATTGCCTTCAGATACCAGAGCCAAAAAAAAATAAAGCAAAGTTCTGCTTAGCAAAAGCAAAGTTGTCTGCTTATATACCGCCCCATACCACTTCAAGTAGTCTCTGGGCAGTTTATAGTTTTAATTACAGTAATGCAGGCTACACATTGCCCCCCCACAAGCAAGCTGGGTACTCATTTTACTGACCTCGGAAAGATGGAAGGCTGAGTCAACCATGAGCCGGCTACCTGAGATTGAACCCCAGGTCATGAGCACAGTTTTACCTGCAATACAGGCATTTAACCACTGCACCACGGGATTTGCCTGTATGGGGTGCATACAGTGGTATGAGTTACTGCCCCTGCACATTATTTTGATTTATCAGAGACGAGCACAAACTGATACAATGGTAGTCTGGTGCCTAATTCCTGACCCTTTTTCTTCCTGGGAGGTTTAGAGTATTGTGGGAAGTATAGGTCTTTAAGGGTTCCTTATATACAGTATAGCCTATGGCAGCAAAACTATACTTCCCATTAGAGATGGGCATGACCAGGAAAAAAATTTTTTTGAGTTGTCGTTTTTCGGGACGGGTCCGTTTTGGCTCGTTTCCGTTTTTCGCGAAATTTTTCAAAAATTTGTCATTTTGTCGTGTTGTTTTTTCGTCTGTTGTTAGTACTGGTTTAGGGGGTAGTGGGCTCCTGGAGGCACCTCTGGGGGGTGGGTGCCTCCTCTCCTCACCCGCTAGGAAGGAAGGGAAGGCAGGCTCCTGGAGGCACCTCGTGGGAGGTGGCCATGCGGTTGGTGGAATGGCTCCAAAAATTTGCATGGTCCACTCCCATGGCCAGCCCATCATTGCGCAGGTGTAAAAAAATATAAATAAAATAAAATAAAATCAATGGAGAGGAGGACATTTTGTTGCAAGAAAAACCCACTGCTGCTACTGTAAAAATTCTGGCAGTTTTAAAATAGTAGCAGGCAGCAGCAATTTTCGCATGTTTCTGGGTGCTTTGGTGTGTTTTTGGACCACGATTTCAAAATAAATTGTGGTCGCCCCATTTTGGATTCCACATGGCATGGCGAGTTGGCGAGACGACGAGGATGCCCCCCACCAGAGCAGCCCAGGAAAGGAGGGGGGGAGGCCGGGACCCCCCCCCAGAAACCACCCCTCTAGGTGCACTCTCAGAGGCAGGCATATTTTCGCCTGCTTTTTTTGGCCAGGAATTGGGGTTTTTTAACTTTTAAAAACTTTTTTCTGTGCCACTTGAATGGCGGTGAGCCGGCGAGGCGGCGACTTTGGTGGGACAACGAGGATGCCTGCCACTCCGCCACAGCAGCCCAGGAAGGACAGGAGGAGAGGGGGGGAGGCCGGGGACCCCGCCCAGAAACCACCCCTCTAGTAGGTGCACTCTCAGAGGCAGGCATATTTTCGCCTGCTTTTTTGGCCGGGAATTGGGGGGTTTTTTTACTTTGAAAAACTTTTTTTCTGTGCCGCTTGAATGGCGGCGAGCCGGCGACTTTGGCGGGATGACGAGGATGCCATTGCCCGCCACCAGAACAGCCCAGGAAGGACAGGAGGAGAGGGGGGGAGGCCGGGGACCCCCCCCCAGAAACCACCCCTCTGGTAGGTGCACTCTCAGAGGCAGGCATATTTTCGCCTGCTTTTTGGGCCGGGAATCGGGTTTTTTTAAACTTTTAAAAACTTTTTTTCTGTGCCGCTTGGCATCGCGCGATCGCCGTGATGCCAGGAACGACAACGACGAATCATACCCAATTATTTGTTCGTCTGTTTGAGTTCGAGTTCTGGCAGAGTAATTGTCGTTTCCTTTTCCGTTACGTAACGGAAACGAGGAACGGAAACGGAAACGGGAATTCCGCTAAGTTGTGCCCATGTCTACTTCCCATAATACCCTAAGCCTCCCAGGAAGCTCTTGAATTATATAGCTCTGGTTTTTTGCAAAAATGGCTTTTTGTCCTTTGTTTGCGTATAAAAATTAGTCATATAAGTATCTGTACACTCAAACACATAATTATTTATATTCAAAGCTTTATACTTAAAATGTTATGCCCTTGGATTTCAGGAAAGCCAGCTATTCCTATAAATATTCTTTCATGTCAAAGGCATCGTGAATTCTAGATGGCTGCATTACAAATTATTTGAATATCAGAATGGCAGGTGTTTACTTCTTAATTTGCTTAGCGGAAAGCTATTTACATGACAAAGCCAGGCATTAGCTCTGCTTCCTTTAAAAGGTCTTTTCTTCTTAAATAAAATGTAGTATAGGGCAGAAAGACAAGTAAAAGGTTAACGATTTCATAACTTCACACTACCTTGGTCAGCATATTTCCAAAGAGCATCTGGCATAGTAGTGTGATTTGATTGAGGGGGAAGGCAGTACTTTTGTATATGTGTTATTTCACAAGTACTTCTGCCCCTGACACTAACAGAGTTTCAGTTACATGACAGCACATTGCACAGTGTAATACAACATGCCAGAACTTGATCTGTTCTCATCCTGAAGAGGAAATGCAGTCTCCCATTCTAAGGGGCAATGTAAGGCCTCCAAATCCTTTTAATCTCACACAGGTTAAGATCTTGAAACCTGTCCAGGTTTACAGTTCCACTCCTTGGAAAAGGGTCTTACTTTCAGGGAAAGGCAAAACTGAGAAGATTCCCAGGAGTGATGCCTAAGTATTCTACATGTGTAAAACTCTTCATCAGGACCAGAAAGTCCTACTGCACAAATAGGCAAGGAAGTGAAAGGGGGATTATATTTCTTTCTTTTATTAAGGCTAGATCTCCCACTTGTAGGTTGCTTTTGTAAATTTAGACAATAAAGGTTAAATCATGCAGCACCAAAATATGATTTACTAAAATGAGCGTGGCATTTGACATGCAAGCAAAGCATTATCCTTTTCATCTGTATTTTTAATTCTTTAATATTATAAAAATAATTCATTGCCAAACATAGAAGCTCCTTTATTTTAAGAGATCTATAATAAAACAAAATCATGCACCTTAATCCACTGCAATCAATTGCATTTACTTCCACTGCATTTTAAGTCACCTGTGCAGGATTTCTTGCACAATGAACACACAGAGCTTCTTTACATATTCTTGGAGGCTGGAAGTAAATGAAATAAGGTCCTTTTGAAACATTAACAAAACATGTGGGAGCTGCTTTAGGAGCTGTTCTTACAATACCAACTGAAGAGATTAAAGCAAGTTCAGCTACATTCCCTTCTGGATAGTGTAATTCGATCATGCACTAACATACATATTCATCAAATGCAGTCTTGAATGGATTCATTCAGTAAGTCTGCAAAAAGTGAGCAGGGGACTATTTGGAGGTCATTAACTCACAGAATCATCATAGGCTGGAAGCAAACTGAAATTTAAAATATCTGAATATTTAAAGACTGATTTCCAATTTTTTAAAACTGGTGGGCACTTTTCAGAGGTCCAAGGCCAGCACGCATCTGACCTGGGGCTTTCAGGAATCCCATCTGATATAACTCTACACCTACAATATTTCACTTTATTTATTATTTTAAAGGAAAAATCTCATGCCCTTTTATGACTGCAAGGAGCAATTTCATAACTGAATTTTAGTACTGAATTTTAAATGACACCTGGCTTTGTAAATGGGCTCCTCAATGGGGGCAGGGAAAACAGGACAGAATAGAGGGACTTGGGAGGGATATGCTTTATTATATTTAAAATTGTATTAAAATACTTTTGCAGAAGCTAGTGATGTTGAAAGAAGCATGGAGCATATGGGTTTCGTTTTAATCCATCCCAGTTAAAAACAATCCAGGTGTTTGTAGGCACTAAATGTTAGAAATCAAATTTAAAGTGCAGCATAGTAACAAATGGACTCTATGCAAATGGCAGCTGTCTCTTAAGATGTAAATAACAATTTACATTATTGTAAAATAATGCAGTGGCTTTTCAAAAACCCTAAATATACCTGGTTCTCATCCTGCCAATGACTATCAAAACAGTTTGGGGTCGTTTGAACTCCACCATTGTTGTTTTGGCACAACACCCTGGATGGTACCATACTGGTAAATGTACTCTCGCAATGACTATAGAAAATGTAATAATAAATAATATTTACATACCATCAAGTCAATACTGACTTACAGCAACCCTTTCCAGGGTTTTCTAGATATAGAGTACTCAGTGATTTATCACTGCTTTCTTCTAAAGGTGCCCTTAGACTGCGCAGCTTGCCAAATGCTACACAGGCTGCCTCCATCTCCTGGGATGTATAGCTCTGCAGCCAGGTACATAACTCAATGATATATCCAGCCAGCTTTAAAGAAAAAATAAACCACTGCATATTTTTAAACACACACAATAATCTACCGGTACTTTAAAAAAAAGCAATGAGAAATTACTGTATTTCAACACTAGAGGGCTGTTCTGCACAAGGTAACTGAATTCTTGGTCCTATAAATAATCAGTCCATGAATGACCTGTCAGCTTCAACATGGAAAAGTAAATAAATAATAATACTGCTCTGTACTTGTATTCCATTAAAACTCCTTTTATTGGGAGAGAGGTGGATTATAAATAAAATGAATGAATGTTGTAAAAAAATATTAAATGTGCTGTATTTATATGCAGAGATGCCAGGCAGTAATTGGCAGACGCTCTACAGGTCTATCTTTTAAAAAAACAGTGGTCCCTTCTTGTCAATTTCACAGTAGATTTCTTCCCTGGAAAATGTGTTTCTCCCAGGTGACTTTCCAAGATAACTTGAAGCAGTCCTTAATGAGATGGTAAGTGTGAAACTGTAATGCTTTCCTTTTGCTTCTCCAAGGACTGAAAGCCTTCCAGCTTGATCTCGGACACAGATGGCCCGGTATGTTATTCATGATTCAAACTGATTCCCAAATTTGGGTATCGTGTATAGCCGGTTGTTAGGTTATGAAAGCTGTAGGACTGGCTCAGTGCCTCATTCTGACTGAATGTCCTGCATGTAATATAACCTGAGCATCCCCTTTTCCTAGAAATGCTATCTTCACTCCAAATAAACTTTAAATTGTCTTATTTTGTTGTCAGCAAATCTTTTTTAACCAGCTATTCTTTTTAAATTGCCATGTACCAATAGACTATAGCAGGAAGTTAGTATTTTATATTTCTTGATGAATATTCTGCCACTGGTAAATCTCACTTTGCTTCTTTTTATCACACTCCAAAATTTAGCACACACATCTCATCATTTTTGTATTGCTGATCCAGATGCACTTCCATTCTTTCTCAATATCAATAGCTGATTATGTTTTCTCTAACAAGAAGGGATCCAACGTCTGTTCTAGTGGCACAATTACATCTTACTCTGCAGGTTATAATTTTATCAGTCGTAACTAAGTATCAAAACCAAATTTTGAAGATTTCAATCACAGGTCTATCAACCTTGATCCCTTTATTGGGAAAAAGATGGTCTATAAATAAAACTAAAACTAGCAACTGTTTCTGCCCCAGACACATTAAACAAAATCACCATGGATAAAACATGAAGCCTCACACATAAAAGAAAAAATGTTCATTCCCTTTTAAAATTTGCTAACAATGAAAAGGTGGCATTTTCAAATAACCATGTTCAAGGCAAATCAATTTCTGTGTTCAACACAAAGGGGAGCAGACTGCCTGAGGGAAAGTCGGATAGTCAACAAGTATAAAAATAAATAAAATAAATGGTAGTAACTACAACTTCTTTTATATTAATCTATGTGAACCTCAAGATCTGCTTCAGAAATCCCAACCATTGGCCTAACAACTTGGAAGCAAAGGACGTTATCCTTGCTTTGGCTCCCCTCTATCTCAGTTTACAAAGGTATCTTAACTCTTTGGTTATGAGGGCAAGATATTTCTGGTGGCAGTGTCATAATTACTTTTCCTTGAGATCCAACTGGCTTCCTCTAGTCTTTCAGATGTTCTACAAAAAGTTTTCAAGTTCAGCCTAGAAAATGACGTATTTCTCGGCCCATGAAATTTAAACTGTTTTTTTGCTGTGCGCTCTTTTTGTGCTAGGCTGTCATTTTATTCTGCTTAGTCTAATATTTTTAGACTGAGTCCATTTGATGAAAAAATGGCTTTTAAATGAACAGAAACAAAATATGCAAATTCATTACCTTATTGATTTTTATCGTAGCAAGTACTGTCTTAAGGATTTTAACTCAAACCTCTGGGATAGTTCTTCCAAACACAGGTCTTCTACATAAACCATTTTTCAAATCTAGAGCCAAAATTCTATTTAAAAAACTATGCACCAAATGGTAAGTGCACTAAAGGTTTTTATTCCCACCACTTTCACAGGTGTGTCTCATAAGAACACATGAAAGATCCTTCTCTGTTGCTGCTCCCAGACTTTAGAACTCCCTCCCACTGAAGGACAGGACTGCTCCATCTCTGTCTTTCCAGAAGCACGAAAATACCTTCCCCTTAAGGCAAGCTTTCCCTGAATGAGGAACTACCTAGGACGTGACTTTTAGATGGATTACCATGCGATTTCATAAGGACACCAATGTTTTCTGTTAGTCTCCATCCCTCATAATGGATTTTTCTTTTCTTTTCTTTTTGTGTGCTTTGTAGCTTTCATGTTATCTTTTAATGTTCTAAGATGCCTCTTCTAATTCCCTGTTTGTTACTTAAATTATGTCTTAAATGTTCTGGGCTGTATATTGTCGGTCATTATTGTAAGCCACCTTGGGTCCTTTTCCAAGGAGAAAGCTGAGGTAAAAATATTTTAAATAAATAAATTCTAAATAAATAATCTTTGAGGTAATGTCTGCATGCAACTGATTTCACAACTGTATGCGATTGGTGGACACCCGCCAGAAGGCATTAACCATCTGTACCATTACCATTGCACAGGAGTTTAGCACATATTTCCTATGCAAGTATACAGTATGCTTGTTCAGTTAGCTCTACTTAATCCTTAATTTCTAAATCTTCCACATACTTGTTGTTGTCTACAGTCTCCTTCTAATTTGTCCTCAATACTAGCTTCACATTTTAAATAACTGAAAGAAGAAAGATAGTGAAGAACATTTTATTAGAACTGTTTGGGCGTCTTGCTAGAAGTGATGGTTGAACACATTTGTTTTTGCTATGCACAAATGCAATAGTTTAAAATAGTACTTTATTCAATCGGCTGAAATGACACACAGTCTATGTATAGTTAATGGTTCTGACCAGCAAGCTATACTGATCTTACAAAAATGCTCCTCAGTTTTCATTCTCTGACCAAATGGCCATGAAAATCCAACCCTGTTTGACATTTTAACTTCGATTCCTCTAGACCTCTGAAGATCTGTATGAAATTATTTTTTTCTTATGAGCTACAAAGAAGTACTTGCTAGCATGGACCCACCCCACAGAAGTCAGAGAAAAGGTAAATGATTTGTTACCTAAGATTAGCATTTGTATCCTATGTTGAAATGTGATTAGAACTTATAACAGGTGGCCACTCTCCAGCTTACTGTAGTTAGAGAAGCTTAAATTTCTTTGGCTGTAATAGGATTCAAGGACAATTAATTTTGGCTGACATGTTTCGAATAAAACTAACTTAGTTCATGGAGCTGGAAGCTTCATAACACATGTACAATTTAAAACTAGTTAAACTAATCTTTTTCATTAAATGTGTCATACTGGTTACCTTAAGATGTCCAGAGGCTATCTATTTTTGGGAGAAGCAAGAATTCTGATATGGAAGGACATTAAAAATATTTGGGATGAGCTGGAAAACATTCAATTTTGTTTTGTTTTGTTTTTGCATGAAATTCAAACTATTAGGTAGACAAATTAATGTATCTTAGTAGGATATGAATTGGAAACCTGAGCTTTTTAAATGTTTATCATTCAAGTGCAACCGCTTGATATGTTTATTGCCTTTTAAGGCTCAGTTCACTGTTAAATTGTTCCAAACATTATTTGCGGACTTATACCTTTAACAGTAGTAATTCTTGCAAAAACATGTACTTTTCCTAATGCCAACTACAGAGTTTCCAAACTACTTAAGCTATTAATAGTCTTTTAAAATGACTGTATAATGAACCAGATCCCCCATCTTTACTTCAAATAACAAGTATAAGAATTTGCATTTGCTTTCTCTTCATTTTGGGATGTCTGGGGAAGTTGAGCTGCAGATGCTGCTATTGCTGCTACTTCTGTTACCAATGGCATTCAGACTGACAGTTCTTCATGCCAAACCAACAACTGTACTTCATAGCTCTGGAATAAGACACGGGCAGCAGCAGCAGCAGCAGCGGCAGCAACTACCCCCCCCCCCTCGTCTCTTCAGAGACAACAGCAGCCAGCAACCCTACTACTATCCCAGCACTTTCGGGCGTCTCTCCAGGGTCTACCAGTAAACTGCAGGGAGTCAAGTTTGAAACTATACTACTGAAGACACGTGTATGCCTCCCAGCTTAGCGCTCTGGGACCAAAACTCTTTGTTCCCTTCAGCCAGCTTGCAAAGCGATCGGCATGGAAGCAGTTACAAAATCGCCTGCTGAACAGATCACTGTTCAAAAAGGGAATACTGGAGAAAGCAGCCGCGGAGTGATGAAGAAACATTCTCAAGAGCCATCAACCTCCTCATCCGAGGAATCAAAATATGTGGAGATTTATGATTTCCCTGGAGGGAGGGGAGAGAGTCCTCATACTCTAAAACTGACTTTGGCAGGGAATGGAAATAAAGAGGCCTTGATCAGACCTAAAAATGGACCTTGCGGGATCACTGAGGGGAACAGATTGGCTAACAATCCGCTGGCTGACGAATCTGGAAATCGAGAATCCCTGGATTATAAATCCAAAATGGAAGGCTCTCCTTCTCCCATGGGGATGAAAGCTGGTGAGGTGGGGGGAAGCATCACTGGCACCAGTTCAGAAGGGTCTGAGAACACTTTGCCCCCTAGTATTTCCAACATTCAGCTTTACACAAATGGCTGCCTAGAATCATCCTCTTCCTCTTGCCCTTCGCCGGTAGAAAAAACAGGATGTTTTCCAAAAATGGATGACTTGGAAAGAGGGGGGAAAACGTCTTCTTCTTCATTTGGATATGACAGTGATGAAGATGATGATGCCGACTGTAAAGAAATCTGTCTGAGTAACCAGCGGGGAAGATGCCAGCGTGCTTCACAGCTGCTCCAGCCAGCCCACAGCGACAACGCTGAAAACAACCGTAACAATAATGATGAAGCACATTATATTACAACCCATGAAATCCAGCTTAGTGAAGTGGACCATGATATGGATTTTGATTATGGATTAGCCTCCCGGTGGGACTTTGAGGACAACAATGTGATTTATTCTTTTGTGGATTATGCTTCCTTTGGAAGTGAAGAGACTCTTGCAGATACACAGACAGAGGAAGACAATAGTTGTTATCTCAGCACAACCACCAGTGATCCCAATAATCAGACAGACAGTATTGATAACACCAGCAGTACAGAGATAGTCAGCATTAATTCTGAAAATGATACCCCCAGTACAGACAAATGCGCCAGCTCGGAAGAAAGTCAGTCCAAGAACCCGAGCAACATGAGTGAGAATTCTGCAGGCCAGATACTCCTATCAATCAAACCAACTTCCAAAGCTATAAATGAGCCTAGCAACCAGCATGAAAAGCAAAACATTGTTTATGCTGCCAAGCATGAAGGCGACATGAGCCTCTGTGTCTCCACAGCTCATGGACGAAATGCAACTTTAAAGCAAGATGTGTTTCATGACTATGCAAAAAAATTTATTGCAGTTCCTGCAAGGTTGCAAACCAAGTGTGGAGCCATAAGAGCACGGGAACTGGGAGGATATTCAAGTGGTGCCTCCAGCGTGGTAAGTGAATTGGATGATGCAGATAAAGAAGTAAGAAGCCTCACAGCACGAGCATTCCGGAGCCTAGCTTATCCCTACTTTGATACCTTGAACCTAAGCTCCAGTGAGTCTTCCACGTCTCTTTCAGATCATAACATAGGAATCAACCGGTGGTCAACCTACTTGGATTTAAAGTGTGGCAGCCTTGGGCAAAAGGCAGAGCAGAACCTTTTCAAAAGCACCACTGCATCAGATGCATGGAACAGAAGCACTGGAACAAAGACAACCAGTGACCAGTTCTACATTCATTCCAATAAATCCCAGACTAAAGCTTTGGAGTTTGTTGTCAGCAAGCTTGACGGGGAAATAACACATGTTGAAACACCAGCTTGCTTTGAGAAACGAATCCAATCAGGGTCCCGGGTTGTTACTTTGCTAGAGACTCTGAATTTCAGCAGCAACAATAATGTGGGAGTCCCCAGACCTGCTAAACCTTCTGAAAATGCTGCTGTTGGATCAAGTTGCACAGATGAAGTTACAGACACACTGCCAAAGGAGCTGTGCAATGAAGCCTGCAAACAAACTGGGATGGCTGCAGAAACTATGGAAGTCACACAGAAGAAATCAAAATTTGCCTCTAGCCTTCTCAAAAATGTTATCTCAAAGAAAATGCAACTGGAACATGAATTCAAAATGGAAAGAGGAGAAATCACCGACACCACATACTCTGGTATGTCCACTTCCTTATCTTCTAAAGAGGTAGATAGCACTGTAAAAGAGAAATTAAAGGATGGGTGTTTGCAGAGGCAGAATTCTAGATATTCAGAAGGCAGTTCTGATTACACTATTGTAACAGGAGATGATTTGGGGGAGTTTTTTGACAGCAAGTCATCTACCTCCAAGCCATCCACTCCCAGGGAGGGAAATATTAGTTTGGATCGATCCCTTTCTGAAACATTCAGAGAAGAAACATGTAAAATAAAAGACAGTGCTTCTGAAACACTTAAGGCAACTTTTCTCCGTAGCCAGAACAGTGCATTTAGAACATGGAAAGAAAAAGAAGCAGAGAAAAAGGAGGAAAAAGCTCATGTAGGAAAACTGAAAAATTCATCCAGAGGTGACTGGAAGGCTGATTTGGGAGAAATCTCTGCTGGCAAATCAACTAAGATGTCTCGCCTCTTTGTTCCAAATATTCAACAAACAAAAGAAAAGCAGTCCAGCATGCAGGTGATGAAATACTGTTCAGCAACCAATGCAGCAGCTCAGACTGCAATTGCCACCACAATGCTAAAGCCCAAACCTCCTGAGATCAAGATCAGCTTAGGAAGCGTGCAGCAGAACAAAGATCACTCTTTCAATATTGCTAAGCTCCTAACACCCAAGATAGTTGGAAGTATCCCAAACTTTTTCAAGACAGTGGAAGATACAAGAGGTCAACCACAAAAACAATTCAAAGGAGAGTCTGTGGATAAAGTGCCTCAGTTTCAGGTACGCGATGTCAGAGAAAGCAAGCCTAAGGTCCAAGGGCCTCTCCATCAGGTGAGAGATGTCAGGAAACTGATCAAGAGTAACTATGGCCATGAGTCAGGGGATAACAACAGTGACAGGGCCAGTGTCAACTCTGAGCAGGGTAACTCTGAGCAGAAACCCAGGCAGCTGGTGGCAGCTGGCATTCCCAGGCCTCTGTCTCCCATGGTGATAACTTGTCAGGCAGTGAGCAACAGCAAAGAGGACAAGAGATTCAGCAAGACTTCTGAGATGGGAGCCAAAGCAAACAGTGGTGGCAAGATGTTGCCTTCCAACCAAGAGGGGACAATTTTGGTGCACAGGACCTCCGGAAGGCTACCCGTGGCTACCATTGCTCCCAATAAAAGTGACCCTCGCCAGCCAGCTGTGCTGAAGATAGTCTCCAAAACATCTGTACCCTGGAGGCATCAATCGCAGGCGCCACCCGCAACAGCGGAGACCAGCAACAAGGTAGGCCCATTGGTGGCAACCAGAGAAGAGGAATCCCCACCAGAAGAGGTGGCCAAGGCCTCGGTCCCTGTGAACCACCAAGCCCTAGAGAAACTGACAGCGGCCGTGCGGAGTATGGAGGAGCTCTACAGCTTCAGCAAGAACGAATGGAAGCGAAAGAGTGACCCGCTGCCCATCACCGGTAGCCACGTCTTGTCCCTCATCGCCAGGGAAGAAGGGTCCACGGGAGCCATGTCCGGTGGTGGCAGGGAAGAGGTCACGGCAGGGGCCAAGGCGGAGGACCAGGAAAGTGGGTTGGCGGCATCGCCCAACAGCAGGGCTGCCCAGGAACGCCAGCCCCGCAGCAGGGCCAGCGCCAACCCCACCAAGAACGCAGAGAAGGTGTCGGCCAAAACGGCCGCCTTCGAGAGCCTGGCGCTGCCCCGCGACCGGCCACGCGGCCCAGGGCTCCGCGGGGAGGCCGCCGCCACCACCGCCACCACGACAGCGTCAGCATCGGCGGGGCCTACAGAGAGAGGGCGAGCCCCCGTAGCCCCCCGCGGGCCGTTCCCCTCCAACACCGCCCAGGCCCAGAAGGCCAAGCCAACGGCGCCTCAGGAGCCTTCTCCGCCGCCCCCGCCCCCGCCCTCCAGAGGCCTCAAAGGCCAGGCCGGGCCCCGCTCCGTCAAGCTCTTCGGGGACCGGCGGCCGGGGGGCTGCACGGAGGCCGACCAGGGGCCCAAGACGGCTTCTGCTGCTGCTCCCCTGGACTGTGGGAATTACTTGGCCATCCCTCTCAAGACGACGGGGGCGGTGGCGGCGGCGGTTGGGGAGCCAGTGGGGAGGTCCACCTCAGCCGACGGGGAGGGCCGCCCGGGCCTTGTCTCCGCAGCCTCGACGGCCGCCGCCCTCTACAGCCACCAGGCGGCCTACCCCTCAGGAAGGGGCCCGGGCGGCCCCAATCAGGCCAAGGCGGCGGTGCCACCGCCGCCGCCACCCACTGAGGACAGGGGCCACGTCCCGACCCGCGCCGCGGCCGCCCCTCAGGCTCAGGCCCCTCGGCAGCCTCAGGCGGCCCCTCAGCTGGACCTGGCGCCCGTCTTCCCTCAGGCCTTCTCCCTGGCGGCGGCCTTGGCGGGGGCGTCCCAGCCGTCGGCGGCCCCGCTCCTGTGCTTCTCGCCGCCCACCATGGCCGCTGCCGAGCCCTCCGCTTTCCCTCCGGCCCAGACGCAGCGGAAGGTGCTGCTGGATCTGAGCACGGGCCAGTGCTACGTGGTGGACACGCCCGTCCAGCCGCCGCCCCAGAAGCGGCGCCTCTTCGACCCGGAGACCGGGCAGTACGTCGAGGTCCCTTTGCCCGCCCAGGCGCCTCCTCAACCTCCCCCGTCGCTGCCCGCTGCCATGGCCCCCATGACGCTCCCCGTGTCCCCTCTGGCTCTGGGCACGGCAGCAGGAACCTACGGCGCCCCGGCCGCCGCCGCCTATATGATTTACCCCGGCTTCTTGCCGCCGGCCGTCTTGTCCGCGGGCGCCTTGCAAGGGCCGCTGGTGGCTCAGCAGCCCGGCGGCGAGCTCAGCGCCGTGGCTTCTGCCAGCCCCGGAGCCGAGAGCCCTTATTACATGCCCATGGGCAAAGGGGCTCCTCCGCCGCCAGCAGCAGCCGCCCCCGGCGAAGGGAAAGCACCGCTGATCAGCATCACCTCGCAGCCGATGGGCCCCAGGATCGTCGCCCCGCCGTCCTTCGACGGCACCACCATGCGCTTCGTCGTGGAGCATCGGTGATGATGGGGGAGAGAGAGCCACCCGAGGGCCGCTGCGGCGTGTAAGTGGGGGTCTTGGGTCTGGTTAGCATCCCGCTCCGACCGGTGCCATCTGAGCATATTCTGCCGCCAGAGTTTAGGACAGTGTTGGCGAACCTATGGCGCAGGTGCCAAAGGTGGCACTCTGAGCCCTTTCTGTGGGCATCCGGCATCCGGCATCGCCCCTTCACAGCCGCTGTATTTAGGTTAAATGGCTGCATTGGCACTTTGTTAAAAAAAAAGTGGGTTTTGAATCGCAGTTTGGGTACTCCGGCTCTAAAAGGTTCGCCAACACTGGCTTAGGAGCTTCCTTGGTGGCGGCGGTGGGTTTGGATGACAGCTCCCCGAAGCTGGGCCAACCCCTCTCCCAAAAGTAACTTTTCCTGCCTGCTACTCAAAGTGATCAAACTCATACACCAGTAAGAGTTTTTTTCAGCAAAGTCGTGTTGAAGGCGCCTGTTTTTGTGTGCCTGTGGCTGTGAGCCTTGCCACTTGTGGAAATTGTGGAAATGTCTATCTGTCCCAGTGTTTACTACAGAGCATCTCTGGAAGTTGAGTCATGGCAACTGGACTTCATTTCCTGAGAGATTTGGCTGCTCATCCAAACAGCTTCCTTAGACTGATGAAGCTGCTTTGAGGAGCAGCTAAATGTTTCAGTCTCTGAGGAAAAGAAGTCCATTTGCCATGACTCAGCTTCCAGATAAAATCACCTGGATGACAGAATCTTCACAGACATACAGTACAGAGGATGCATGTGTAACTGAACATGATAAGAAAAAAAAAGCTGTGATCTTGAAGTTCATGATTAGCAGGAAAATTTCCTGCTGAATGCTCTGTCTTTGCTTCTAGGGATATAGATGAGTTGGAGGCAATTGGAAAGAGGGGGATATTGGTGTATTTGCACCTGATGGTGTAGATGCAGCTGACACATTCAGACAGGAGATGAGCCAGGCTGAACTAGACCAGAGGTCTGTCAAGTCTGGTATTCTCTTCCCACAGTGACTAAAAACCAATGTGCGGTAGCGGCCTAACCTTATGGGAAAGCCACAGATGATTCCTTACAATAGCCTTGTTGCTAGAAGGGCAGTATAGAACTCTAAAAAGTAAAAAATTAAATAAATAAAACAGCAAACTTTCACCTATGTTCCCAACAACTGGTACAGGAGAGACATACATTTTTGTATTGAAAGTAATATATGGCCATTGGGTGCAGAAACTGTTAGTAGCAGTAGTATTCATTGATTTCTCTGTGCTTTTAAAGCCATCCAAAATGGCCATGATTATATTTTACACAGCTTGACAATATAGTGAGCAAAGAAACCAAGGAATTTTCATAAAAGTAATTGTTGCATATACAAAGCACGTGATTAAAGGAAGTGAAGTATTTCTGTAAAGCATATTTGACAGGTAGAGGAAAAGGAGAGTGCAAATGAGCAAATGGGTGCCTAGAAGCAGATTGCATGGCAGAAGAAATCATTGAAAGATAAGATCTACCCCTTCAGTGGTCCCTATAGTCAGGATAAATTCAAATATACTATTATGTTGGGTAAGTCACTACAGAGTGTTTATACTGTGAAGTGTGTCAGTATTCTAACCCAGTGTTTTTCAACCACTGTTCCGTGGCACACTAGTGTGCCGCGAGATGTTGCCTGGTGTGCCGTGGGAAAAATTGAAAAATTACTTTATATATAGTCAATATAGGCACAGAGTTAAATTTTTTAACATTTTTTTAATGGTGGTGTGCCTCGTGATTTTTTTCATGAAACAAGTGTGCCTTTGCCCAAAAAAGGTTGAAAAACACTGTTCTAACCTATCACAGATGTGGTGAGATTTCAGATTACCACCTGGCTCATGCTACAAACTTCAAAGCAATACCACCAGCCACTGAGCTGCAATTTCATCACTTCTCTGTGACATATGAAACTCTTCATACTAAGACTAGAGTTGCCAGCTCCTTTCCCATGTGGCTTTAGCAGCAGCTGCTCAACAACAGAAATTCCCCAGGTTGAGCTTTTTCCCATTAGACAAAGATATTAAAAGTGTAGGAGTCTTACCAGGATTTTAAGAAAGGTTGAAATCATGACTTCCACCAATACTGTACCTGCAAATTATTGCATCAAGTAATCTGACAAATGCATAATTTTAAAGATGGAAAGCATCCTTCCCCATAAAGAGAAATGCATAGTTAGTCCTAAGCGCAGTAGTAAAAATACAGTTAAACTAATGTCTGCTTTGGCTTTGATTTCATCTGAGAGACAAGAATAAACTAAGCAACTGCTTTGGCCGAGGTTTAATATCAGCAAAGGATTTTTCAGCACTGTGTTGTGCCTTTATTTTCTGGGTTGTTTATCCCACAAATTCAGCATGGAATAGAAGTACACATCTTTCTTCAGCTACCTGAGAATGGAGACCTCGTGAATAATAAATCCTTCACCTAAATGGAAGTGGAACATCTGGTTAAACTAGCCAATTTAGATGTCTCTAGTTTTCTATTAGCTGAACTCTTTTTTCAAAAATTCAGGAGTTGTACTATTTCATCTAATTTACCATACTCCTACTTAAGAACATAAGAACAGCCTTGCTGGAACAGCCCATCCAGTCCAGCATTCTGTCTCACACAGTGGCTCACCATTTGCTTCCAGGTATTCCAAAGCAGATGTCTTCACCTGCTTACAATTCCCTGCAAATAGCATTGAGAGATATCCTGCCTATCTCTCCAACCTGAATGTTGTCCTTAGGTATCCATCATGATAGCCATTGATACTCTTGTTCTCCATGAACTAGTCCAATCCTTTCTTAAAGCTGTCAAGGTGGACAGCTGTCACCACTTCTGTCAGGGAGTTCCATAGACCACTGATCCTCTGGGTGAAAAAGTACTTTCTCTTATTTGTTTGAGATCTAGCACCCAAAAATTTCATGGAGTGCCCCCTAGTTCTAATGTTGTTTGGTAGGGAAAACAGTTTTTCCTTAACTACTTTGTTCACACTGTGTATGATTTTATAAACTTCAATCAGGTCACCTCTTAGGTGCCATTGTTCAAGAGTGAAGAGGCCCAGCCATTGCAGCCTCAGATGGTAAGGAAGGTGTCCCAGTCCCCTAATCATTCTGGTTGCCCTCCTCTGTACTTTTTCCATTTCCATGATATGCTTCTGGAGGTATGGTGACCAGAACTGTACACCATACTCCAGATAGGGCCTCACCACCATAGATTTATAAAGAGGCAAAATGACACTTGCTGACTTACTTTCTATACCCTTCCTAATGATCCCTAGCATTGAGCTTGCTTTTTTCATTGCTGTGTCACACTGGGTTGACACCTTCATTGAGCAGTCCACCAGGACACCAAGGTCCCTTTCCTGGTTTGTTGCAGAGAGTTCTGACCCCATCAGTTTATAAATGTAATAGGGTGTTTTTGCCCCAACTCTGCACTTACTAATGTTGAAACTCATTTGCCACTGGCTTGCCCACTCTCCTAGGGTCAAGAGATACCTCTGGAGCTCCTCACAATCTCTCACAGTTTTTACTACCCTGTATAATTTAGTGTCACCAGCAAATCTGGCTACCATGCTACTTACTCCTACTTCTAGATCATTTATGAAGAGGATGAAAAGCAGGGGTCCCAGTACTGAACCTTGGGAGACTCCACTCTTTATCTCCCTCCACTTGGAGAAGTGTCCATTTAGTGCTACTCTCTGTTTCCTGTCCCTTAGCCAGTTGCTGATCCAGGACAAGACCTGTCCCTTGATTCCATGACTGGCAAGTTTATTCAAGAGCCTCTGGTGCGGGACCTTGTCAAAAGCTTTCTGAAAGTCCAGATAAACAATGTCAACTGGATCTCCCTTATCCACATGCTTGTTGACACTCTCAATTGACTTGGGGGGAACCTAATTGAGATATACTCTTCAATAGAGAATTAAAATGTATTTAAAACTTTCTTGAATATTTGAGTCCTTCCAAGGGTCCTCATTTGTTTTATTATAACTACAGTTCCAGTTAAACATGTGTGTCTGATGTTTGGTACGTATGTGGAAATTATCTGATTTACACTCTTTTTTGCTGCATTGTCCCATAGAGTTCAAAAAGTATTTTGTAATTGTTCCAGAGTAGTGTAGTAAAAACAAGAACATAAGAAGAGCCATGCTGGATCAAGCCAAGGGCCCATCTAGTCCAGCTTCATGTATCTCACAGTGGCCCCACTAGATGAATCTGGGAGTACATAAGACTAGATATCTGTCTCCTGATACCACTCCCCTGCATCTTGCCCTTGAAGTACCCCGGTTTTAAGCCTGGATATTACACATCTCCATCATGGTTTGTAACCTGTGATGGACTTTTCCTCCAGGAATCTGTCCAATCCCCTCTTGAAGGCATCCAGGTCAGATGCCATCACCACATCCTGTGGCAGGGAGTTCCACAGACTAACAACGCGCTGGGTGGAAAAATATTTTCTTTTGTTTGTTCTTACTCTCCCAGCCCTCGATTTGAGTGGTTGTCCCCTAGTTCTGGTATTTTGTGAGAGGGAGAAGAGCATCCCTCTATCCACTTTACTCATGCCCTGCATTATTTTGTATGTCTCAATCATATCCCCCTTCAGGCGCATTTTTTCCAGACTAAAGAGTCCCAAATGTTTTAGCCTTGTGAACGTTTATGTTTTAGCCATGTGAACTTTTTCTTCACCCATTTGCTTCTGGAGTTCACATCCAGTAGCAATCATTCGCTCTCCACTTCAGAGCAAATTAACCTTCCTTTCATTCAAAATATTGCACCAACGCTCATTTATACATGCAGTTTCTCTTTGTGTACCCATTTTAGTTGGTTTCAAGTCCAGTTTTCAAGAACAGGGAATTTAATTCTTCCATTTTCTTATGGGCTTAATATGATGATCTCTTTGTACATACCTTTCTCAGGTGGGAAGAAACTACTATTAATATCAGTCAGGATTTGAATAAAGGAAGAAGAGAAAAACAGAAACAGGAACTGTACTGTACTTATATGTACACAAGATCATTTGTTTGTTCTAAATGCAGTTAACAGATGAGAGTGGTAAATGTCTGGCCTTTTAAATGCAGTTGGACTCCAGATCCTGCCAGCTACTGTCAGTATAAAAGGAGCTGTAAACCAACATCTTGCTACTTACCTGTCTAGAAGTACAGCTGATAAACTGGTTTTCAACTGCATTTCCACTTTCCATCTGCTTGCCACTCAATTATTTCCTATTTAAACAGCACAACAGTCTTTTCAGACATTGTGTTGGCCCTAACTATGGTTTGTAGTATTTTTGAATAACCACTGCAGACCACATTCACGTGTAATAAGAAACTATGAGTGGAGTGCATAAAGTAGTCACCTTTTACGTGGGGTGGGACTGAGAGTACCACTAATCCTAGCTACCATGGGAACTCATGAAGGAATATGGGACTTGTAGTCCATCAGTGCCTGGAGGTTCACAAGTTGGCTACCTCTGACTTAGAGCCTCAGTAAAGATGAACGGGTCTCAGGCTCTCAGACTTAGGCAGATGGGTGGAAGATTTAAAACAGGATTCCATTTCTGAGATTCCCAAGTTATGCACATCTCTAGAGCTGTGGCTTAAAACAACTTCTCAGTAGTTAAAAACATCCAAACAACCAAAGCTTTAGAGATAGCTTGAGGTTCATTATATATCCTGGTTTGTTTAATATGTAATGGGAAGCTAAGAATTATAAAAACTGACACTAACCATTGCTAATTCATCTTTCCATTGATAAAGAAGAAGAGAATAAAGGAGGAGAAGCTCATCTATGTAGGAAATTCAGAGATATTTTTAAAATGCTGAAGTACATTGTAGGCAGTGACCTAACTATGTAGAATAAGGTCCTATCAGCCATAGTTGTTGTTCAGTCATTGTTTGTGTAACTGTCGGTGATTGCTGGTGCTAATTGATGAGGTGCCAGGCCATATCTGTGTTTTGCAATACACCTGTGTCCAGAACACCCCCAAGACACACCCCAGCACCTCATCACTTTGTGGCAGTTAACTATGACAAATTATGTAAATACCAATAGATTCCTACCCGTAGGTCTCCAGATTTGCGCAATGTACTTTTAGAATATATATCTTCACCATTATGTATCATTATCAGAGTGAAGCAGAGTATTCAACCCAAATTATGTTTCGGATAGGGCATTTAATGTTAAAATGCTTTCCAGCAACTTTTATGCATTAAGTCAACAATTAAATTTGTGTATGTGATTTATCTTGCAGGTACAAAGAACAAGAATTTCCCTCCCTTAATCTGAAACAACTTGGTAATGTTAAACTCTCAGTTAAGCTGTTGCTGCTTTCTCATGTATTTCTTAAAGAATGCTTTGAATAAAACAAATATCATTTTTCTTGTTTGCTAAACACACACAACTCATTTTAACAGTGTGTAAATTTAGTTATGCATATGTAGATGGACAAGTTGTGATATTTTGGGTAAAAGCATTTTGTTTAATGTAGAAGTCAAGGAATTTTTACTTTTGTGTAGTACGTATAGATACTATACGATTCATGCAAATCTATTTGAAAAAGCACCAAGTATTTTTTTTTAAATAAAAAAGTATCTTTGAGTGGAGAAGCCACAGATGTTAACATGAAAGCATGCATTTATTCGTTTATCTGGCCTTTCTTTTTCTTTACTTTTGCCCATTGCTTTCTTTAAAAGGTAGCTATGGGTGCTTTGTTTGCAATATCATGTATAACATGTAGCTTACCCTTAAGATTAACTTGACGTGTATTGTAGGCATCACTCCATTGTCTCAGGGAAAGCATGTATATACAGTAAAAGTGACATAAAAGTCATTTCAAATTAAGTTCTATTTCTTTAAATGTTTTTCAGCACATGTTATACCAATTGGTTTCTGGCTAAGTTCAATGGGGCCCACTGCCAAGTGAAAACAGCATCATAATCTTAAATTATGATTAGCTTTTGCTGGATTAGGGGAGTGATCTTTGCATTATGTTTAACATGGTTTCCCCTCAAACCTGATTGTGGAAACAGGTGGAAACATGCCTTGGTTGCTTTACTTAAAATTTGCTGCTTTGTTTCTTATTATGATCCTGTCTGGAGCCTTGATCTCTAACTTGAAAAGAATATTAAAAACTTAGAAAAGAATATAAATTTATATTCATCACAAAATTTTCCTGGCAGGATTTGGTGCCTACCTGTTCTGAAAAAGGCAGCAGTTCAACTCTTGAACTTTTCTTATCTCTTTATTCCCATGTTGGAAGCTTTATTCTTATTGACATCATAATGTCATTCAGTTACTTCATGGGTATTAATCCTGTTTTGAGGCCTTTATTTCAAAGGAAAAACTAATATTTATTTTCCTTGGTGTCTAAGAGTTTAGGCATATGATATTTTGTTTTGTTTGTAACTGTTTGCATTTCGGACAGTTGTTTCAGAATATATTTTGTAAAAGTTAACATACCTGTTACTTGTTAGTGTCCTAAGCCTGAGTAATATCTAGCCAAAGCTTAAACATTTAATTTGAAGATCCATCAAGACAGAAGAATGAACAATTTAATGAGCATTAGTGAAGTGGAAAGGTTTACTTGATAAAGGCAACAACAGTACATAGGACAAAAGAAGTAATACCCCAAGAAAACAACACCATGTTGTCTGATTGCTCCTTTATCGTTTCTATCCCATGTACAGCATCTCAGATGCTGACTTTAAGATTCACCTCAACCTATCATGTCACCTGATATAGCTTCTATGTCACTTATATTGACAGAACATGTTTTGTCAAATATCCAAGGATGGTTCATGCCTGAGTAGGGAAGTTTTGCCTCATTCCAGCATTTGAGAGTAAGGGATACCCCCTACTCCAGGCATGTCCAAATGTCGGCCCTCCAGATGTTTTGTACAACAACACCCACAGTCCTTTGCCATCGGAAATACAGATTTGGGATTCTGGGAGTTGGGGTCCAAAACATCAGGAAGGCCAAAGTTTGGACATGCCTGCCCTACTCAGATCATTACCACCTATGAAAAATATGCTAGTTTTGACTCATCCCTGTCCTCCAGGCATCTCTTTCCATCACAATGGCTGAAGACTTATTGCTTAGCATAGTAAGTATTGCTATAGTAGACACACTGAATGATTGTGGATTTGATTATTAAACTCACTCATAAGTTCCATTAATTCAACAGTGGGCCAACTCTACTTGTAACGTACTCTATTAAAGTAAGTGGCAACTAGAGAATCAATGGAACTTACAGAAGAATTGACTCAATAAATTTCCATTCATTCAGTGGGCCTATTCTAGTATAATTTACTGTGCTAAGCAATAGGATTTCAGCTTGATTTCACTGAAATCAGGACAGTTTGGTAACAAGTCTGTTAGTTATAAGGTGCCACTTTTCTTTAAAAGATGTTGTGTTGGCCCATTTTGATTCTAGCAGAGTTGACAATGGAATGAATTTGGTATTATCTTTCCAGCTGAAACATCTGGGGAAGTTCAAGGTAGGCGAAAAGAGTTTCCAATATGTCCTCAGGGTGATATTCATAAGCTATTACAATATTTTGAAGAAATTCTGAAGAAATTCTTCAAGAGAAGTCAAAACAAGTTTTAATATGACTTGTATCTTTTCTCAGGGGAGATTTCCTGCATTGTTAGATAGATCTGCATGAACATATGTTAACATTAGCGTGTTGACATGTAGTGCATTAACATTATTGGCTAGTTGAGTTTATTTTATTTGTTGCATTTGTTGTAAGACATGCATATAAGAAAGATATAGTAGAATCTAAAAGTAGAAACATGTAGCGCCCATTCAAAGAAATAATGCTTAATAAGAATATTAAAGATTGTATGTATGTTGCTGCGCTCTATCATGTTAGGATGCCAAAACTTAAGGGAAACAGATCTTTTATTTAACAAATCATAAGGTGCTGTGGATTTTCTGTATCAGAATTAATGTCTATGACCAAAGCACTTCAGAGCATAAGTCATAATCTGCAACTGTATCATGTTGTGCTGATGAATCCAACAACCAAAGCACATTATTTTACTACAGTACCTGTTAGCATTTCTTGTAACTGGGAGGAGTTGTGGCAGTTTCCAGCCAGCGTTAGGTTGCTGTAGGTATGTGGCTTCTAACTAGAAATTGTTGGAAATGCTTCTCCACCAAGCACTCCCCCTATCAAAGCTCTTGCCCAGTATATTAACTCAGCAATTTCTTGACCTAATCTAATATTCCAATTGCTGTAGGTCAATGATGGTGAACCTTTTAGAGAATCAAACTTTGATTCAAAACCCACTGATTTTCCCGAAGCGCCAATATAGCAATTTAACCTGAATACAGGTGGCTTGAAGAAGCGATGTCAGGTACCCACAGAAAGGGCTCGCAAGTGTCACCTTTGGCATCCATAGATTCACCAGCACTGCTGTAGGTGGTGGACCATCAACACAGTCTAGCACTTGATTGGTTACACTTTAAATCAGGGAAGGACAAAGTGTGACCCTCCAGATTTTCTTGGTCGGAGACTCCTAACAATCTTCTCCTCAGACTTCACTAGTTTGGGCTGGTGACCATCCAGCAATATCCGGAGGTGTGCACCTTGACCATCTGTGGTTCAAATCAAACAGGCATGTTTATTTTCTTAAGTGTATAGCCAAGACAAATAAGCTGTGATGCTCCAAAAGTTGGCCTTACTTCGTCCCGCCCCCATGGCTGACTTCTAAATAAAGTTGTCTGTCTCTTAGGCCACAATCCAGCACAATAAGGATTATTACAGTCCTTTGACTGTAGCCTCCTTTTCAAACCCTGAACATGTTTGAATTTAAAACTTTGATCATTCTTGATAGATGATTTCATTTGCAACATTATAATAAGAACATTTCCATGTAATTATTTTTACTCAAAATATTGCTCTAGTTGTGATACATTTGTATTTTTTCCCCAACAGCTAGCTATAGGTTCCATGCAGGCTGAAAATATGATTCACTTCCTTTCAGTCTGTTTAACCTATTAAAAACTAGGTTCCTGCACAGTTAGAGCTGCAGTGTAGTCATTCAAACACTTTCTTTGGCATGTGTGAAGAAACTCTAACCTCTAATATCATTACTAAATGCTCTGGGAGTACATACCTAGTTAGCAAATGATTTCAGACATGTTGTTCCAGTTATCCAGCATAACTATAAGAATAGAAGTCATCCTAACTCTAAATAATGAATGCATGTTGCTTACCAATATAAACTTTGTTGATTTCTAGAGTGTCTAGTTCTCAATTTATGTTGGAGGGTCTGTTTTTGTTTTCAGTTTAAAAGATTTCTTAAAAGAAGACGCTATTCTTCTATAAAATGTCCCCTGATTCTCAAAGTGTTCATCTTATTTTATCAACTTCCATCTGCTGCACAAAAGATTTCTGTGTGATCAAATACATGTAGTCCTCCCCACCCCTCTGACTGCTGGTCAGTACAGGCAATGAAGTACCTTGCTCATATCTGCAGGTACTAGCAGTTACTCTAATGGCATCTGTTTTCTCCATCTTGGTGCTCACAGAGATGATTCATCCTATAGTTAGGTTTGCACACATGCATACACAGAGACACACGCCACAATCCAATACAGATTGAGGCACATCTAACTTTTGTCTTGGATTTGTGGCCTATAATTTTCAAGCTTTGCCAAGTGTCCTTGAAAATAGGGGTAGACCTGTATGTTATCCGAAACATGAGGCAGCTATTTTGCTATCTCCTGGCATATTTGCCTAGAGGATTCTGACTGCGTCTTAGACTTTTGGATGACTGTGCAGTATCATGTCATCAGACCATCAGAAGCGAAATCCTGTTAATATCAAGGTTTGACCTTTAACAAAATCATAAAGAATGGCATTTGTGAAGTTTGTAGAGCTTTACACAACTGCAAAAATATTTTCTCAGGGCAAACCTGAATTGTTTTCCCAGATGCAAAAGAAGACGGTGCTCCTATAATTCTAATAAATGGGTAGTCAAGATACATTCAGCAGGTATACCAAGATGACATGTACACTACGCCTGAAATGTCCTCCTCTCCACAGTTAATAAAGTGGAAGGTGCCTTATCCCCTTTTACATTTAGCTGTTATACTCCTCTTTTGACACTTTAGTCCTGATAACATTTAGTCCTGACTGTGCTTAATTTTTACTGTGAAATTCTGCATGCATACTGTGCTTGCAGAGAAAACTTGACTCTGTAAGAATCTGTGAGTTTCTTGACGCAGTACTTTGGACCCAAGCCAGCACAGCAGTTACCTATGTGATTTAATCTTGTCATGGCAATGGTCTTAGTGACTGCACTGGGAAGTTAACCATAGGTGTGAATATCTTTCTATATCAGATCCCAGGGATTTACAGCATGTGGCAAGATTATGTCCCAAACCTACTGTCACTTAAAAATAACCAAGTTTATACCCCTCGTGGTTGCAGAGATTATAAAGCAATCAGAGTGGCCTTACAGTTATCTGCCTTATCTTAATATTTTTCTGGGAGAAAGAATAAAACAAGCTTTAAAGCTGAAAACCTTTGTGTTCTGTTTGAAGGTAGGGAGCTATGGGCATCAAGAGTCATATTTTTCCTTGCTTTCATATGTTGCTATCTCTATCAGTAGACAGAAGTCTTGACCGTTACGCTCCTGTGCTGGATACCGTTCACTCTCACTTCATTTATTTACAGTTGTCAAATCAAGACCAAATATCTCACTTGATATGGCTGATGCTATGTTACCACAAGTGCTGGTGAAGAACATTATTTAATAAATTACATGTGATCAAGTAAATTAAATTTATTAACTGATCTTTGGAACTGAGATATAGATTTGGCTATAGAAAAGTGTAAATAGGATAGTTGTCTGGCCTGGAAATGCCTAAACATTTAAATTTCTCTTTTCTTAAACATTCTAGCATAGCTGTGAATAAGCCTCATAAGTGAACTTTAATGGGGCTTGCTGTCAAGTAGCTGTGTACACTATAGGCTAGTCCATTTAGTGGATTATATTAAACCAGTGAATAACATTTATAGAACAAGCTGTATTCGGGTGTTATGGATGAAACTCTGTAAAATGCTATCTTCATCATGGGAGCACATACATGTTAGCCTAAAACAGTGGTGGCTAACCTTCGACACTACAGATGCTTTGGACCACAACTCTCACAGTCCTTCATCATTGGCAATCTAGGCTTGGAGTACTGGGAGTTGTGGTCCAAAACATCTGGAGTGCCGAAGGTTCACCACCGCTGGCCTAGAACATATGCTCTCTCTCCAGATGTTAGTCATACTGTTACACAGTGGTGTTGAAGTCTGAAGAGGAATCTGCAAGCATCTTTGGCTGAATGTGCGTACAGATCCCCCATGATCAGAAATGGAAGGCAGGGCTCCCAGTTGTCAGAATTCTACATTGAGCTGAATGTGTTTATGGAATCCCTTTCAGACCTTTTCATTGCCTACTTGAAGGTCTGATTGATGTTGGGGAAGGGGGAATCTTGCATTAGTGTACTTATCCCAGCCACAAATATAGCCCTTAGCATATTTTTAGGCATAACACCTAGACAGGGAAGGTGTCTGGCAGAATTTAAGTTTCCAGGTCACAGCAGTTTGTCTTTTGATTTGTAATGAATCATAGTGTTTCACATTACAGTGATAACATGTTACAGGTAAAAAATCACCTCATGTTTTATGAGGCTGCTGTTCCAATCCTGAAATAGTTTACTAGATGTACTGTAATGATGACAGTTTGTTCAAGTTTAATCTTCTTTAGGGTTGCTGTCTTCTGTCCACAGTAAAAGATACCTTTGCTATATACTTCTATAGCCATGGTATCATTCCTTTTCTTTGCTTCTATTTCTACCAAAGTTTTGGCTGCCTAACAGTAGTGATTCTAAAAGGCTTGCTTCGCAAATGATCTCTTATGATGGTGGTGGTATCTCCCTTTGCCTTCTCCCCCTACATTTTCTGGACAAGGATGATTAAAGTCATGGATGCGTCATGGATTTAAGAAAGGCGACATAAAGAAAGTGCAATGCTCACGACAGGGAATGTTGGTTGCATGTTTGACTTGAGTGTGGTTGAGCAAAATGGAAGGAGTAGAATGTTTTGAAGACTGTTTTGATGAAATTGACTGCTGCTTATGGAAAATGTAAACACAATTATGCTGATTATATTTTTTACTCTTCTGGGGGGGGGTTGGCTGCTTTTAAAACATTGTAGCATGTTCTTGATTGGTCAGATGTGATCCTATTGCAGAATGCTGTGAGCTTGGAATTTAAGGACAGCAAACTCAGCAAAGAGCTCTGGGAATTGCACTTCCAGTGTATTGCACATAGCAAGAATTTAATTGTATTTGGATCATGAGAATATATAATAAATTCTTTTAATCTTTTACGCTCCAACCTTTGTAAGCATACAGGCACGCATTTGTATATTTTTTGAATGTTATGACAAATCAAATGTATTTTTCAATAAACAATATTTAAACAAGTCAGCATACTGTGTGAGTTCTTTTAAAATGTATTTTATAATAAATCTGTAAACATACAAAACATTTTCAAAAATTATTCACATCATATTAATCTTAAAGTATATCAATAAAGTAAAAAAAAATCTGCAGATTATTTTTTTAACATGTGCCTTCTATTCATGGGCCCCGTAAGGTATATAAAGACAAAACTTCCTCAGACAAGACCTACACATTTTATATCAGGATAATTCATTCAAATTGAGTGAAAAATTCTTATTCCTCACCCCTCCCCCCCCCCCAATTTCATGTTCTGATGTTCCCTAGAACTCTTTTTTGCTCTAGAGAATCCTTTGGAGGCCTCGGGAAGAGCAGGGGCACATTTAGTATATGATAATCACTGCCAGATTGCCACATCCAGGATTAGGACTGCCAGCAGTGATCCAGTAGCAGTTTTTGGATATTGAAGTCCTCCGCCCAGCAAGGAATCCAAAGGTCAGAAGGGATCCCTACAGAGCCTTGGAACCCAGAGGAGGATAGGATGCTTTGAATCAAATCAAAGTAAAAATGTCACAGGTTGATTTTATTGCCATTTAATCCCATGAAATTATACCAACAGACAATAAATTATTGGTTGAATTTATTCACTCATTTATTTATTTGCCACCTTTCCCCCATATAAGGGACTCAAGATGGTTTAGAGCACTTAATAGCAAGAATATAAATACTTCTTGTGTCACCAGCCAATTAACTGTTGTCATCTACAGTAGCCTTAAAATCTTACTTAAAAAAAACCCAATAGATCCAGAAGGAGCATTTCAGCAGTGAAAAACTGTAGTCTGTAGAAATTCACAGTACACTGGTGACTCTTAATACTGTCATTTTTGTAATAATATGACAAGTGGAATAGAAATGCCGGCATTATTGACTATCAGTAGTATTTGTACCAGCACTACAGATTGGGCAGATACAGGTGTGAAAACAGGAGCCTGGAGAAATAGATTCTGTGGTTAGTATTTGTTATGTGCTGTCTTGTCGCAAGCATGTTGTGTGTGATGCTTTACTAAAAAAAAGATCCTGTGCCATCAAGGAGTAGTGGAGTTCCCTTTAACCTCCAGAGCAAAATGTCTTGGCCCCTAGGGAGCATGCAACTTGAGCAGGCATCTTTCAGAAATGCCAGTCAGTTTGGAGACAAGTTGATAAGAGTTTGCTGATAAGCAAAGGTTTTTACACTGTTGTGCAACAGAAGCATACACTTCCATTCTATCCTGAACACGTCTGATTTTGGTTAGTATCTAAACAGGAGTGTTTCGTTGGAGAGTCACTGCCAATCAGAAGGGACATTACCAGGCAGAAGGGACCAATGGTTTGAATCAATATAAGGCAGCTTTGTGCATTTCCCTCTAGCTTTTAGGAATATTATCTAAAAAGGCATTTTACTTGGCTCAAATGCCTATTTTAGCTAGTTATCCATTTTTATTGATATAATGGTTTCCTAGTTGTTGTTTTGTGACTTGTTTTTAAAGTGATTTTATTGGGGTGGGGGCAGTTGAATTACTTTCTGAGAAGAAAGATAGCACAAACCCTGAATAAGCACTTGAACTGTAGAAAAACAGAACACTGTCCTGTTATTCCTGTCAATGCAGCCATGGAATTCACTCCTTTGAGATGGGTTTGAATTTAAACTTCATCATTCAGCCAAACAAGGAATAAAGATAAAGATGATCTAAAATGCACATGTCCTTTTAAAAGTCAGAGTTCTATAAAAGCACTACATAGCATGATACAGCATAGTAACAGTGTGATTTTGATAATACAGTATGAGGGAGTTGTAAAAGTAGAAAGAACATTATGTTGTGAGGTTTTTTTAAAAATTCAATTTACTTTTTGCTACTCGGCCACCAGCAGGTGTGTAATTTACAAGGTTAAAGTTAGCAGTAGATTTTCAAAGTATTGCTGAGCAGGGGCATTCTTGCTTAACTAGTACTGAGCACAAACCACTTTAAGGCATGAGATTGAAATAGTCTCCTCTTGGATAGTGAAGCTACACATGCCATAAACTGTAAAGACATTGATTTCTGTCTGATTATCAGACTTCTTTGAAAAACCAGTTCTAAAGGGCTTTCTCTTTCTATGACCTTTGCTGTACCAAGTTAACGCCATCTCACACATGGATTAAAGGTATCCTTTGGCTGACAAATACTCATTTTAAATTGAATTTATAAATCACCATTATTTGTATACAATTCCATAGCAGGCTCCCTTCCAACTTTCACACAGAATTTTGTGTTAGCCTGTTGTATATATGCTTGCAATTGCATTTATTTGTTACCTCCAAATTCCAAATAATGTCAGGATCATAAAAATATGTATCATTTACAAAGAAAGGGTTTATTACAACATATGATTGCTCTGATGCCTAACCTATACTCTGGAGAAGGAGCTACAGTTATTTCCAGTTGACACAGGTTTCAGGCAAAGGTATATTTTATTTTCATGTTCAATCTATATGTAGAACATATTATAAGGAAAGCTGAATTATGGTAGACTCAAATGAGAGTGGAAGGAAAATTGATGATTTAATATTAAATAGATGGCTCGCTGTCAGAGGGGCAGTATTGAAACCCAATAAATAAATAAATATGGCTCTACAATTGTGTGAGAAAATAGCAATTACAGGTGAAACTCAAAAAATTAGAATATCGTTCAAATGTTCATTAATTTCAGTATGTCAGCTCAAAGGGTGAAACTTATGTATGAGATAGACTCATTATATGCAAAGTGAGATACGTCAAGCCTTACTTTGATATCATTGTGATGATTGTGGCAAATAAATGAACATTTGCATGATACTCTAATTTTTCAAGTTTCACCTATATTTGAAAGTGTGGCTAATGAAGATTTAGGAAAGATGCAGTTGAAAATTAAGAAAACAAAAATAATGACAACAGAAAAATTGTAGTAGCCTACTCCAGTTGCCAATTACTTTAGTATTACACATTCCAACTAGAGCAAACCTATTTGAATCAATGGAATTTATGTAGGAGTTAAATCACTCAATCATCACTGATTCAGTAGATATATTCTAGTGCAATTTGCCACATTAAGCAGTAGGATTACTGCCAGTGCCTTATGGAAAGCTATAACAGGATTTTGCCATGACAGATAGATCTTTTGTTTGAATTCTCCCATCCTGTGAGGACGACAACACAATATACAGTGGTACCTTGTATAAAGGAATTAATTCGTTCCAAATGAAATTATGTTAAGCAAATTTTCCTTTATACAAATTCCCATAGGAATGCATTGAAACAGAGTGATCCCATTTTTATGTTGTACGGATTCTCCCCATAGGCGATTATGTTAAGCAAATTTTCCCTATCTCTGAAATTTTTTATGTTGTACAAATTTTATGTTATACAAGCTGTTTGTTATACAAGGGTCCACTGTACCTGCATACCAAAACTAAGCTAAACTATAGCACTTTTGTCTATTGTTTGATCAAGTGGTGCCATAAAAAGCATGCTTCCGAATAAATGTGTTTTTCGAGTGCCACGGCATCCTTAATTGTATTTTGCTGCAACAGACTAACAAGGCAACTCATCTAGTACATGTATTTAGCGTGCAACATTTCTACATGTATTTTGGGATTTTAAGGGAACAATTGAATAGCAGTTGCACCTGCTGTGTCTCATGGTGCCGTTTTTGCCATTTGATTTCTCCATAGGCATAGCTTATGCTTTAAATGTCTGAACTCTGAAGTCCCATGAGTTTTTATGATTTCATAAGCAGGCCTAGGCTGCATTTGGCTGTGACAGTATTTTTGCTCATTGTGGGGTTGCCATAACAACATGTTTCTTCATGTAAGTAAACTATTTCCTTCTGATACCCGGCTGTTTAGCTAAAAAATCTTCCTAGAATCCCCATTATGTCCAGCTGTTTGGGGTCAGATACCTTCAGAACCACATGCATGACCACCATACAAGGGAAAATCCAGAAGGGCATTTATCACTTCTGAAGGAGCAAAGCTGGCTTCTGAAGCTCCCATTTGCTGACAGCTCTGTTTGGATTTAGCTAAAAGAAACACGGTCAGGAGTAGGGGCTGGTGGCACTCCGGGGCTGACTGAGCAGAGCAGCTGCTGCCTTTGGGAAGGGCTTAGTTCCATTGCATTGTATGCCTTTCCGTGCTGCTGTGATCCATGCCACTAACAAATAGTCAGTGAATAAACAGACAGTGTGGTGTAACCATCAGTGTGCTAGACTGGGAATCAAGAGCTGCAAGATCCGGCATCCACTTAGCCACGGAGTTTGCCAAGAGACCCTGGGACAGACACTTTCTCTCAGTAAATAATTTTTACTCGTTTACAAAAAGAGAAGCTTCCTTGGTAATATTGTACACTTCTCCCTTGTATTGGATAGGTTTACCACACAACTTTGGTTATACAGTTTTTTCCCCCAATCTGTCAGACAATATTGTGCTGCTATGCAGCTCCAGGAAGTGCCTTGGGCAAGGTGGGTTTTGGACTTACTGAGACCCCTGTTGTTGGCAACGAGGCTGCCACCAATGGTGGCAGACTGACTATACCCCTGTCTTTCCATGGTGGCCTTCACATGGAGCCTTTTCACACGACCCCTAAGATCCGCTGGCCACTTAAATTCGAACCAGAGATCTTAGGGGTTTGTCGCTGCTCCTGCCTTCCCACCCCCTCCGCACTCCTGGCTGCGTGAGGGGAGGGAGAAAAAACAGGAAGAAAAGAACGTGGCTCACCTCCGTTCTGCCTCTCGCTCTTGCCGCGGCAACATTCCAGTCTCTTAAGTAGCTCTTAAAGGGGCGGGAGCCAAAAAACAACAAACAGAAGCGAGGAGAGCCCCGCAATCACTATCGTTACACTGCATCAAAGAATTTTCACCTCCAGAGAGCAGGTACTTGAAAGGTGCGCTGGGACGCGCTAAAGTGGGCATGGTCGAACTTAATTTCCTATAAACTCCAGAGCTGGTGGGGAAACATTTTTAAGCTCCGGAGCTGGGAGCCATTTGCCCCGGAGTTTAGGGGCAAATGGTGGCTGGGGAGGGTGCTGGGACATGCTGTACAGTTAATACAGTAAGCTCATACGCTCTTTCTCTGTATTAATCAGCTGTTTGTGCTTTGTAGCTATGTTTTGGGGGGGGCATAAATGTTGCACACAGATTTTGAACTACACTGGCAGCCAGTGCCCATAACCCTAGTGCTGGGAGATAAATGTACTCCTACAGGAGAAGTTATGCAATATCCTCTTTGCAAGGCGTCTATTCTAGAATCTTAAAACCTTTTATTTAGTTTTGGCAGTGCCTGAAGACTGAAATGGAATGTGCCTAATGGACCAGGCTGAGCAGCTGCTGTAGTGGAGCTGCAATTGGAAAGAGGGTTAGAAAAGCAATCGACAAAACTCTCAGCAGAATGGAAGTGCCAAAATAGATCCCAAAGCACCCTGCAAAACATGATTAAGATTCTTCAGTCTCATCGCTCAGGCTAAGCAGGAGCAGTCATGAAAGAACACCAACTGGCGCTTATTCAGATGGTGTTAAAATGGATCCCTTGGAGGCAACCTGGTTTCAAATAATTAAAGAGTCTTGTAATAACAATCACTGATTAGCAGCTTGGATCTCAGTTTAATTAGAAATAGACCATGAGGAAAGAAGTTGCAACATCATAGCAGGAAAGGTATAGTACTATCTAGTGTGAGAAGGAAGTGACTTGTGCAGTTTATAATTTCAGGAGGTCTCTAATCCAAAGATCTTGCTTAGTACCATCCATCTCTTCCTCTCTTGGAATTCCCCCTGGGTTGCCAAAATAAAACTCTTATCCTAATGAAGCTGCATCATTTCCCTACTCATTAACTTCATTATTAGCATGCTCAGTATTAAACCAATGAATACAGAGAATGCATTATGTCCTACTGAAAACCTAGAAGCCTGACATGCAAGCAAATAAAGTAATTAACACTGTCATGTTGCTTTCCATTCCAGACCAAGGCCATTCGTTGAACAGAAAAGACAATGCTGATCACAACCTAGGTTGATGGCCAAATGGCTAAGAAATATTCCAGTCTAATTTACATCATGAGCAATGCTTACTTGAAAGAGTTGTGTCTTTATACTCTTGTTAGTTTCTTTGTTTGCTTGCTTGTTTAAAAAGCCCACATGTAAGCTATCACTTTGGATGCCATACTTACATGCTCATTTGTGTGTGGGTATGTTTGCTCCACTAAGGCCATAAAAACACTTCTCCCAAGTGGTTTTTCTAAGGTAAAAAGGTCTTGACTAGAGATGGATGTTTCGTTTTGGAAGAGGATATTTCTGAAATGAAACACGATAGCACAGCTGGTGCTTGGAACCCAGTCCCACCCTCCGGAATAAAATCAGCCAATGTCTTACCTTACTATACCCGGTGATGGGCGAAATTCCAACCAAGAAGCAGCCTCCAATGCGTCATCTTTTCCCCTCCCTGGTGCTGGCCAATCAGGAGCTGTGCAAGAACATGCATCATGCCACCTCCCTGTCTGATTGTTTCATTTCAGTGTGTTTCATTTCAGAACGCAGCAGCCAGGTTGGTGGTTGGTGCGGACAGATTTGACAGCATCACCACAATTCTGGCTCGTCTGCACTGGTTGCCCGTTGCCTCCCGAATAACGGTCAAGGTGTTGGTTTTGATTTGCAAAACCCTCCATGGCTTGGGCCCTGACTATCTGGCAGAGTGCATCCCCCAAAGATCAGTGCTGGCTCGGTCCACCAGAGCTTCTATAGCATGCTCGCTCTGGGTGGCCACCCCTCAAGAGGCCCGTAAGGTTGCCACTCACAACCGGACCTTCTCGGTGGCTGGCCCATCTAGTTGGAACAAACTGCCAAGTGACATATGCCAGGCCCCATCCCTAGCTGTATTCAAAAAGTCTGTGAAAACTTGGCTATTTAGGGAGGCATTCAGCAATTGCTAATGTGTTTTGCTTTCCCCATGTTTGATGTTCTATTATTATTTGGTTTTTGCCTCATGCCAGGCTATTTGTCTGCTTTTATTTTTTTTATTGCCTTTATGTTTGAGTTTGATCTTTGGTTTTCACATGTTTGTTATATGTAAACCGCCCAGAGTTCCCCTTGGGAAATTGCTGCGGTATACAAATATTAAAATAAATAAATAAAATGCCCATCTCTAGTCTTAACACTTCTATCAAACAATCCCATCATTGGATACCTCTGAAATGCATGAATAGAGTGAGGGAGAGAATGTACATGTTTCCTCCAAGTGTTCTCAATGTCTTCATCCAGTTTTGTGATGTGTCAACACATTCTGATCTTATTTTAGAAAAGATCTCTCAAAGGTACATATGTCTATTTCAACTGAAATTAATTTCTGGCTTTCAGGGCAACAAAATCTGTGTTTTAAATATTAACCTCCTCCAGATCTTTCATTAATACAGTATGTCTTCACACTAGCCTAAGCCTACCTCTTACATGGACTTGCTAGGACAATGAACAAAGCACGACTTATTTTTTAAAAAATGTATACGCTTGTGTAAATTCTGAACAATTCTCTGTCCCCACAACCACTGGAGATAGGATAAAACATGTAAAATTCATGTATAAAGAACTGGCAAACCACTCCAGTATTCCTGCCAAGAAAACTCCATGGACATGGGGTCACGCAGAGTCGGTCACAACTGTAATGACGCAAGACACACATGCACATAATATGATGCTAATTTAAAAACATTTTAATGTCATCACGTGTGCTAAAATATTTTCCCAACATTGAGTTTTTTTTAAAAAAAAACATCTGCTTCTTGTTGTTCCAGGTAAAAAGCAATGCAACAGCACACACATTCTTGCATTTTTTCCATTCTGATGTGTTTACACAAATGATAGGCCTGCGTGGGCTATGCTAACTACTTCCTAAGATATCCAGACAAGGGGCCGGGATGGAGTGAGAAATTAACGCCATCAAGATTTGTTGGTCTGATTGTTTCATTTACTACATTTGCTCTTCCCCAAACCAAATGTAAAACTAAATGACATCTGAAGTTAGAATTATGTACATTTCCAAACCTAATGTGCATCTCAACAATATGTGCAGTTTTGAAACATACAGTACATGAAGAAATCTATACGTTTTTTTCAGTTGCACACCAACATACTTTAGTTGATGAGTACATACATTTGAGGAGCATGCACAAAAATACATTTGAAAAATGCATACATAAAAATACATACAAATTTGCATGTAGGTAAAAAACAACAACAGCTCACATACAACCAGAACAGAATGAGCTGAGCAGTAGTGAAACAAGAATCTCCACAAAACCAAACTCTACAGAAGACTATTTCCATCAGCATCTGCTTTTTAAAAAATGGCTGTTACTAAGCTGATCATTTTTAGCAGCAGGTCTGGTATGGGTTAAGCTCTCTATAGTGCACTGCCTATAGATATGGATATATAAATAATAGTTATTTTTGTCTTTTACTACCTGATTTTCCAAACTACTTGTGAAATCTGCAGATACAGTATTCCACATTTTCTAACAGAAGGAAATGTGAATACTGTTTCTCAACAAAGTGGCACTGAGCCTCAATGAATTGCCGTGAATTTTTAACTCTGTTAAAAACAGCTGGGCGCATCAACCATTTGGAACAGAGCTGTGACGTTGAGGAAAGGAAGATTAATTTGTTTCCAGTCTTCTGCATCCCTGACTTTCCTCACTGTTATTAAATTACTACTATTAGATGAGGAGTGGATGGGATAGCAGGACAATAAAAATGTTTTTCCCACCTCCAAGACATGTTCTGACTCTAGACGTTGAAGAACCACAACAAAAGTTGCAGGGAAAAAAATGGAAGAATGATTTTTTAAAAAATTAAAAATTTGCCCAGTATTACATCACCAATTCAAACTGCCTGCTTGTCCTGCTATATCTCAACCATTGCCCCAACTCCAAGAGATACTTTGAAAGAACCAAGGACACATCTTCATATCACTTCTAGTTAGGTTGTCTGCGAGTGCCTGGAATTGCATTAAGTTAATTTTTTGCCATCGCTTGTTACCGACAAACAAATCTTTTAAATACATGTAAATATGTAAACATAGTGCTCATGCACTCAGTATTTGATTCCGGGCCTTGATCGTCAAGTTCACATGGATGTAAGCATCATAGATTTAGGCCCTAAACTAGTGCAGCTTCTTGGGAAAATCAACAGCAGTCTTGATCAGCCAAATAAAACTTCAAATGCTTGTCTCAAAACCAACTTTCGGAGGAGTCAGACTGGTCACTGAAAGCATTCCTGCACATGTTGGAGTTCTCTTGGTGAAGCGGGTACTCAGAACCCTCCAGCAACCTTACTTTTCCTTTCCGGGAAGTATACTGTTTTCCAGACGGCAGGCCTTCATACTTAGTTAAGTACTGCCTGAAGAAAAAAAGAAATACTATGTAGTTCAGATTCAGTGACAGAACATGCTTATCATTATTTTTCTTAATGAGACAAAGCATCAGTAGTGTGTGGTACAATTCCACCCCACCTAGCATTTTCTACTTGGCAGCCTATGGCTCTGGTATGACATAGGGAATGTATGGCTCTCTGATCCCATGGAATTGCAACTTTCACCAGCTCTGCCCAACAGCGTCAATGACTGAAGTGGCAATAGAATAACATCCGAAGTGACTGTGACGATTCTCAGCCATGTTGAGTCATGACAACTGGACTTCTTTTCTTGAGAGAGTGATCTCTCAAGAACATCGCTCAAACTCCCCCCCCCCAATAAGAAGTCCAGTTGCCATGGCTCAACTTCCAGAAGAACATCTGAAGTGGCTCACATTTCCCAGACCTGCTCCAGGGCCTTTTGTAGCTATTAGCCTAATTTAAGTTGGCCCTCAGCTTCAGGTGGCCTTCTGAACTCAAAATTCATCTGAAAGCTATCAATTTAGACCTCTTGCAAATAGAAAAACAAAGCAAGGAGAAAGACCGCATCATTTTGGGCTTCCCCAACTTCCAAAAAGGCATATTTGTGAGGATACTTCCTCTAAAATGCTTTCCACTTCCCAGTAAAATAAGGCACCAATCAGCCAATCAACCATACATACATACATACATACATACATACATACATACATACATACATACATACATACATACATACATACATACATACATACATACATA
>JAHTLZ010000330.1:17106489-17119286 GCA_023846285.1 Phrynocephalus versicolor | reverse complement strand
TAGATAGATAGATAGATAGATAGATAGATAGATAGATAGATAGATAGGTTGGTTGGTTGGTTGGTTGGTTGGTTGGTTGATTGATTGATTGATTGATTGATTGATTTGGCAAATACATTTCGGTTGTCAACCATTCTATTAGGAACAGAAAATTGTCAGAGGAGACAGGGATAAATTGTGAATAGGAAGTCAGGATAAACAATGCTGATTTAGCAAAAATGGCAAAGGAAGAATGGTGTGGGAATGTTTCTGCTAAACAAATTGCTCTTGAGGAGGAACAGGGAAATAGTTAGAGGAATCGATATTTAGAAGACAGTTTCATGTACAGTATATAGAGCAGTACAGAAGAACATAATAGCAATAGTAGTGGGCAGAGGAAAGAAGGAAGTATGCTTTGGGTGCTTCATATCAAAGAGACCCTAGTACTGCATATTTAATCAAAAGATATCCTTCAGCTATTCTGTAAATTCTTCCTTAGCATGGTACTTGTTTTGTTGTACTTCATTTTATTTATTTTTCCGTGGGAAAAAAAAGAAGAAGAGTAGATGTTGTGGCAAAACACAAAAATGGTATTTTGAACATGAGGACACGGAAACACATGTGTCAGCTCAGCACATGAATGTTAAACTGCTAAGGTGCTTTACTTCCTCACTTATCTAAAACCATCCTGAGAAATTTAATTTATTAGCTCGCCTGCTAGTTAATTTATTGAATTGTTTAATGTCAAAAGACCACACAGATTTGCTGGAAATTACCATACTAAGCTGAAATAATGAGAAATATTTAAACTTTAAAACTTTTATTTCTCATTTAAAGTTTATACAAATGAGTTATTAATGTGTTGCTGAAACATTTAACAAACTGGAATACAGTAATTTGTAAATTAATATATTAAATGTAAATTAATACATATAAATTAATTTAAAACAAATTATTTCCAAGTTCTCCTGGACAGGCAAATAGATGGACTGAAATGCAGAGAGAGAGAGAGAGAGAGAGAGAGAGCAATTTGATTAATGAGGTAGGGTGGTTGTCTAACAAAGGCCTTGTCTAGGAACATCCTTCTAGACAGGAAGCACCTTATTGTTGTGTTTTCAAAACACAACTTTGGAAGTAAGAGAAGGGAAATACTTACAGGCAGTTTGCAGCCACCAATATCACACAGCTTTCTGATGAGCGCCCCAGCAATAATGACAACCATTTCTCGAATTTCACTGCTCCCAATTGGGCTGTTATATGTATTCTGTTATAAAAGGAAAACACAGTAATCAGTTACTGTCTTCCATTTAACCCTAATGGATAGGTCCCAACAAATTATGCCTCTGGATCTGTCTGCTATAATTTCCACCAGCTCACAGGACAACCTTCTCAGGGATGGGGGAGAAATGCTTAGAATTTTTATTTTCTCATAGAAATGGCAATTTTGCATGTCCTAGGATTGCCAAAAGGAATGAAGGTAGAAGAAATATGTATATTGGTCTGTGTTGTGATTCCTATTATCAAAGGAAAACCTGCACAAAACCATGTGAGCATTTGAAAAACGCACAAAACTAAAACGGATGTGCATTTCAAATGTGCACAGAAATGGAGCTTAATCATTACAAAATGTGCAGAGCATTGTGTGTGTTAGAAAAAATTATATATAAAATATTTTAAAAAAGAGGGACACAAATTTGGATGAACAGGAGGGACCGAGTCTCCAGTGGAGGACTCCTGTAGTCACAAAAAGTAACTTTTCCAAGCTCTGCAAATAACCAGGTCAACCTACAACTTCATACAGCAAATGGGAACATTCTCTTGGATCACAAGCCTCTGACAGGGCATTTTTATAATCCCCCTTAATGTGATCGCTACTTGTACCATTAATTTAAAATGTACCCAGTCTATTGTTTACAAGTACAGGTTTTTTGTTATAGTCTTGACTGAAAAGGAAACCCATAGTTTTTAGTAGTGATTATGATTTGGACTGTATGATGAGTCTCATAAATCACAACCAATTTCCTTCAAAACTTGTTGCCCAACTGATTCTTTTTTGACGAGCTGGACATAATGTACTGTATTTTGTATTTGTTTAAATAATGAAAAAAATATGAAAATGAGGAAAATAAATGGCTCTGACCTGGAATATGCATGTGGGAGGGGGCACTGTTGCCATTATCAACTGCTCTCCCGCTAGGGGGCAGACAATGCTTCCTCTCTCAGTCTCCTCCCTCCTCCCTTCCTCCCTCCCTCCCTCCCTGGAGCCATGCAATTGCTCCTTGCCCGATTTCTGCCTTTCCATATATCTATTCTTCATTAGCTGGGCACCGTTGCCCAGCTGTCAGTCATTCCTCATCCCCTGAAAATGATCTCTACTGCTCTGGATTTTTAACCTCCTAAGTGTCAGAGCAAAGTTCAGTGGTTCAAAGAGACTTGATTTGATCTGAGCACAGCAGTGGGCTTCCTTCAAACTGATTTGGAAATGTACGCAGTATAGCCCAACTTCGCTTCCTTTCCCAAATAAATTCTGAGTCCAAAGCACATCTGTAATAATAAGATATTTGCTTTGCAATCATTGAAACTTACAATCAGTGACTTGAGTAGTAACTCATTCGGATGAGACGTGAACCCGCAGGCATAGAGGAACCGCTCCTGAAGGATAGACCCATTCTTGTTCTTGAAATCCAGAAAAGTCAACATCGCTTCTAGAGAGGCCAAGGTTTGTGCAGAGGCCACAGCATCAATGAGCTGGGGACTATAAGACAAGGCAAGAGAGTGAATGATACATATATATACAGTATACTCGAATATAAGCCTAGTTTTTCAGCCCTAATTTTGGGCTGAAAAAAGGGGTCCTCTCGGCTTATATTCGGGTCAATACTTTTAGCCACTGAGGCAAGTTTGGGTTGGTGGCTAAAAGTCATTTTAAACATTGTGTGCCGCTTCTCATGACCCCCCATGTTTAAAATGACTTTTTAAAAAGTCATTTTAAAACAATGTTTAAAATGACTTTTAGCCACTAACTCAAGCACTTGCCTCATGGCTAAAAGTCATTTTAAACATCATGCACACACCCAGCTCACAAAGGAGGATTTGCCAGGCCCTGCTGCATTTCCCACCCTAGGCTTATACTTGAGTCAATAAATTTTCCCAGTTTGGGGGGTTTAAATTAGGGGCCCCGACTTATACTCGGGTCGACTTATACTCAAGTATATACAGTACATGAAATTGAAAAACATATGAGAAAGTATAGGGAAATGTATCTTATATTGCTTTTTCCTCCCTGCCTTTTTTTCTTTTTGTGTGTGTATTGCATCGTTACAGTCATGACTGACTCTTCGTGACCCCATGTCCGTGGAGTTTTCTTGGCAGGAATACAGGAGTGGTTTGCCAGTTCCTGCTTCCTACTGCAGGCGCCTACAGCACCTGGTATTCCCTGGTGGTCTCCCATCCAAGTATTAACCAGGGCTGACCCTGCTTAGCTTCCGAAATCAGGCGAGTTTGGATGTGCTTGGGGCATCTAGGCAGATTTTTTTCTTTTTGATGAACTAAAAAAGCTCCATGCCAGTATAACTGGTGAGTTTGAGTAGCTTTATAACATTTTTCAGCATGTTGCTTTAATAAGACAGGCTTTAAATTGTATTATTTAGTATATCCATAAAATAAAACAAGTGAAGAAATATTGGGCCATGGCCTCCTGCACCCCTACAGTTCCTCATACTCTCCACATTAAACAGGCATTTAACCACTGCGCTAAACAAACAAACAACCTCACAACTGGATGAGGATGAACAAAATGAAACTAAACCCAGACAAGACAGAGGTGCTTCTGGTCAGTCAAAAGGGAGATTAAGGGATAGGGATGCAACCTGTACTGGATGGGGTCACCCTCCAATTGAAAATCAGGTACACAGCTTGGGTGTGCTCTTGGACTCATCCTTGAGCCTGGATGCCCAGGTCACGGCTATGACCAGGAGCGCATCTGCACAATTGAGGCTAGTACGCAAGTTATGTCCGTTTCTTGTGAAACCAGCTCTGGTCACAGTGGCACATGCCCTAGTGATGTCCCTGCTAGACTACTGTAATGCGCTGTATGTGAGACTACTGATGAAAAGTCTCAGGAAACTTCAATGGGTCCAAAATGGAGCAGCCAGATTGCTAATTGGGGTGGGTTACTGAGATCACATTACACTTCTACTAAAGCAGCTCCACTGGCTGCCAGTCAGCTATCGGGCACAATTCAAAGTGCTGACCTTAACCTACAAAGCACTGTACAGGGCCCAAGCTACCTCAAAGATCGACTTTCACAGTATGAACTGGCTTGGGTGTTAAGGTCATCAGGAGAGGCCTTTCTCTCCATTCCACCATCCTAACGGGTACATCTTATGGGAACACATTAAAGGGTCTTTTTAGCTGCTCTACCCAGACTCTGGAACTCCCTCCCATTAGAGGCGAGGACTGCCCCATCTCTTCTATCTTTCCCGAAACAGGCAAAGACCTTTCTCTTCAGGCAAACTTTCCCTGAATGATGGGTTACCTGTTATGTGTCTTTTATATGAATCTACCATACATGATCACATAGACATTGAGTTTATAACTACTTATAACCTTGTGTGATTGCACTGACACTATGTTTTTGATGTTAGTTTCAATCACCCATAACTTTTACATGGAATTTTTACTCTCTCTTTAACTGCTTGCGTTCTCTTGTAGCTTTAATGTCCTTCAATTCCCTGTTCTCAAACTTGAATATGTCTTAATTGTACTAGACTGTATATTTTTGCTTATTACTGTAAGCCACCTTGGGTCCTTTTCCAAGGAGAAAGCAGGGTAAAAATACTCCAAATAAATAAATAATAAATAAATAAGTCACATTGTATCTTCCAGGGGGCATGAGGAGATAATTTTGCCATAATTTGATGGCCTCCCTCACCCCTGGAACCCTATAACATGGTTTCAAAAATACATTTGGGGGCACTTGAGGGTGTTGGAACTTTTCAATGATAGGCTTTTTTAAAAAGTTAAACATAGCAAATTTTACCATATATAACCAGAGGATTTTAAGAATATATGTGTGTGTGAATTCGCCTCTTTAGTCACACGTTTCCCCTCTACATTTCTGTCTGTCTGTCTGTCTGTCTAATTTATAAGCCACCTTTCTTCCAATAAGGGGCCTCAAGGCAACTTACAGTATTAATGGATAATTAAATAAACCCCATCTCTTGTAAATGCAACCTCAATGAGGTTGCCCACTCTGAGCTAACACAGAATACGCACAGAACCACAGAAGTACATACTTCCTGTTAAACTGCACCCGTTTGTTTTTGTCTAAATTTTCCCTTATAGATCATGTCTTGATAAACCTACATAATCCTCCTTCAACGCATTCCCAAATTTACGATTAACATTCTAGAACCTCCAAGAATGAGTAGCAAGTTAACTCACAGTATTTCTGTGTTACTTTCACTTTTCAGTATCTGAAGGATTTCTTCTTTTGTAGCTTTCCTCAGATTTTGAATAAAGGACAAAAAGCCTTTTGCGGCATCAGCTTTTGAAAGATGTTCAGGTTCCAGCCGTTTTCGGATATCTTGCCACTGCTGGAAGAGCTGCAGAAAAATGGGATACCAATTGGTGGCTGAGAAATATATCAATGTGATATAAGTGTGAAGTATATTTAATAGGGAGGCAGTTTTGAACATACGTTCATGGGACAAAAGACGTAACTTTTCTGTCACTCTGTAACTTGTGTTACTATGGAATTCCCCCTACCAGGGAAACTTTATCTGGTTCTGCTTATGGTGCATTTCCTTGAGAAGTCGTATTTTTTATTCATCATCATCACCACCACCACCACCACCACCACCACCACCACCACCATCACATGCCCTCAAGTCAGTTTCTACTTATGGCAATCCTTTTTGGAGTTTTCCAGGTAAACAATACTCAGAAGTGGTTTTCCATTCTCTTCTGCCCTAGGACTGTGCCAGTTGCCCAAAGCTACACAGGTTGGCTCTAGTCCCAGGAGGCACAGTGGGAAATTGAACTTCTCAACTGTTACTTGTCTAGACAGACGTGCATTGGATGACACTGCCATCGCCCAACAACCTATTAAATCCTATAGCCCAATCCTGTATTCAGAAATAAGTTCCACTTAAAGGCATTGGCTTTTATAGCGGACTGCATCCTTGGGGTCATTTACCACATTCATTTTCAGATTCTATCCTTTTTTAAAATACTCACATGGATACCTTCCACCCAAGAAAAAAGCAAAACATTGAGCTGTGTCCTTTCAAACAACCTCCCATAGAGAAACTGAGTATTTTGACCCAAGATATCACATGCCTCTGCTTCTGTTATTGAGGGACATCTATAGCATTCATTGGAGAAAGCACAGCTGTTCTCTCTAGTAATGTTTATTGCAGCTCTCCTAATTGGGAAACCACATCAGTGCCAGCTCAGCCTTTGCTAAAATATCCTATCTGCATAGAGTTGGTGTTATTTAAGCCACAGATGACACAACCTACAAATAGCACCACTTTGCTACAGAGTTCATTTTACCTGAATTATCACTAAAACAAAATGAGGTAATGATGCATGAGGTGCCGGCTGTTTCTGGGGGATCAATGGCCATTAGGGGTGTATTAATGGCCCAGGAGACAGGTGGAAGCTATTAAGCTGAATTGGTGAGTACATTGCAGTACAGTACAATGCCGTATGGAAACTTAGAACTATAGCTGATGTAAGATATATGGCTTCATAAATGAATGTCACAGTTTGGTGTGGCAGGGTTTCATTTAAAAAAAAAACGGATTGGGAAACTTAGCAGCTGACAATAAAAACAAAGGCAGACACAGTTTAAGTACTGCTATTGTACTTGAAGGTGGGGGAGGAGAATGACGAGCAGAGAGTAACCTTTGTGGAAGAAGCACCATGGAAAAGAGTCACAGTTAGAAGTAAAAGAAGGAGAACACTATCATCAGTGGTGGAACTGCAAAACCACTTCCAGGGCCTTGCCTGGCAGACAGCAAGGAGATGAAGCCAAAGATGAGACCTTGCAAGAATCTATGAGAGGGACTGAAAGACAGCCAGGTAGAGGTACTGAGCTCACTCCCTACAAAAGGATAAAGAGAAGAGTATTTGTAATAGGAGACTCCCTGGTGCATGGGATTTAAACTGACATATGCCAGGAAGATCCATGGCCGCACCAGATTTGCTGTCTCCTGGTGGCATAGATTAGGGATGTGACAGAAGGGTGGACATCACTCATAAAACCCATGGATACGTATCCCTTCCTTCTCATCCATGTGGAAACAGGGGTTGGGGGGTGGGGGGACCACGGCCAAGAGCAACTTCCAAAATATCACATCAGGCTTTGAAGCTCTTGAAAAAAACATGAGGATTTGGGACCCAGATACTTTTTTTCATCCCTCCCACCAGTACTTGGAAGAGAAAGGAATAGAAAAGGAAAGGAAAATACTTCAAGTGAATGCTTGACTAGGAAGGTGGTGCTTGACATGAAGGATTTGGGTTCTGGGACCGTGGGTTAACCTTTCTGAAAGATGGACTGCTAGCAAGAGATGGTTTGCACACCCAAGACTGGGAAGAATGTGTTTGGTCACAATATTAAGAACACATTTAGGTGGGCTTAACATTGAATTGAAAGGGAGAATGAGAAAGAAGTACATAGGTAAAGATAGACAAAGGGTTATGCACAATACGAGGTACCAACTGAACAGTTCTAATGGGGGTCCATAATAACATTAATATTAATACAGTGGTACCTTGTATAAAGGACTTAATTCATTCCAAATGAAATTATGTTAAGCAAATTTTCCTTTATACAAATTCCCCGTAGGAATGCATTGAAAACAGAGTAATCCCTAATCACAACCATTTTATGTTGTATGGATTCGCCCTATAGGTGATTCTGTTTAGCAAATTTCCCCTATCTCTGGAATTTTTTATGTTGTACAGACTGTATGTTATATAAACCGTTTGTTATACAAGGTTCCACTGTAATAATATTCATAAAAATGTACAATGAAAATAAGGCCACAAATCATATACTGTAATCTCTGGTGTCTATATACAAACAAGGCTGTATGGTTGGGAGTGGGATTCAGTGTGTTTGGGGGTGCATGTGGGAGGCTTAGCTAATCTCATTGTACACATGTACTTTGGCAATAAAGTATCATCATCATCATCATCATCACCACCACCACCACCACCACCACCCCCAGGAATATGGGTAGCAAACAAGAAGAACTGAAACTCTTAGTTCAAGAGGGTAATATGACTTAATGGGAATAACTGAAACTTGGTGGGATGACTCTGATGACACTAATACAGAAATTGAGGGAGACATCCACCAACATTGGCAGAGGCAACAAAATCCATTATGCATAAAGAAAATACAGATGCCAAACAAACAAAAACAGATGAGAAACAATATAAAAGCCATTTTAAATGTTTTATTATGAAGCACACCCAGAGAAAGAGATAGCTATGAACTTCTTGGGTGCAGAAAAAGCTTTAGATAACCTCAGCTAGAACTTTATGTTACAACACTTGGAAGTTATGGAAGCAGGGGAAAGATTCATAAACTTAAGAAGAATCATTTACACTCAACAAAACGTGTTGGTCAAAATTAATAAAGACTTAACAAAAGAAAAGCAAATACTCTTTATTAGCAAGTAAGCAATTAAAACAGGCAATAAAAACAGTGTAAGATTGACACTGCGTTGTGAATTTTGCCAAGCTGTTCTGATACCACCACAGAACTCAGAAATATTTACTTACTGAAGGGCAACTTTTACATTTTTCTGAGATTGGCTCTGCCATTAGTGAAACGGCAACATAATTTGAATCCAGAGCTTTGATAATACTAGCAACTTGCTTCCCAGCCATCATTCTTGGGCCAGCTACTGTGGACTTCAATTCCAGTTTCTGCCTGTTGAAACAAAGCATTGAATCTTGGTTGTTTGATTGTGAATGCACACTTCATTGGTAACATATTGTTAGTGTTACTCCAAACTCTATCTACTCTTTGCATACTTCATACGGGCATTTGCAGGTACAAACGACAATGGTACCTTGTAAGACAAATGCCTCGTAAGACGAAAAAGTCGCAAGACAAAATTTCTGGGAATAGGGTTGCTTCACAAGACGAAAATTCCCTATGGGATGCTTCGCATGACAAAAATCCGTTCCATGTTTTGAAAGAAGTTACCCAGGATGCATTGTGCCCCTATCGTTTGTGTGGAGGGTTGGGAGCAGTTTTTTCATCAGATTTTGGAGCCATTCTGGACATTGTTTTGCAGCAGTTTTTGGACTTTTAGAACTTGGAAAGGTAGGGAGCTGGGGTTTCCTTGCTTTCTTTTGTGTTTTTGCATTGGTTTCATTGCACTTTTGGCGGGAACAGGCTGGGGGTTGTTTTGCTGCTTGTTTTTGTCCATGTTTGCATTGCAGTGTGGGTGGGGAGGTTCCAGGGTGCTGGTGCTGGCTCTCCATACCTTTAAAGTGCACTTTATAAAGAGGTCTGGAAAAATGGCTTTGGGGGGGGGGGTTCAACCTATGTAGTGGGTTAATTGGTTTTCCATTCATTCCTATGGGAAACCCCATTCCATAAGACAAATTTTTGTACTATGAAATGACCCCTAGAATGAATTAATTTTGTCTTACAAGGCACCACTGTGGAAGATTCTCACATTCCAAGCTATGACAAGTTGGGTGATGCATATTACACAGGGGCTTTATATATTTTATTTCACACAGTGAAGGAATTAACTGGATACCTCTGAATCGGTATGAGAAAGGCAGTTCTAAAATATTTATCTCTAAGAGCTCACTCAGAAAAACAAGCCATCTCACATATGTTACAATGCATACCATCAGGGCCGGCGCTTCCATTAAGGCGAACTAGGCAGTTGCCTAGGGAACCAAAAAGGAGAGAGGGTGCTGGCCAGCCTGCCGCCCCCCCGGCGCCCCCCTGCCGCTGGCCACTGCCATCCGTCCCCCCGCCCGCCAGCCACCCGTCCCTGTCCACCCATCGCTGCCCGTCGCCGCCCGCCCGCTGCCCCCCGCGCCACCGCCACCGTGCCTGTTGCCATCCAAAAATGGTGAAAGCATAATAAAAGTGTGTTAAGTTAATATAGCATAGTATGGTATGTTTAGTAGTCATGCAATGCCAAATGCCTTTCAAAGTACTCGTGGTTTGGTTTGGTTTGGCTTACAATATTGCATTCATGATAGCAGTAAAAGGGAGCACACTGGGTATGAAAGCATCGCTGCCTTGATTTAAGCATCAAATGTTTTCTGCAAAAAAATCAAGCAAAGCATCTTACTTGGAAACTATTTTTGCATCAATGGGCCGGTGAACATTTGCATTTAAAACATGGTTCTCTTCTGCCCGCACAGATTTTATAAAAGTGTCCTCCAGTACATAAATGGTAGCTGAAGTGGATTTCCTGCTGACACCTAAGAGCTGAAAAATACTTTCGTGAAGATCAAAACATTCAGAAATTCATTCAACTCATAACTCCCCAAAGCAGAAAAACTTTATTCTTGTTTGCTGGATATACGTGATTACACAGTTATTGTTTTTAAGTAAGAAGAATTGGCAGACATCCATTCTTTAGTTAGGAAATGAATGCACAAATATACATGGAAGTATATTCTAGAGCTGACTCAGAGCAACTCAACTTCCACTGAAAATTGTATATCTTTGAATGGGAAGAAGTAGATAGAGAGAGAAGGACCTCCTTAGTGTCATAGACTATCCTTTATCTGCTCTATTTTATGGTGATTGTCCCCCAACTTAGACTGGTATTCATAGAGCCTCTGGTGTAAATTCTTTTCCACACTTCTCTCTTGACCTTCTCATTAAGTACCCCCATGCCCCAACCTGTTGTGTCCTGCAAAGGAATTCTAGGAAAGTTATTCAATTTTTAACCAAAATTTGCTGGAGGATAAAGGACATTGGTTTATATATATCTCAAGGCTAAGGTGAAGACCACACTAATGGCTATTTATTGGCTCTGACAGCCAAACCCTTGCCGCCTCTTTATTCAGCATTTTTCTTTGCCATGCTTTATGGCACCATTCTCTCTATTTGTGTAATCCTCAAAGTCTGGTGCTGGCTAACAATAAAGTTGAAGTGCTGTTCCTGCTGGCTCTTTGATGTGGTCAAGCAGAGCATTCCTTGTATTGGACCATCAGCACAGGACTAAATCTTGAACATCTCTCAAAGCATTGAGAAATACAGATCCTTCTAGTTCTGCATAAAGTGATAATTCATACCTAATCCAAGATCAGCGATACCACTAGGATTTCATTATTTGTTGTGTTTCATAAATTGACATTATGCCCATAGAATGCATAGGAGATGTTAAGCATATCATACCCGATTGTGGTTCATAAAGCCCGCCCGTTCTAATTTGCAAGCTTTAATTTTAGTCATTTGATTTTGCCGTGCTTGGTATGTAACATTACATTTCCCGCAAACATCCACCTGCAGAACAAATGACAAAAACATGTCATGTTGGAGCATCAAATACCTACTGACCTAGAAGCTGACTAGACATGATATTTCCTTCTGGGAAAGAGAATCTCCAGGTGATGCCAAAAAGGGGTTTTCTTCCCGATAAAAGCAGCACCATTAAAGGAATACATTTTCATAGGAATACAGCAGGGGAAGGAAGTGCTAAATTTCTCCCCCATACTTGATGCAATCTGGATGATTATCACCTCCCCCAAACTGGTAATGTTAACATTTTTAAGATGTTTAATATTGAAGGAAAGATGCATTTGATGTAACATCTAATTAAGTCCTCAACACATACAGCAAAAAGCATAAGCAAGAAGAATAGCTGTGCTTAACTATCCAAATTTTATCAAAATTAGATAATTTCAGCCCTTTCAGTTCCCCCTTTAATATATAATGTCTGCCCTTCTATCTGTGCTTTTCCTTATGTTTCTGATATTCAACCCATTTGCTATGGCATCTCTGACATTTGGGGCCAAACTAGATGTGATACCTTGCATGCAACTAGTAATTGCATGAATGGTCTTTAAAAGCACTCTGCACACTCAGGAGGCCTGATCCTAATCAAGAACCCTGGGATGGGAACAAGAATCACCACCTTCCTACCTGTTTCATTCTCTTGATCTAGGTTAGATTTTGACAACTGCCTTCTGCATTGAGAGGAAAGATTCCATTATCATCAGTTTCCTTTTTTGAAATCTGGTGAAATGGTGCCTCTGATTTCTCAGCCCTCAACTAGGGTGAAAAAAATCTCAAGAGGCCTTTTGTGCCCAACTCTTCCGTCCTTTGTCATGCCATGCATTAATTAATTAATTACAATGTGAATAGGATTCTAGTACAAGAATCAGACACTGAAAAATCCATTGAAATTACCACTTGGACAGGTGCTCCATTGCCATGTGCATCCACTTAAACCCATTTCAACGGGTGGTACAAAGTGGCCCTTCAACAGAGGTTCTCCAGGCACTCCCTTACTAGTGGCGCTTTAACCAATGAACCAATTTGCATTGCTGCATAGGTCATTCTTCTGGTTGGTGGGCTGTCAGAGGACAACTGTCTGTTTGATTGTATCATTGTTGTTCTTTCCACATCTGAAAACTTCGAGCTTAGAGAACCACAGGAGAGGAGAGCAGAGATACTGATGTTTCCTGTCTTGAACCTAGAACCTGAAGAAAAAGCAGGCAGGTGGCCCACCATCTACCCAGTAAGATCTATCTATCTATCTATCTATCTATCTATCTATCTATCTATCTATCTATCTATCTATCTATCTATC
>JAHTLZ010000330.1:17089636-17101420 GCA_023846285.1 Phrynocephalus versicolor | reverse complement strand
GGGAGACAGATGTTTTACTGCTGCTGACATTGTGGTGCAGTAATGAATGAGGATTATGGGCATTCACCCCAGGGTTGTGAAATCACAAGGTCAGACAGCAGCAAGACTGTAGCTCAGTCAAAATGCCCCAGGGTGCCAAAAGTGGGGATTGTCTTATACATGGGAGTGTCTTATAGATGGAAAAATACGGTATATAGCAGGGCTGTCCAACTTTGAACAGGCTGAGGTCTACTTTTTCCGGGCTACCGTACTACACTAAAGCCTCTACTTATGAATTTTATCTGTTCTGAGCAGATGCTCATACGTAAAAATAATTGCAAGTAGAGCAACGGTTTCCCATAGGAACACATTGAAAATCAATTAATTCTTTCTGGAGGGAACAAATTTAAATGCATTCCTATGGTAAGGCTGACCATGCATGCAAAGGAGGTGGGCACGCCCATGACCCAGCCTCTCGCTGTCCCCTTCCTCTGTTCTTCACCAACAACTCAATTGGTCACGAGACAGTGGCACGCCAATCATCTGGCCGGTCGGGAGAGCAAGGGACTGTGCCATGGCCCTTGAACTGCCCCGCTCAGCTGAGACAGTGGGCTGGCAGACCCAGAGCGTTGCTGGGGCAGTGGTGGTCCTTGGGGTGGGGGAGATAGAGGTGGAGAACCTATCCCCTCACATTTTTCATTGATGGCTGGTGGGCTACTTTTGAACCCTTCAGGGGCTACTGGTAGCCCCCGGTCTACCTGTTGGGCAGGCCTGGTATATAGCAATTCTTCTTGATCACTCACACACACACACACACATATGCACACACAAACAGAGAGAGGGAGACAGAGATAATGACCTGTATATCAACAAAAAATTCTTTGGAATAGACAATGATCAAGAAGAATTAATCAACTGCTATCAACCAGTTTAAAAAGCAAAAAGTGTTCTGCTTATATACTGCCCTATAGCGCTTCAAACACTCTCTGGGCATTTTACAATTTTATTATGCAGGCTACACATTCAGTGTGATATCCATACAACTTGCTTTTATTTAGTTGCTTTCCTCATCAACTACATAACTGTCTTCTGATATTGCTGCAGAATGCATTCAAATGCTTTTCAGCCTCCCATTTCCTTAAATAGCACTAGACCAGGACCCTAGACCAGTATTTTGATATGTATTGACTTGGGGTCAAGAGTGCCTCTGCAGTCTAGGTATCTTGCAGGGAAGACTGGGTGGTTACTAGCGTCTGTCATGATGACAGTCTATAATTAAATCGTGATACCTTATAATACAGAAAGTTATGTTGCCTGAGCAGAGGCAGCTGTCAGGTCGTGTACCCTTTATTAGTACTCTTGGCATGTATGATATGTGCATCTCTGACCAGTAGCTGAGTATGAAAGTGTACATTTACTCTTGCTAATTCTTTTAACATTAGAAAATGTTTTAACGGGGAAAAAAAAACAGCAAGTTATTTGGCAGAATAGTCGGCTGTTCAGAGAAATATTATTAAATATAATGCTAGGTAACATCACATGATTTGATGTCATCTGATCAAGTCAATTCACACAGCTGAAGCATTTTGAAATATTACTGAACTTTGCTTGGTTAACGGTACATAATTTGCTATAATCTGAGTGAATCAACACAGATTATGTACAATTGAAAAAGAATATCCTAATGTAACATAAATTTAACTTAATTATGTCACTGTGTACCTGATAACTCAGACTGGTAGCAGACATATGCAGTAATACCTTGGTTTTCTTTCTGTGGCAATGTTTCAGAGGTCTTTAAAGACCAGCTCTACCGTGAGGCTTTTGGCAGTGCTGCACGTTATTCACCACCTACATGACTCCCTATTATGATTTGTTTGCTCTATGTGTTTATTATGTTTACTTGATACAGTATATGTAAAATGTTATTTTTTATTTTGTTGTTTTAATTTTTGTTGTACACCACCTGGAGTTGTTGTTTGAATTAAGCTTGGTAGTTTATAAACCCATAAATAAATAAATAAATAAATAAATAAATAAATAAATAAATAAATAAATAAATTTAAGAGTAACTTGGTTTAAGACTGTTTTGCAAGACAAGCAAACATTTCTTCTGAAATTTGTCTTGATTAACAAGCAGTGCCTTACAATACAAGTAACTGGAGCCAGTCGCGTGGTCACAAGTGAGCCAATGGTGTCTCTCTCTCTCCCTCTCCCCTCTACTGGATTATGGGTGATTATCAGGAATGTTCTGTTTCAGGCAGCCTCCAAAGCAGAGGGAGGAGAAATGAATGAATGGAGGTTTCCTTGGACCAGCCAGGAATGTTTTCAAAAAGGAGTTCAGGCTAGGGGTTTGTATCATTTTTGTTTATATTTTTATATAATTTTTTTCAACATAATTTCTTATTTTTCAAACCATTTCTTGTCATGGAGCATCTAGTCACGGTTGCATAAAGCTATCAATTGTCACATTGAAAACACAGAGTAAAACCCAGTTGTTAGTCCCAGGCAGAGCAGACTCTGCAGCCAGGTACCTAAACCATGGTGTGGGCAAGGTCATGTGAATTTTGGCATTTTGTGTGTACAGTCAAGATGGGCATGAAATGAAAAACGAAATGCTGTTTCATCATTTCGTTAGTAATGAACTACTTTGTTAGGTAACTAAACAGTAAGATGTGTTTCATTTCATTTTGTAATGAAACACCATTTCCCCTTAAAATGATACATCCTAGAGGAAATGGCAGGGGAGCTTCCTCAAGCTCTTCTCTGTAAACCCTCAAAATTTGGAAAGGTTTGGGGGTCAGGGCTGAGTTATTAAGCTCCAAAGGGTGTGTCCCTAGGGAAATTTTTTTCTAATTGGAATCAGAACTTTGGAAGCCAAGCTGTGGGCAAGCGTAACACCACCGCAGCTTGGCTTCCAATTCCTATTAGAAAGATTTTTTCCTAGGGGCACCACCTTTGGAGCTTCATAACTCAGCCCCCTGCACCAAAACCTTTCTAAATTTTGAGGGCTTACAGGGAAGAGCTTGAAGAAGCTAACCCTTCCACTTTGGAGTTGAAACATACCCGGGATCTGTATTTTTGAGTGCGTCTTTCTAATCTTTCTAATTGGAACATTTTGGATTGCTATGCTTGCCCACGGCTTAGCTTCTGAAGTCCCGATTCCAATAGAAATATTTTTTTCCTATAGCCCCCCCCTTTGGAGCTTCATAACTCAGCCCCCTGAACCCCAAACCTCTCCAAATTTTGGGTGCTTACCGGGAAGAGCTCGAGTAAGCTCCCCTGCCATATTGGTCCCTTAGGACCCAGGGGAGCATAGTGTTTTGTTTTGTTTTGTTTCATAACAAAACTATTTTAAAAATTTATTACAAAATGAAACAAAACGATGAAAAAATGAAACAAAAGAAAACGAAATGCTATTTTTCTGTTTCATGCCTATCTCTAGTGTACAGTATGTGGTATATGGGACCCTGGAATGAATCATCTGAGATTCCATTATTTCTTATGGGAAAATTTGCTTTGATATACAGTTGTGCCCCAACTTAAGAGCAGCTTGATTTAAGAGCAATTCGACTTAGAAGCGGAAAACTGTTGCCATTTTAACTGCCACCTTACACATTTTAGATATGGTCTGCTTAACTTACAAATATTTATTTTCAGTTTTTTACTTATTTTTTTCAATTTTTTAGATAGGTACCCCAATTTAAGAGTAGTTCGACTTAAGAGCATGCATTCGGAATGGATTAAATTTGTAAGTTGGGGTACCACTGTAAGTGTTTTGGTACAAGCATGTTTCCGGAACAAATTATGCTCGTAAACCTAGTTATTGTATTACAGTAAGTGTGAATCTGCACATAAAACATAAGGATGTTTGTTTCCTTTCTAACAGGATAGAATAAAGGAATTCTAGCAAAAGCTATTTTGTCAGACTAGGATGCTCAGCATCCGCTAGTCCACATGTGATTCTAGGAGTTGTGACCTTATTTTTTTATACTTCGACATTCATTATAAGCAGCCCTTGTTCAATGGGCTTAAAGAACTTCTGCATTTTAATCTTCCAGGAAGGTAACCGTGTTAGCCTTTTTCAGTAAAAACAGCAATCTAATTTAAAACCATAAAGGTACTGCAAGACTTTGTTCTCCTCCTTTTAGAGGTTTTACAACTTTTGCCCCAATTAAAATGGTAACTTTATATGTATTCTTAACAGTTGCAAAAATCATCTAACGTTGTTGCAGTTATATACTGTTGAGGCACTTCCAGTGTACGGCAACCTTGTGAATGAGTGACTTCCAAAACAGTCTCTTGTTAACACCTCTACTAAGCTTTTTACAAAGTCAATCAATCTTTTACTCGGCTTTCCTGCTTTCTGGCTACCTTCAACTTTTCCTAGCATTATTAGTTTTTCCAGTGAGCCTTGTCTTCTCATGAGGTGTCCACAGGATGATGGACTCCGTTTCACTATTTTTGCTTCTAAAGAAAGTTCAAGGCTGAGAACTAACATTGCCTGCATATTATCTAATAAAACAGATTTCCAGATCACATCAGGGGATCTAATCACCAACTGGGCCAGTTTACAAAGGATTACAAATTATGTAGAACTCCACCAAATGACACTGGGCACACACTGACCATGGAAGGGAAAATCCAACTTCTTTACACTATAACAGGCTCAATAACAGATTCTTGCTTATATTTAGCTGATGTCATCAAGAGAGCTCCCTTCACCTGTATTCTAGATTATCCCTCAATCTGCTCCATGCTTTAGGCATAGATCAAGGAGCCAAACAGGTTCTGTTGAAAGCAAGTAAGTCAACTAACAGATTATTACTGCATTCAATTCAGATCCCTCAGCCGACTATTTGATTCCCAATCTGTTATTTGTAAGTGCTCTATCTCGGGGAAAATAAGTTACAGACAATCCACATTAGAGCTGACATCACAATAGCATTCAAGATACATGTTTCAGGTGGACACCCATGTTTAAAAATTCAGACTTATAAACAAAAAATAATTCAGACTTATAAACATTCTCGTGTCCTGAAGATCAGTCACAAAACACAGCATGTTTATCCACACATTGTGGGAGTTAATAAAAAAAAATCTTGCTCACACTTAAAACATTTATCTACAATGTATTCTCCAGCCCTTCAAAAAGCATGGATTAAAAACAAAAACAAAACCAGCTCACATTTAGTCCTGTAGTGTAGGTGATCTTAAGTAAGATATTTTTTAAAAAAACCCATTGAAAAATGGCTGGGATTCCTACTCTGTTATCCAGTCCTTAGAAGAACGTAATTCCAGATATAGCAATTCATATATATATATTTTAGTTCTAGGCCAGTGGTGGCGAACCTTCAGCACTCCAGATGTTTTGGACCACAACTCCCAGAATTCCAAGTCTAGATTGCCAATGACAAAGGACTGTGAAAGTTGTGGTCCAGAACATCTGGAGTGCTGAAGGTTCACCACCACTTTTCTAGGCACTCCTACATTCCAGGCCTACTGTTTGTGTAGGCAGTGGCCCTGGCTGAATTCTTGCTCAAGAACACAACAACCCAATGTTTCTAGACAGGGACTAGAGAGATGCTGAAAAAGTTAAGTTACATCAGCCTCTTCGGGTACTTGTATTATGAATACAGTGGACCCTTGTATAACAGACAGCTTGTATAACATAAAATTTGTACAACATAAAATTTTTTGGAGATAGGGGAAATTTGCTTAACATAATCGCCTATGGGGAAAATCCGTACAACATAAAATTGGGATCACTCCGTTTTCAATGCATTCTTATGGGAATTTGTATAAAGGAAAATTTGCTTAACACAATTTCATTTGGAACGAATTAATTCCTTTATACAAGGTACCACTTGTACATACAAGACACATGGTTAGGGAACAGTTAAGTCCCCTCCTTGCAGATTTTTTTTCATCCTCTTTACATGCAAGTGACTTTCTGAAGATGAGTTCCCTGATGCATGGGAACCTTCACATGATTTTAAATCCAGGAGAGGAAGAATTCTTTCAACTCATACAGAGTAATTCCATGGATACAGAGGGCTGTCCTGCTTGGAAAGTTGCCCACAAACACTGGAGGGCAACCAATGTAGAAATTTAAAAATCTTATATGCAGCCTGGGTTTCTTGCTCACACTTAAAACATTTATCTGCAATGTATTCTCCAGCCCTTCAAAAAGCATGGATTAAAAACAAAAACAAAACCAGCTCACATTTAGTCCTGTAGGTGATCTTAAGTAAGATATTCTTTTTTAAAAGCCCATTGAAAATGGCTGGGATTCCTACTCTGTTATCCAGTCCTTAGAAGAACGAAATTCCAGATAATTAGCAATTCATATTTTTTTTAGTAAGGGCTTCAGTGGGAGGAGAGGTTTTTTTTAAAAAAAAAACCTAACTTGACCATCTTCTGTGAATAAGCAATTAGGAAAGTCCCCTTTTCCCTGGGTTTGAGGCAAGCCCTTGTCTCAAGTACCTCTTCCTGTTCATCTGCTTCCAATTCTTTTGTTTGCACCCTCCACTTCTTGACTCTCAGACTATGCACTTGAGAGATCCATCTACTGCACTTTTTTATCCTTTTGCTCATCTGATTGCAACTAAAATAATTAAAGATTGTAAACTGTAAGTAAAGATGCTTTTATCTTTATTTTCAACCCATAGAGTGGTTTTTATATGCAAAAGTCTCTGTGTGAACAAAGGTGCTGAGTGGAAGCTAGGATCTTTTATCTATTCTCCTTCAAGTTTTCCCTTTGCTACAGCTATTTTATTAATGTTGGGTTGATGCTGTAGGGTTTGGAGCTTTTTTGGTACTTTCATCCTCTAACCAAGAGGATGTGTTGTGTCGTTACAGTCGTGACCGACTCTTCATGACCCCATGTCCATGGAGTTTTCTTGGCAGGGATACTGGAGTGGTTTGCCAGTTCCTACTCCAGTCGCCTACAGCACCTGGTATTCCCTGGTGGTCGCCCATCCAAGTACTAACCAGGGCCGACCCTGCTTAGCTTCCAAAATCAGGCGAGATCGGATGTGCTTAGGGCATCTAGGCTCTATAACCAAGAGGGAATTAACCACAATATCCTCCAATACCAGAAATACACTAGGAGGGGGTGGACAATCATGTTCCCCCCTCCTGTGTTTAATGTACATAGAATAATAGAAAATGGCTAATGTCATCCACATTCTAGGAAGACCTCACATCAGATAGTTGTCACTAACTCTGAGGGACCTCCTATCAGCCTAGCTTACCACCTGCAAAAGATAAGAGACTGTCTAAACACATTAGTTTTGTCAATGTAAGAAAGAGCAATTTAGGATGTTCAGTTGTGTGCAAATTCAGGTGGACTTGCTACATTGTTGGAATGGTCATGTTGTTTATTTCAGGCCTCTGTGTAAATAGTTGCCATTTGAAGAATTTGAAAGGCTCTCCAGATTAAGTCTGCTTTAAAAATAAAAAATACTGTATATATAAATAGGGAGACCAGAGGATTTGAAGTTGCCCATCAACGTCTAGAGAGCAGATTGAACTCTCACAAGTCATGGTCTTCTGTACTGTTGTTATGTGTATTGTATTTCTATTTGATTCATAAATAAATTACATTTATAAATTTAAGATTTAAAATACTATCAACAGGCAGATACAAATTTTAATCAAATAAGTGTCCTCCCCCCCCCCTTGGCAAAGTTTTAAGTGACCTCCTAATATATTGCACAACTAGATGAGGATTTTACACCTGCTGATTCAGTACTCTTGACATAGAATCCATAGGTCAATCACAATGAATTCATAAAGAGCAGTATGGAAAAAAAACTGAAAGCATGAAAAGTGACTTCTGTACCCGTACCAGACCCTCATATGCCCTACAGTCTTTGCAGGAAGAACAAAGGTTATAATGATACTAACAAGCATCAATTGTACATTTATAGGATTTTTTTGGATGGGCGGGGTGAAAGAAGTGATTTAGTTTGCTACTATATAGGAAGTCAGCAGCTAACAGTCCAATCTTATCTTATGTATAATTTCAGAAGTAAAACCCTTTGAGTTCAATGTTATTTATTCTTAGACAACTGAGTAGGACATTCTGGCCTTTGTTAGAAAAACCATCTTCTTCAAACCCCTTTCGACTGTGTTAGTGGAGTCAAATTTGAAATTTACATCTCTCTCTATTAGGGAAGGCAAATACAGACCTATTCATTCTGTAAATGGCTTTTCTGCTTACTTTGGTCAAATTGTAGAAAAGTTGCACTTGGGCTACCCAGAATCTCTTGAGTCGCAGACATAAAAAGCCTGACAAGAACAAAATGCATCCTCCAGAGTGAATCAAATGTCACAACAAGACACTCACCCAATGCAAAGGAAGAAAGTTTATCCAAATTAAGTACCTTACCCTTCACAGATGCTGAGTATGTAGAAATGATGCAGGGGAAAAGCACAGCAAGAAGAATCATGGCAGCCCCTTCTAAGATGTGGTCGGTAATACTGTGAAAATAATGTAAGGCTATGGAGAAATGAAGTCTGCTCAGCTTGGAGTGAAGTCTGAAAAGAGGGCTTCTGAATTGGTGACAACAATGTTTATCTAGATGTAGTAAAGGTCAGATTCCAAACTCCAGACTTAGGTACTAAGTTCATTGAAGGACTTCACAGTTAATGATTAAGGATAGTGGCAACTTGCAGCATTCCATTTATTGTTCCCAGTAGCTTTCAATAATAGACATTTGAATATACAATTATTCTCTTTGGGTAGTACCAACTCTCTGAAAATATAGCAAACACCACCACCAGAATTAGACACAGACGATGGAGAACAAGCAGGTCTGTATTAAAAATGTCTCATTCTTCATTTGTCTCTGTAGTGTGTAGCATCATTTGGAAAATAACACGAGCATACTGGCTAAACTTCTGTTGGGTTACTCTGTGGGTGTACATGTTGATTATGTATTCTTGATTCAATTCAATTTAATTCTGACCTTTCTATTCACCTCATCCCTCCCCCAGGAATCGAGACATGCTAAGGATCCCTTTTGACCTCGGGAAACCTTTGAGGCCCAGCCGAAAACCACCACCAACCACCCTCAAAACTAATATCCCTGTATTAAAAATTACTCCTTCTCCCTTTCTTGCTGTAAGTGTGAAGTGTGTAGCAACATTTGGGTACTACTTTAACATGAACATACCATATCCCTTCAGAACAGGTTTTGTCCACACATCGTTCCCCTTCTCAAGTATTTTGCCACTTGTAGTAAATAGAATATGTGACATTCTTATCACACTCCTTTTTTTTTCCATTTCAATACTCGGATCCCTCCCTCCCTAGAACAGCTGCTTTTAATTATCAACATTGTTCTTGAAAAGCACCTGAAGGTCAGCTGAGGCTGCAGTCTGCAGGTCAAGCTAACAATATTTTGGCTGAGATCCAGAGTGACCTCAGGCATGGCCATCAGAAATGTGTACTGTACTTTTAAACAAAAAGATGTCCAGGAGACCACCTATTCTGCACCATGCCATCTCACAGTTTGATTGTTAAAGAAACAAAGGGTGGGTTACCAGTGGTGTCCAAACTTTGGCCCTCCAGATGTTTTGGACCACAATTCCCACAGTGCTTTGTCATTGGCAATGCCAGCTTGGAATTCTGGGAGTTGTGGCCCAAAACATCTGGAGGACTGAAGTTTGGACACCCCTGGTAGTCCATTGCATGGTGTGAGCTGCCGCCTGGGAACCCCAAGCTCCTAAGCACTTTACATCAGATGTCTCTGTAATCATTTTGGAAGACACACTAATATTACTGTTTTGATTAGAAAAATGCTCACTGTTGTGATACACAGAATAGGAGAAGAAGAAAAGAAGTCTAACACTTTGGGATCTGGAAGCTAGGATCTCAAAGGTAAAATTCTAAGCCACACCAGAGTATATGGGGCAAAGCAATTCTCTCTCCTTTTCTTTGAATGGCTTCTCTTTCAGTTCTGGTTGTGATCAGATGGGCAACAGTTGCACCCCAGGTGAACATAGCTGGTCATGGCTCATCCTGAACAATATTGGAGTTTTCTAGTGTTTGTGTCCACATTTATATTTAAACACTCGCATCTCCTAAAATGCTTCCCCTGGAAGAGAGGTCCTTAGAACTCTTGCTTGAAACTCACATCCCTCCTGTAGCTCATCTTCTGGAGAACATTTTCCATTTCTTTTTAATGGCTGCTAACTGACATAGTCCATCAGTGATGCTTTGACAGGGAATTAAAAAAAAACACCTTTCAAAGCATCAGATTAGTAGCAACATAATACACACTGGGATCGAATCAACACAGAGCAATTCTACCTGCACCTAAAAAACAAGAGCCCCAAGAGTGAGCCAGAAAGGTGCAGATAGGAATGCTCTGGGACAGGCTAGTTATGTTGTACAGTTGCTTGGAAATGGAGCAAACCAGTGCATCTCCAGAGTTGACCAAATAGCAGGACAAGTGCCTGCGTAGTCAAGCATTGGGGCTATTGTATTTTGGACATGTTTGGAAAAGACAAGAGTCAGACACGCTACCCCCCCCCCAAAAAAAAAATGGTAGGAAAAAAGTGAAGGCTAAGAAAAGAGGAACACCTAACAGAATATTTTGTCTGGACAAAATATTCTGGACTTTATTAATTCATATATTGGAAACAATGTGACGTACTTAACGACAGGTAACAACACCTCTGGAGAAGAATAAATTAAATAAGAGAAGTAGTGCTAGAGACAGGACTAATCCCATTTCCCCCAAGTGTTATAGCCTCAAAACACTTAACAAATTGCTTAGGTAAATTAAAATGCATTTACATCTAAGAATTTACTGACAGCCTGCTGAATCAGATCAGAAGTCTGCATAGTCCGGAATCCTGCTTCCTACAATGGCTAATTAGATCCCTAACGGAAGTCCCAAAGCTGGACATTGGGGCAACAGCCTTTCCTTGCCTCTGTTCCCAAACCACAACTGATCTCCCTTGTCACATCAAATTTGTTCCTAAGCAGAGGGCAACATCATATAATTCTACCATTGTTCTGCTAAAACACAGAGCTTCCAAAGAACTATCATACGTGTATTTCCCGAAAGACCTTGCTGCCCAATGAACTAAGTGCAATTATTATCTTTAATTTGAACAAAGGCTCCCTTCCTGTACATTTCATTTAAGCCTTGCTGGCCGGTTTTCTGGGGTTAAAGTCCTACCCCTGTCATACATTTCCAGAGTCCAGGCCATAAACGTCCTATCATTATCACTTAATGAAACTAATTGTGCTTCCTTTGACCAAAAAGAGTTCAATAAAAGCCTTCTCATTTTGTTCTTTGCAGAAGTCAAAGTAAGCCTTTAGTAGGTGAAATGTCACTAACCTCACAAAATTGTCATGTCTTTCATGCTGTCGTTCCAAAAGGGTGAGTCCAAAAAAAAAAGGGTGATCCAGGCTGATTGAAACTGGAGTTCCAACAAAGCAGGAAGAATGACTTTTACAGAAGAGAAATTTTCACACAGTTGTGTACCTCCTGCAGTGGAAGGAGTTCTTTTTCCAATGCTTATAATTGGCAGTTCTAATTTTCAGGTACCCTGGACTGCCAGAAAGACAAAAAAGTGGGCCTTAAATGAAATATAGCCTGAACTATTATTGTTGTTGTGTTGTTAACTGTCCTGATCGAGTATTCGTGACCCCATGTCCATGGAGTTTTCTTGGCAGGAATACTGGAGTGAATTGCTAGAGTGGTTGTGCTGCTAGATGGCATGGTATTTATTCATCATCATCATCATCATCATCATCATCATCATCATCATCATCATCATCAT
>JAHTLZ010000330.1:17076428-17089626 GCA_023846285.1 Phrynocephalus versicolor | reverse complement strand
ATCATCATCATCATCATCATCATCATCATCATCATCATCATCATCATTCAGGTGCCTATAGCACCTGGTATTCCCTGGTGGTCACCCATCCAAGTACTGGCCAGGCCCGACCCTATTTAGCTTCCGAGATCAGGCGAGATCGGATGTGCTCAGGGCATCTAGGCAGTTTAGCCTGAACTATGTCTGGGGGCAATAATGTTGAAACTGAGGCTGTCCTACTTTAGGCACATCATGAGAAGTCAGAATTGCCTCTCGGAAAGGGAACAGTACTAGAAGAAGTGAAGGCAGCAGGAAAAAAGGAAGACCAAATATGAGATACGTTGACCCCCTAAAAAGCACTGTTGGCGAATCTATGGTACGGGTGCCAAAGGTGGCACATGGTGCCCTTTCTGTGGGCACGTGACATTTCTCCCCCTCACAGCAACTGCATTTCCCCCTCCACTTGGAGCACGCCACTGTGTTCCATGCAGAGAGCCAGGTGAAGGAGAGGCAGCAGTTTGTGGGCTCCTTCATAGCCCCAGTTTACTCTCTAGCCACACCACCCTGGGCATCCCAAATGTGGCGGGGCTGGAGAGTAAACTGGGGCTACAAAGAGCAAGTTTTTGAATTTCCCACGGCCACAGTAATGACTAACATGATGGCTGCAGGAAATTCAAAAAGCCTGCTTTGAGTTTGCAAGAGTTAACAGGACATTCTGGAGAATACAGTACTCATTCATACAGTGGGCATACAATGGAGGGACTTGACAGCATGTAACAGCACTGAAAATATGCCATAACTATGGAATGATGTAATTCCTGTTACTGTAGAAAGAAAAATACTAGAAGTGGCATGAATTCTATTATACATTTCTGCTAGTGTTGAAGCCAGCAGCAATATAACTGTCAGCAGCAATTTTCAATAAATGAATAAACTGGTGCAGGCATTTTCTATTGCACATGAATCACTTTATTCAGTATGGAAGAGGAAATGCTTACACTAGCTTCTTAAGTGACAGCTATTAACTGCTGAAAATTGCATCACAGGTGTTATGCTGATAGTCAGTCTTTATTTCAGTCACTGACCAGATAAAATACAAAATACATTCCACATAAAACCAAAATAAAAGTGTATAAAAACAATAAAAGCATGCACACAAGAACAAGCATAATACAATGGTATACCCTTGTATAAAAGCCAGAACAGGTAAAATCTTCCCAGCCCAGTAGGCCCAATAACAGAGTAATCAACTCAATAGGTCTAGAATTGTCTCCAGCCTGGGACCACGCCCGTGCTCTAGACCACCTCCAACCCACATCATGAGATGGGGTAAGGATAAATACACAATGGACATTGCCAATCATCTAACCTCGCCACCTGAAGTGGGCAGGAATGAGCGACGCCTCATTGCTGAGGCACAGAATTTAGCCACCACCACAGTTACATCCGGCTTTTTATCTGCAAGGTGTAGAACACAAAACTCCCTTGGCCTCCCCTGAGTTTGCTGCAAGATAGACTGAAGAAGAGTCCTCCGGATATCCCGATAAAGGGAACACTCCAAGAGGACATGATCAATAGTTTCAATAGTCTCCTCGCCACAAGGGCAAACATGTCTATCCACTGGAAGACCCTGGTATCTGCCTTCCAGCAATCTGGAGGGCAGAACATTAAATCGAGCTAAGGTGAAGGCTCTCCTGAACTTGGGAATGGTTATTTTGGATTGGTAGATGGCCAGTCTAAAGGAACTATTCCTAACTGTGCTGAGTTTATCATGGGCAGCTAGATGTTCTTGGAGTTCTACATCCCAGATTCTCCTTTTAATTGCAGCCTTGGCATTGCCAAAACCCATGGCCAAAATAGCCTGTAAAGAAAAACCCAGCTGCAGTAAGTTAACAGTTAGATTCCTTTTCCAAGTTGATTGGAATGTATCCACTAATACTAGGGTGCCAAGCCAGATGGGGCAAAAATAAGTTTCAGCCAATAGCTTAACATGTGGATCAGGGCACGTGCTTTAATGGAGATTAGTCCACCCTCCAATCAGAGTGTCGTATTAGGGACACACAAAGGTGTTACAAGAATTCTTCTCAGAAACTTTGTCTGCACCGTCTCCAAAGGCTTCACGTTTGAGTATGCAAACAGTTGGGCTCAGTAAAGCATTTGGGCTATAATTTTAGCTTTAAAAACTTGAATCGCTGATGGCACGTATTGACCACCCTTGGTATAAAAGAACCTCAGTAGTGCAGAGCTGCATGTTTGTGCATTAGATGCTACGTGGTTCACGTGGGAGGACCATAAGCCTGATCAATGAAATATCATACCTAGATATTTATAGCAGGACACTTGCTCTATACTATTTACATTTATTGTCCATCTATGTTTTTTACATTTCCTGCTAATGACCGTGATCTTAGTCTTATCATAATTAATGGTCAGCTGTTCTTTTGTACAGTAAGAGGCTAAGGCTTTGATGATTCTCCGTAATCCCACACACAAGATTGACATCAAGACTGCATCATCTGCATAAAGCAGGATTGAAAGGGGGTGTGAGCCTAGTGTAGGGGGATGAAAGTCTGCACTCGATAAATTGCTCACAATATCATTAATGTAAAAATTAAACAATGTTGGAGCTAAAGTGCAGCCTTGCTTGATGTGAGGATTCAGTCTTTGCCCAGGCGTCCTGCCCTTTCAACTTCAAAGAGGGCATCTCACGTAACAAGGAAATAGAACTTTTATTTTGTTCATCAACAGCAAATGGAGTTTTTCTTCTAACAACAGAGTCTACTTCTCTAACATCAGATATAAACGGGTTCTTCCCTCCATAGCTCGGGGTCTCTAGAAAGTGATCAAATTCCCCCCTCTCCGAAAGCCTCAGCCCTTCCACCTGCATCCCAATCTCCTTCATGGAGGTTGGGGGGGGGGTCCCCACTTGTATCCCAACTTCCAAAGTGTATCTGGGCCCACGTGGTCTCGGCTTGGGTGTACGCAAGGGGTAATCGGGCCTCTTGCTCAGCTCCTCCCGTGGATCCAAGGTCCTGGCCTCGATCTCCTGCCAGATCTTTACCAGCCATCTCTCTAGCTCTAAGTCCTTTCAGATCTCTTTCAGTTTACGGTTGTACTCTCTATATTCTCTCTCACCCCAGTAAGAGCACTTCTGACGGTGCGCTCTGCGCCGGTAGCTCTCAGCTTCTTTTTGTGGCATCATCATCTGTTCCCAATCTCCCGTCCATGGGTTCTCCACCCACACCCATTCCCATCCTTCTGGGAGCTCTCTCTTCCCTCCCTTTTTGCAGTCTGCAAACCCCACCTTCACGGGAGCAGATTGGTTCCCCTTTCCCGCCAAGTCCTTCTTTTTCTCTTCCTCCGCCCTCCGGTTTTCTTCCTTCTCCTTAGCTCTAAGGGCATCATAGTACCCCTTCAGGGCCATGAACCTCTCTACAGGTGAAAGATTCATCAGATTCTCAGGTTTCTTTGTTTCCTCCATCACCTCAGCTGGGTGTGCAGGGGTCCCTCTCTTGCCGTCAGAGAAGTTCCCCTCACACTTGACCCCATTGAATGATGGAATTATGTTGGATAATGCCCCTGCCTTATTGCAAATTACCCTAAGACTAGTATTTTCATGCAGTCGCTTCATTAGCAGAAGAAGTCTTTTATTAATATTTGTGGTCTCGAATTTGGCCCACATTTTTTCTCTGGGTATCAGATCGAAAGCAGATTTAAAATCCACATACAAGGAACCTCCTTTTGGAGTAGAATATTTATTTGCTAGATGGTGTAGAATGAGTGCCTGATCTATAGTGGCCCTACCAAATCTGAACCCAGCTTGTTCTTCAGCAAGAATATTTTCATCATTTAACCAATCCTGAAGCTTCCCCAACAGGTGCCTTGCATATATCTTGCTAATAATGCTTAGTAGACTTATTGGACGGTAGTTTCTTGGGTCTCAGTCATGCTGATAGTTGTAATGAATAGGATTCCAACTCCTGCAATCCAGTAGATACAATGGTATTCAACAGCTAAAGAGGAAGTAAAGGTGAAACCAATACAAAATTCAGATAACGTTTAATGTGCCCAAATTTGTATACAGTATTTAAAATGCAAATATTTTGGCTACCAAAATATGTTTGTCAGCTTCACATGTTTCATTTCAAACTAAACAGATACGCTGGAAAAAATAAAACTTACATAACATCTGAGTACATCTAATCAGAATAAACCATTAGTTTCACTTTCTAGTGTGCATGCTTGAGATCAACTGTATTTTACATTAATCAAAGTAGTGCCAATCCCCAAATGTATAGCACCACCATAGTCATCTAAAGACATAGGGGCAAGATTACACTACTTAATCGTAATGTATGAATCCACTTTGAAATAACTACTCACAAACCCTGGGGGACAAGATGGCCGCGAACAGCAGAAGACGTTAGCTGAAAGCAGTCCCGGCTAACGTCAATGTATCCCAGGTCCCAAGAGGGTGTTTCCACTTCAAGACGACCCGCTGGGAGCAGAATCCATCCCAGAACCAATCCGGGGCACCCAGGCGTGGTTCCTTCTCCCTTGGGAGAGGTTTGAAACCCCTGGTGGTATTCCTGTGCGGCTGAGACCTTGGGAGATCCTGACGGAAGTTTGAGCTGCCTCTATTCCTCCAGAAACGTGAGTGGCTTTTTCCACCCGAAAGCCCCTTCAAAAATATAAATCAAGCAACTTACCGAAAAGAATCTGCCTCTTTTCAATCATCTTTCCTGTTTTATCTGTTACTATCTGCCTCTCGGAGGACTGCAACTTCTGGTTTCACTTTCATATTCATCTAACGGCAGATTTAACCCTAAAGCTCCCATTCCACCCTGCACTATATTCTTCGGACTCTGTTGGCAAAAGTGGGTACAGCACGCCATCTACTGGACTTTTCCATGTTTGCAACTTCACATACATTTCTTGAAAGCAGCAAACTAATTAGAATAAGAGTAACCCCTTAAAGACTTTGTAATTCTCCTGAGAAGAGGCAATCGATCCCTTTACCACCACAATACAGTAAAAACATTACTCAACAATCTGGATTATCTTGATTAGGCAAAACTCCTGTATAAATAAACCTTCAGCATGAGCAAAACCCCAACTATACAAAAGAAATCTGCTTTTGTTCCTTTGGCCCATCCAGCAACCATGACTCAACAATCAAGTCAATTAAGCCAATCTGGCCAAATCCTTGATGCACTTAACCAGTTGAATCTTACCCAGGTAAAAATGATTTCAGACCAAAGCACTGGATTTTCCAACTTAAGAGCAGAAATGAAAGAGGGTTTTTCGATAGGGAAATTAGTATCAGAAGGTTACAATCTGGATTGGTGGAAATATCAACAAATACATTCACACTTCAAAGAGCTTTCCAAAGAGGGTGGTTTTATGACTACTGATACCCCATTTGATAAAATACTTTCTTCTGGTGACTCAAAGCTTCTTAGCAAATTCTATAGCATACTGTTAAATGAAAAAATGATTGATACATTGGTTAAAGACTCTATGATTAGATGGGCTGAAAATTTAGGCTATACCATCCATTTAAATAAATGGGACGCTCTGTGGAATACAGTTAAAATCTTTAAATCTATTTCGTTTAAGGAAAATTGTTATAAGATGTTTTATAGATGGCATTTCGCGCCTCATCGTTTATCCAAGATGTATAATTGTTCACCTAAATGTTGGAAATGTAACTATGACTGTGGAACCTTTTATCATATGTGGTGGACTTGTAAAGAAGCAAAGGCGTATTGGAACATGGTAAAACTTTTCTTAGAAAGATCTCTGAAAATTAAGATAGAGTTTAGACCAGAACTATTCTTGTTAAATATAGTAGATATAAATATTTCCTATGATCAGAGATATGTACTTCATCATGTAATTGTTGCTGCAAGAATACTGTATGCGAAACTTTGGAAACAACCAACCACGCCAACAGAGAAGGATTTCCACGGAAAGATAAGAGAATGTATCGAAATTGATAAACTCTCTGGTTATCTAAAGGGAGACTACGATGAGATCTTTCGGGAAAGATGGCAAGAAGTAACAAATTCATTAGTATTGTGATAACATTTGGCAATTCTAGTAATATGTTAAATTACTATTTCTATTTTGCTTGATATACTCAATGTAAATTTTAAAAACTGTATCCCCCCCTTTTTTTCCCTCTCACCCATACTCTTTCCCCTTGTTCCCCCCTTAAAAATCCAATAAAAATTTATTTAAAAAAAAGAAATTACTCACAAACCCCACCTTTCCAAGTCTTAGCATCATTTGACACATAAAAATTGAGTCATTATACTCTGGGTCTACTGAAACCAATATTCTGTTGCTTACTGTAGTAAATTGCCTTAGAGTAAGCCCACTGAATCAGTGGAAACTCAGTGAATCAACTCCTCCTCCATAAGCCTCATCGATTCAAATGGGCTTACTCTAACCTTCACTTACAGTACTTTATCATAGCAAGTTGCAACTAGAATAGGCCTATTTGAATCAATGGGATTTCAGTTGAGTCAATGGTCCTACAGTGCACTTTACTGCCCAAAGCAACCGAATCTGGGCTGATATGTGAAATACAGTCTAAGAACGCTGAGCTATCCATCACTGAAATTCATAACACAATACAATGGTAACTACTTATGAGAGGGTCTACTTACGAACAATTCGACTTAAGAGTGGAACGCCATTGGCGTTTTAACTGCTGCCTTAAAAATTTTAGATGTGATCTGCCCTACTTACAATTTGTTTTTAATTTTTCAGTTTTTATTTTTTACTTTTTAGATACGGCTGTTCTACTTACGAGTTGCATTCAGAACGGATTAATCGCGTAAGTAGAGGTACCACTGTACATATATTTAACAGTATTATTGGTGTAGTACGTTAGACAAATATTACAGATATATAGGCAAAATCTGTACAAATAATTAATAATTGTGTGCCCCCAAAGAACATAAAGGGAACTCAAATGTACTGCTGATTGGTTTGCGTTAACAAGCTATGTTTATTATTTTGCTAAAACAAATCAGACATTATGATAGCTAACCATCCATACAAGCGTATTCTCTGCTTCTTCTGGTCAATTCTGATACTGCAACTGGAAAGAGGAACAGAACAATGCTTCCTTTGCTATTTAGCATTGATATAATAATGGCACAAAAACTTCAAAAGCAAAGGTTTTAATGCCTGGGACTATACCAAGCCCTACTGGTTATGTTACTTTCCACATTTTGCTCTCCTCTCATTGTCCTGAAAAGTAACTCGTCAGAAGCAGAAACAGACGTTGCCTCTTTATGTGTTGCTTCTAGGAACTTACTTCAGTGCTTTGACCTCCATCCTTATGAAATAGCCCATCATAGGATTAGTCATGTGCCATTGTTTTAAAATAGATCTTAATGATCGGCTGCTCCACATTGCTTTAAACTGATTATTCTGTATTATTTTACTGCTACGGCTGTTTCCAGTAATTACCTAAAATCATTTTCCCACTTTATTTAAACGTGTAAATTTGCGTGTACATCATTTTAAATGCACACTTTATTTATTCCATTCATACACCGTCCCATTACTGACAAGCAAAGCCCTTTTCTGGGCGGTTTACAACAAGGGATAAAACAAACAACAATAAACAAGCACGCAACAATAAAAACATTAGCAGACTGGGAAGGGGAGGAATAATGGCGATGACGATGGCTACTATTCAATTTTTTGTTTTAAAATTTGTATTTCTGGCAAGATCTCTGTTGACCCAATGCCAGTGAATTAGAAAATTAGGAATTTTAGTCCCGAAGAAGTGTGGGGACGGGAAATACGGGAAATTCAGGAAAGTCAGCAGGACCCGAGCGAAGTTTTTATCCTAGAAAAACTGCCGCCTGCTGACACACAACCAAGCAACCCGCTCGCCCGCAAAGCAACAACTAACCGCTGCCCAACAAGGCAGCGGCAGGCAGGAAAGCGTGCGTCACACTCCGGCGACGGGGGGCGTGATGTCATCAGGAGGCGCCTCCCTGCGCTCGGTCTTGCTGGCTGTCGCCGCGAGTGGTGCGGCTGCGGGGGAGCGGTGGGCTCGCGCGGTGGGAGACGTTGCTGGCTGGACTCCGGAGAAGTTGGCACGTGTGGATGCAAGGAGGTGCGTGCCTGTGGCGTCGTGGCCTTTGGACTTCCTTTGGTCAAAGTGGGACGGCTGCTTTTTAGCCCTTCTGCCCCCTCTACTCCCAACCCTTGCCGTGGTGTTGAGTCTTACTCCTCTTTTTTTTTCCATCTCTGGGCAAGATCTGGGCGTCGGCGTCGGAGGTGGGGGTGAAGGTGCTTATAAAATTCAGGAGACAACTGGAAAAATCGCCTTTTGGCACCCTTCAGCACTTGTCATAGAAGTAGCCTGGTGTAAAAGTTTTTTTTTTGGGGGGGGGAGTGTAATATAATATAATTTATATGATAATATAAATGAATGAATAAATAGAGGGTTATCTCTTGTTAGGTAAAAGTAAAGGTCACCCCAAAAAGCATGCGTGCTAGTCGTGTCCGACTCTAGGGGTGGTGCTCATCTCCCTATTCAAGCTGAAGAGCCAATGTTGTGCATGTGGCTGGCATGGCTGCAAGGAAGCACTGTTTTTGTTTTACCTTCCCGCTTTTTATGAGTGTACCTATTTATTATCTTCTTGCATTTACATGCTTTCAAACTGCTAGGTTGGCTAGGTTATCTCTTGTTAGGTGCATCACGAAACAGCCAAGCTTCTTATTCTGTTTTTGAGGTTTGGCAGATATATTATATGGGAGATATTCTTCTCTCAAGGAAAAAAAAAGATATATAAAAAATTGGTGCTAGGAATGGAAAGGCTGAGACTGAAGAACTGTTACTGATTTCTGTAATAATGGCATTAAAAGAAAGACATTTTTAGGATTGTAATCAATACTGTAGATATGTGGTGTAACTGCTGTATGTATTACAGAAAGAAGATGTGAGGTACCACTGTTTGCCGTACTGGTATACCGGCCTACTGGTTGGTTTATTTTAGGTGACAAATCAGTTGTGTTAAATTTTGAACATGTGCTTTTTGCTGATTTGAGTAATACCCTTTTCGTCTTAGACATATATTAATAACTTTAGATTATTCTTGTCTATTTCATGCAGTAATTACTAAGCATTGATGATTTAAAGCTATAATACATTTTGTGGTGAGAAGAGTATTCCACATTCCTCGTTATTGTTTGGTGACTGACTGACTGGGGTTAATTGTTAGATGTATCTTTCTTTTCTGTGATATTACATATTCTGTTTTGCATGCAGTGTCGGCATTTGAAATTGTGCAACTTAGATCTTACAACTGATTGCATCAGAAGACACCCATCAAGTTAAATACTGTAGAAGGCTCATGTCATCAGGAATGCCACCAGAAAGTGTTACAGAAGCCAAGAACACTGGTGTAGAATCACAATCAATATGCAGCATTGATCAGATAAAATCCAAAGATTCGGCATTGGAAGAAGTTGACAATATTAAAGCCATGTCAAAGAGACAAAGGAAGAAGCTAATGAAACAGAAGCAGTGGGAAGAACAAAGAGATTTGCGCAAGTACGGCTTGTTTGTATTCTCGAAGGCTTTCACAGCCAGGATCTGATTGTTGTGGGTTTTCCGGGCTGTTTGGCCATGTTCTGGAGGTTTTTCTTCTTCCTAATGTTTTGCCAGTTTCTGTGGATGATATTTTCAGAGGGTAGGAGTGCAGAGAGGCATAAGATCTCTCTCAGCCTTCATGATTAAAAATGCCCTACTAGCTACAACCAAATCTATGAACACTAATTCCTTTTTGATATCACACAGTACCCATTCAGTTATTTGGATGAACGAGGCAGTGGCCAGAATTTTATTGGGCTTTTGCACCATAAATCCAAATTGTGCAACTATTCTAATTGTAAGCAACTGTTCCATTTGCCTCTCAGACAATTAGATATACAGTACTTGGGTCCTGCACTCTTGTCATGCATTCAGTTACCACACCTGAGTGCATGATGAATGGCCTGAAAATTATGGAAACTACTTTCTCAATTTCCCTTGGACACAAGGTGTTTTGTGATAGGATTCTGGCCAGCAGATAAAAAGTGGCATTGGTTTCTGCTGAGTCCCGGAAGGCATGTGTGAAGCAGAAGTAGTATTTTAATGTACATTGCGTTGATAGTTGGATATTTGAAAATTCCAAATGTTTCAGGCAGAAACGTAAAGAGAAACGCATGAAAAGAAAACTGGAGCGCCAGTCTCAATTGGAGTCAAATAATGAAGGAAGTACCAAGAAAAGGATCCATAGAGATGTTGACCCTAGTACCCTTCGCCTTATTATAGACTGCAGTTTTGACAGTTTAATGGAGTTAAAGGTAAATTGAAGTAATATGTGTAGAAGCAGCTTATTTAGTGTGCTTTGGTTTGGTTATTTTTAGAGATTTATTAAGCTATGACGGCAAATCAATATAGAATCAACAGTTGATTCACAGAAAACAGTTTCAAGAAGTAGGTCTTCATTTTCTGCTAATTTTAGGTCTTTATTGATACTGTATTATATGACAACAACGTAAGGACAACGTTAATGTGGAATATTTTCTTTGTAGTTAACGTGGACAACATTTAGCACTTGATACCCGATCAGCATAACAAGTATGCAGTAAAAATTCAGGAAGTCTTTGTTAGATAATGTTTTGGGCTTGTTTAAATATCTTATTCTAGGAATAAAAATGTTCATTCTCTTCCCATAATTCTGTTGCATTTAACACTGATTAGATTAGAAAGTGAAATCCAAAAATATTTTATATCATGGAAGTAATAACAGGGTTAACATCACATGCATTTATATTTAGAAGCAAATCATGTTAAAGAAAAATTAAAAATATACCTAAAGACATATCTGCCTGAGGAAGTGAACTTGTCCATGAAAGCTCCTTTAAAATACAGCATTTAGTCTTTAAGATGCTAAAACGTTTTTGTCTCTTAATTAACATGGCTGCCTCTTCTAAATAATCACAGGTTTGTTATGTACTCCATAGATTAGGTTGACTTTATATTAACTTTGCTGGGAAAATTAGAGGGGAGGGGGAGAGTAAAGAAGGAAGAAAGAGGAGAAAAGGCAAAATATTGTGGCACTTTAAAAACTAAAACATTTGTTTTGTTGTGAGTTCTTGTGGATCAAAATTTACTTCATATAAAAGGAGTGCAAATACATGTTCTGTATATTTATACCAGGTATGTCCAGACTTCGGCCCTCTAGATGTTTTGGACAGCAACTCCCACAGTCCTTTGCCATTGGCAATCTAAGCTTAGAATTCTGGGAGTTGTGGTCCAAAACATCAGGAGGGCCAAAGTTTGGACGTGCCTGATTTATACGTATCCTCATGAAGGGGAGAGTCATGATTGGGTAAGGATACCAATGAAGTGATGGTGCTTTACTAACACAGGCATGGAACTGTCATGCCGCCAATTACTCTGTTTAAGCCTTTAGAGATACTAGAACTTGTTTACATAGACGGTTTCTGCTGTCTCACTCTCACATATCTCTTTAGATTTCCTTTTTTTTCTACAGTTCCTTTTTTTACTAGTCATGACTTTCACCACTCTTGTGATATGTATAAATATAGAGGACATGTTTGTCTGAAGAAGTAAATTTTACCAAAGACCAACCGAAATCTGTTGATGTGCCATAACATATTGCCTCTCATTTGTGTTTTTATTTCTTTTTCCCCTTTATTTTTGCCAATATGCTAAAATAGATGAACATGGCTGCTTCTGGTCACTTTGTTTTAATCATTATTGTTTTATGATATGCCAGTAATGTATAAGAGGCATGTGGAAGAAGGAGGCTTATAACTGTAAGATTTACATGCTTTCTTTGTGTTGATAATAACAGTCTGTCCCCATAATAATTGATCAGTTTGGAAATAACTTTTGTTAGTTAAAAGTGTCCTTTCTCTCTCTTTAGCGTCTCTGTTGGTTAAAGCATTTTGTGATGCTTTTTCTGAAGGACAGTATAAAAACAAATTGTGTTGTATACAGGATGTCAAGAAACTTCACAAGCAAATTCAGAGGTGTTACGCAGAAAATCGTAAAGCGCTCCATCCTGTGCAGGTACGTCAATGCAATTCTTTGTATTGTATCACTGCTTAGTCACATATGCAAAATGTAGAATTGCAGCTCTTATCAATAGGAAATTCAATCTTAATCTCTAATATTGATGGAGTTACACAATTTTTTTGTCAAGCTTGTTTTAAACAAAATTTACATTTGCATCTGAAAGTGACCACACAGATGTCTGTGCATTCCTAATGTAACTGCATGTGTGTCATATTGGTATTGATGGCTTGGATTTCTTTCCGCCGACACCAAATATGTCTAGAATGTAAAATCTCTTTGAGCTTCTGTTTTTGAACAGTCTTAGAATTTGCTTTCATATAAAATTGGAAGAATGAAAATGCATTTGGACACTTTGAAAATAATATTTGCTTGTATACAATGTATTATAGAATAGCTAATTATGAGTTTAATATTAGTAATGGTGATTATGCTCCCCCCCTTTTCTGTCTTCCAAAGTTTTATTTAACCAGCCATGGGGGCCAGTTGAAAGACAGCATGAATCAGACTGACAAAGGTTGGGTAAACTGGAAGGTGAGAGCAATTTAAATACATGACTTGACTAAGCTTTGACGTTGTTGATGTTTATTCATAAAAAGTGTTGGGAATTTCAAAATAAAAGTGAAGATTGAATCTTCCTCCCCCGTTTCTTTAGTCTTAACTACCTGCCTCACTGTTGGCTTATGAGATTGCCTTTGTAAGCTCTTCACCTTGTGCTTAGTTATCTGAACTGATGATAGTATAGTTGAAGGAGGCGATTTCTTTTATTTGAAAGGGTACTATATTGCCAAAGTAGATGAGGTTATCTAATAAAGGACCTTGTCACGGCTTTTGAATTAGAGATTCAGAAGGTTATTATGTTGAAGACTGGCCTTCAGGCAGATTTTCTGCTCTATTTCTAGCCTGGTACTGTAAGCACATCCGATCTCGCCTGATTTCGCAAGCTAAGCAGGGTCGGCCCTGGTTGGTACTTGGATGGGAGACCACCAGGGAATACCAGGGGCTGTAGGCGCCTGTAGTAGGAAGTGACAGACCACTCCAGTATTCCTGCCACACACACACACACACACACACACACACACACACACACACACACAC
>JAHTLZ010000330.1:17060708-17074379 GCA_023846285.1 Phrynocephalus versicolor | reverse complement strand
TTCCTTCCTTCCTTCCTTCCTTCCTTCCTTCCTTCCTTCCTTCCTCTTTTTAAATTCTGTGTGAGCAGATGGTTCTGTTTATTTGTGAGTGGATGAATTTAGGAGCATTAATAGTAGATGTGTGCATAATGGAGGCAGAAATAAGGAGGCAGTATCATATGGAGCATTAGGACTGATAAACACAGTTCTATATACATACAGTGGTGTATAAAGCCATGTGAAGATAGTAAGATTTCTTAACTTGCTCTGGAGCTCTTGGCGTTTGTAAAGAGCTCACCAATAATGAGTACCTTACTTTTTCTCTTTTTTCTACTTCTCAGGGACTCACCTACAAAAGAGCACAAGAAGAGGGCATCAGTCATGCACAACTTCCGTTAGGTGTCTTTGTGAAAATGAACAGTAGAAAAGTTCTGGCAGTTAATCATGGTAAGGATGAAACTAGGAAATAAGCGATGCAGATTGTACAAACATAAGGATGCATCTATCCAGAGATTACTATATACAGTATTCATCTCTAAAAGTGGTTGGTGTATCAGGAGATCTTGGGTCTTGTATACCTGACGTTATGTACGGCTGTATGTAAATTACTTGATTCTAAGCATTCTCATCATTTTGTTCTTCATTTATGATGCTAGTTCTAGACTTGAGTTCATAAACATAAGAGACAGCGATTATCACTAAAGCTATGAAATATTGGAAGAACTTCATAAGTACTTTCAAAAGAAACATCATGCCATTCTTGTATTAACAGCTACTGAAAATTATGTATAAGAAAAACAGTAAGACAATTCTGCCTTACTTTAGTTGTTGTTTGGTCAATCAAAATCCCTAAGACTGCTATTACTTCTATACAGTGGTGGAAGTCAGACAAGCTGGCAAGTTGCTGCTAGTTAAAGAGTCAAAGTTTATATTCCTTGTCATGTGCCAAGTCATGGAACTTGTGCATTGCTGCAATTTATACCGTTTTAAAGGTTTTAGCCCTTATTTAGTTTCAGAACATAAATCAGTTTCTTACTCTGTTAAAGATTTCCATCTATATTTATTTATTTGTTTGTTTGTTTGTTTTTAAAAAATAACTTCTTTTGGTTACAGTATTTGAGATAATTCTTGTGTACTTGGAAAAAAGAAACTGGAAAGAAGCATTTTTCACAGTCTTGCCACAGCGCAAAGGAGCCAAGCCTCTGACTGAGACAACTGGGGTCTCTGCAAGCAAGTCCCAAGATCCAGAAATCATTCAAGATGAACTTTCAGATAGTGACTAAGGATCAGATGTTCATTATTAGTGAAGAAGGACCACAGATACCAAAGTGTGAAAGCTGAATGAATATACAGGAGCGATAGACAAGACTGCTGCAGAGCTCTTATAAGGCCACGTGTTGCTTTTATGTCGGCTTCAAGCACGAAAATTTACATGACCTCAGTGGGACTATAAATTTACCTATAAAATACTTGACTTTTAATATGTATGTACTAAGAAAATCTACAGTTAAAAAGGGTTGTATGTTTCCCAAGGAAGCTGATATTTATTTGTTATTATAAAGTTTTCTTTTAATGTTGACAGAAAAACTTTCTCACTCTGAAACAGAATTTTAGTGGGCCTTGAACTGACTGAAATGTTTATAGCTATCATCTTTAGGTTTTATTTCTTCCATTCCTTTCTGCTCCTCTAATCTCTCATTTTCTATTTTTGCTTAATATTTGTGTAGTTTCAGGACTCTTTTGTTAACTGTATGACAGTTGAATTTCTAATACTGGACTGAAATGACGAGTTTTATATTTTCAGCACCCCTCCATCATCGTCTCTGTCAACATAAAAATGCCCAAAATCCTATTGGATAAGTTATAGGAAAAAGTATGATAACACTGGCCAAGGAAGAGAGTTTTTTTTTTTTTTTTTTTTGGTTCAAAATGTTCTTCTTTTCCTGCAGCTTTTCTGACCATAGGTAATCTGTTTCATTGCATGGAAGCTGCAGGAAGGAACGAGGAAGTCTTTAGTTTAGTACAAAAATATTTGGTGTTGTTGACATCATTGAGAGAGAGACCTAATCTGTAATTAAAGGCTTCTTCCTTACATCTTCCAGCTCCTTCAGCTTCTATGGAGTGAAGTGGATTATGCACAACTCAGACAGAAACAGGAAGTCTAATTACCAAAAATCTTCCCCTGCCAGTGACTTTAGCACTCTTCCACAGGCACTGTAGAATCAGCAGAGAAATTAATATGTATTCTTTGCTGAATAGGATTCCATTGCAGGTGTCTAAAGTAGAGACTTGTAACCTCTAGCCTGTGAGCCACAGGTGACCTCCTCTGGTCAAATTCAGTATCCCCCGACACTCAAAATGTTTTGAGGAAAATGCCTAGCAGTGTTCCCTAGTGTCTCCTGAAGGCATGGGACAATTTTACCAAATGCTGAGTTGCCCCAAGCAGTCTTGGACCCTCCATATCCTTTCAAAAAATGCTTTTTAAGCTGCCAGTCCCTAGTGGACCTAAAGTGACCTTTTTCAGTTTTAAAATAATTATATAATAAATTTGAGGAATGTGGTCACATTTCTCAGAGACCTAAGTATGGTTATGATTGGTTACTTGTGGTCCAAGACCCATTTCTTTTTATAATTTAGCTTCCTCCTGCTCCAGGAATGTGCTATCAGAATCCCAACTCCCGGCCACACCAATATTCCCGTTTACCAGGAAAAACTACATTCTGTGTTTCTCCAATGATTTCTTCACGTGTTACATGAGCTTTTACACTGCAGATTCGATGCAAGATGGAGCCCTGTATTCTGGTGCTCTTTGGTCAATAATGTTTGAAAGAATTAAACTGTTGTTGTCATTTTAGAAAGCAAACAATTTAGGTTTGCTTCCTTCTCAGGCAGTGTGTTCCAACTCCTTTTTCTAATATTCCTTTCTGTGGTTTAATAAGTTGCAAGGCTGGGTGAAACCAGAATGCTTTATCTTCAAAGGGCTTCAGTTCTCAGTATTTCAGATTACTGTAAAATTCAATTACGTTGTAAAATCTTGAACAGTCTAAATAAAAAATGCATACCTCAGTGAGGAAGAAGAAAACCTGTGCTAACATTAAAAGAGTTTAACTTGAGCTGTTATGTGCCCATATTTGAAAACCTCAACAAATAAAATACTATGGATTATATATTTTATTTATTTATTTATTTATTTTTGCATTTGTATACCACTCCCATTTCCCAAAGGAACTTTGGGCGGTTCACAAAATAGGCTTAAAAACAGACAACAGTAAAACAATATAAAATAGTAAAATAGTGCTGGGAAAGAGGCAAAAACTTAAGAACCATGAAAAAAGAGAAGGGGGGGGACAACTTGGTACCACATTAGCAGTCACCAAAGGCATCCCTGAACAGCCAGGTTTTAAGGGCTTTTCTGAAGGATGCCAATGAGGGAGCCTGGCGTATCTCATTGGGTAGCTTGTTCCAAAGCGATGGACCGGCCACCGAGAAGGCCCGTTTTCGAGTTACTACCCTATGGGCCTCCCTGGGGGTGGCCACCCGAAGTGAGAGAGCCATAGAGGAATGGGTGGGTCAGGCCAGATCTGATCGTAGGGAGATACACTCTGCCAGATATAGGCTCTAATAGCGTTTGATAATATGTTTAGATATGAGATTCTTGGATATTTTTGGACCAGAAATCCAGTAATTCTTCATTCTTCTGAGATATGGACACATTCAGACATTTAAATGTGGCACCCTTGAGATAAAGGCCTCAGCTGGAAGTTTGAGCTAGGCCTATCCGAGTGCTAATATATTGCCTCAGTGCTAGCAGAGAGCTTCCTATCTGAACAGAAAGCTAGTTGAAGCTAGGCCTAAGATTCAACACTTTCTTATCCTTAATAATATTTTGTCTCAGCTTTTGATTATCCAAATCTATTTTACTTTTCAGGTGGCACTGCTGCCTTATTTTGTAATAAATAAATTAAAAAAGCTTGACTCACAAATCTGATGTGGTGGTCCCACGTAGTATTTTACTTGCAAATGGATTTGCAAAATCAGCAAAATAATGCACTTTGTGTATCTTTTTCTTCCTAAAACAAGTTTCCTAAGCTAACTGGAGTTGATAGTTTTATTGAAGTGAAAAGGCACTGTGACTTGGCAGTCTTTTACCTTTGATCAATGGCTTTCGTAGACTATTTAAAATTGCATTCAATGTAAAAATATAGTTAAGAAATGATACCGTCTTTCAATATTTTGGTTTGGTTTTTTGTGTGAGAGAGTGCCATAGAATGAGCCTACGAGTGGCAGGGTAGTGATAAACATATAATTAAATAAAGTCGGATTTGATAAATAAAGCTTAGAAACAATCATTCTAGAATAACTATAACTAGAATACAAAAGCGAAAAGAGAATACTGTTTTAAGCTATCTAATTTCATCTCTGCTTAATGCAAGACATTCAGAGCAGCCCAACAGATAGTCTAACGCTAACCTCTTCGAGAAGAGCTGTAATCAGGATAAGTCTACTTTGCCTTCACAATGAACCTTAGTTATTAGTTCATGGTCAAATGGCTCTTACCACTAATATATTTCTCCTGATGTTCAAAGAAGTGTACCTTCCTGGTACTTACGCTCACTGGTTCTAGTACAGTTCCGAGGCAGCAGGTAACGTCTTTGCCCTCCATCATGAAAACAGACCTTCAGATGTTCGAAGAGTTATTTCATCTGCTCTCCGACCCCTCTCTCATCTAGCCCAAATGGACTCATTCTTCAATCTTCTTCGACCTTCCCTCATCAGACTTGTTTCCTTCCACCTTGCTGACATCTCTGTGGTTCTCCTGGGAATCCATTTTAGTTTGGCTATATTGTTCTTAAAACCTAGAGCCAAGTACTGAACACAATGCTTCTGGTGAGGTCTGACAAGTGTATTATAAATTGGAACAATTCAGTCTCATGGCTTCCAGCCGAAGTTCTATTAATCCATATTTGGCTCACTAGTGGCCTTTCAGATATTTTTGGTGTAGCTCCCCCTTTAACTTTCACATTGGCTAAGGTGGCTAGGATTGACAGAAGTTGCATCTAGCAATGTTTCTGGATGGCCATAGTTGATGCATCTAATTCTAAGGTTTCAAAGCTTTCATCCATTTCACTAGATGTGGCACAGGTTTTCCTTGCATTGAGGCAGGAAAGGAGATACTGCCCCATTGCTTCCCTTGGTAGCATTGTTGCCTCTACTCACTTGTGTCCGTACTTCCAATTCTCTTCCCCATCCCTTCTCTTCCACCCCTTGCTGGAAGCCACTAATGTGGCTGAATTACAGCACATGAATAGAAAGTTAGAAATCCTCAATACCATAAAGAAGAAAATTGCAATATTTTAGACACATAGTGCACAATAAGAAATGCCATATGCTGCAGGTTATCCTTCAAGGAAAAACAGATGGGAACAGTGGCCCAGGGTGTAGAAAAACATTCTGGCTTAAGACCTAAGACAATGGTCTGCAGTGAACACAGCTGCTCTGTTGAGAATAGCTTAGATAGAAACAAGTCCAGGCTACTGATCGCCAATGTTCTACGAGGACATGGCATTTGAAGAAGTAGGAGGAGACCCCTTGGCACAAATTCTTCTTAAATATACCCCCTTAGGCACCTCTTCTTCCTCACTATACCTGCATCACTTGTTACTTCGTCTCTTCCCCCACCCCTGATACTTCTGCCTCTTATTATTCCCCCCCCCCCAGGGCTTCCACTGCTTCCTACTAACCCCCACATTAATGTTGTTGCTTCTCATGATCACTTTTCGGGAATGTTTCCATAAAGCAGCGACAGTGAACTGCTCTCAGCAGACAAAGGTGCTTTCAAATGGCCAGTCTTTGAGGACCTTTTGATTTTGGACATTTTCCATGGGCTCTCCTGGTAAATTGCTTGTATGGAGTCATGGGTTTTTTTCCCTTCCCAAAGCACACACTTTCCCAGAAGAATCTGTGGCTCAGATAAGTCCACTGACCTCAAGCAGTTAAAAAACGACCATCTCTGGAAAACAGAGGTTTTGGGGTGTCCAGAGTTTTGGGGGTGTTCAGGTGGTGACAAACTGGCCACAACTGGAGGGCTATTGTATGAAACAGCAGCCTAATTTTAACTAATGGCAATGTTGACACTACACATCACGCTGCTGACTTATGATCAGGTACAGTGTCAAAACTTTTGGCAAGTACTAGTACAAAATCAATATATCCGCTATCATCTATACCGGCTGATCCATTATGTCTTTCTAAATAAAGACCATTGCAATTTTCCTTTTCAATTTCTTTTTGTTAGCTTCAGCTCCACTGTCTCTTCTTAATAGTAATTTTTATATCTCGTCATCTTTTGACACTTTGCTTTTACATAATCTACAAGTTGGATAAGCAGTGTCTTGACTGAGTAATTGCAAAATTTATTCTTGCTGAAATCCCTGTATCCCTGTAATTTAATTCATTGCATAACAAAGGTGTACCAAGCAGTACCTTAATTAAATGAAATGAGCTGTCTTGAAATAGAATTTGGCAGCCAACTCACGTATGATCACTTGCTCCACTTTTGACTGATATACTGACAATATGAGGCATTTTGTAAAATCTTTTACTGAAATCAAGCTCTAGATTAGAAAAAAAAAGGGAAGAGGAAATGCTGTTTGATATACTTTGGCTAAGTACCTTAGGGTGTGATCTACAAAGACACAAGGTGATGCACTGTGTCGTGTTGCGTGTTCACAGAATAATAAATATGGAAAAGTAGTTTGGTTCAATTCAATAATGAACAATAAACCATATACTGTAATAATATAGCCTTTAACTAAGGTTAATAATCACACCTTTCATGTAATGATTTACATGGTCCTTCAATATGGTATGTTGTTGTGACCATTTGCAGGAACTGTGTGAGATACAGTTATATGCAGTTTGTTCCAGCAACAACAAATTGGTCAACAGCAAAGTGTTTGGTCCGGTACTTGGTCTTATTTCTATTTTAATACAATACTTGTTTAATTCTTTTTAATATTTTAAAATTTCTAGTTTTTAGCTTTTAAGTACTGTTTTCTGATCTAAGCCACCTTGAGCCCTTTCAGGGGAGAAAGGTGAGATAGAAATACATGGGGGGGGGGGGAATAACAGGAGCTGCCATCCAGCTTTATTTAGAGGGCAACAGATTGCCTACCGTTGTCCTGTAGGTTGCCCACCCTTCATACCCAATTGCAGTACTAACCTTCCACATAGGTGTGGGTGCTGATATGCATTGCCCATCAAATGCAATTTATTACAACTTTTCACCTGGAACATTATGGCATGGTTCCCTTTAAACGAGCTGCTTGTTTTTTAAAAATATTATTAATGGCCTACTTGTAGAAATAGCTTTTATTCTTGGTACTAGAGCATTGCTGACCTTTTGATAGGATAATTCACATTCAAAAATAATTGTTCATTTTTATTGTACATTGCACATTTTTCATTTTAACAACGAGCCAAAGCTCTAGCGACATGTTTAATGGCTCCCTAGAGTAAGCTGCAGAAATATGCACCCAGGAATATTAGGTTGCAGTCTGAGCACTTTTATGAAGTGTTTGACATGGATGTATGACTGTTTTAATTAGTGTATCTGAGTCTTTTCGGTAGCGGCAGACAGACAGGGCCCCAAAGACTGCAGACTCAGCTGTTGATGTCTGAGTAAAAGAGTTTGAAGATGGGCCACGTTGCTTTATTATAGTACCATGAAATGTGACCACCCCTCCAGAATAGTCCTGTGTGTCTCCTGTTTCTTTGCTCTGACTTGTTTTGGTTCTGCTTGTTTTGGTGGAGAACTCAAGTGAGCAAAAAGAGCAGGTGCACATGGGTATTGGATGGAAGGTGAATGGAGGGGTTGGGGGCACAGATATTATTTTTCCTCATCCAAACTGATGCCTGTCACATTGCTTTGCAGAACATGCTATATAGCTGGACCAGGGTCACACATACCCACAGGATGCCTTTGCCTCCATCCCACTACAGTCTTCATACATGCACCTAAAGCTTCCTAGAAGTTTGTAAAGCCATCCATTTTGATATCCTGTGTGACACAAGGCGGTATGGCTAGAAAAAGAAAGATATAATTATCCTGCCTATTTATGCATAAGTAAAAGGCTAACACAGCTATATTTAAGGAAACAGAAAGAAAGAAAGAAAGAAAGAAAGAAAGAAAGAAAGAAAGAAAGAAAGAAAGAAAGAAAGAAAAATAAAAATAAAAATAATTTTCTGTTAAAAATCAGATGTATTGTGAATTCTTAAATAGCAGCAACAAAATTTATTTCTGTGCACTATTCAAGTTTTGGATGAGATTTTGTATGTATTTGAAATGTGAGCAGGTTTGTTGCTTCTTATGGGCAAGCTTCAAAGGTTTGTTTACAGCACAGATGTATTTTGGAGTTCTGGAAATTATGCACTACCTTTCATAGGTGCTAAACGTGAGAATAGTTTCTTCAAGTCCTCTGTGACCTCTTAGAGCGTGACTTTCTGTATAACAACTGGGTGCTGTTTTGTGATAATGCAGGAGAATGGGCCTGACTTCCATGGATTGCAGATCTACTGCTGGTGTGTTCTAAGGGCAGGTTCTCTGAAGTTGGGATTCTGATTTTTCCAGTCCTGGAAACTAAACGACTTCCATCCTTTTCTGAAAGAGATTTTGAAAATCAGTTATATTACCCTAAAAGTGAAAACTATAAAGATCACTTTTCATGCTTCTGATAATGCAGATATTATTATTTATGTTGTCGTAAAAGTAATTATGTAGGACGTCAACTGGCAGGTTGAGAGAATTGGGAAAGGGATCTTCATTTTTGTTTCATTAAAATACTTGAGTTTTCTTAGTCTCCTGAAAGCAAGACATATTTTTCCCCTGGGTTTGAACTGTTTGAATCATACCTTGTTTGAATCCTTCATTGACTTCTGAAATTTGGCTTGAGGTCCTAAAGGGCAGAAAGAAGGCTTATGTACTTTACATTACTATATTAGGTACCTAAAATGTGATGAGGAAAAAAAGAGACAGAAGGAAATTCAAAGTACACGAATACCTTGGTTTACAAGCATAATTCATTCCAGAAACATGCTTGTAAACCAGAACACTCTTATATCAAAGCAAATTTCTCCATAAGAAATAATGAAAACTCAGATGATTTGTTCTGGGGCCCCATAGACTACATGCTGTATACACAAAACGCCAAAACTCACAAAAGAAGTTGGCTAGAAGTCCACCTCCACACCATGGTTTAGGTACTTGGATGTAGAATCTGCTCTGCTTTGGACTAACAGCTGGATTTTACTCTGTGTTTTTAATGTGTCAATAATAACGTGCAATTTGTAGCCATATACTGTACACACTTGACTAACTGCCCCATGACTAGAAAAGGTTTGAAAAATAAGAATGTTGAAAACAATTTAAATATAAATATAAAGAAAAACAAAGCCCTAACCTGCACTTCCCTTTGAAAATGGCAATTCGTGTCTCCCACTCTCTTGCATGAGAAGGAAAAAAGGAAACTGCCATGTGAGCTCTTTAATTCCCTGTGGAGGCTGAAAGGCTGGGTGTCCTTTTCCCCTCCCCACTTCGCTCATTCACTCTACTAGGGGCTAACATGCCATCTGTAGACACACACAGAGAGAGAAGCACTCGCACACAGGAAGAGGCGTGCAAGCACCTTCCGTTCCACCTCCCTCCCTTGCACGCACCCCCCCCAAAGCACAACTCCTCCGGTGCTTCCTCCTTCCTGCCTGCCTGAAGGGAGAAGCTGGCCTCCACCGCTGGGTTGTTTTTTTTTTTTGCTGGGGCTCGTCTCATCTTGGGTGTTCTCTCCCTTGGTGTCCATCCCTAGTGGGCAGCCAAGGCTGGCTGGCTGGAGAGGTGTGGGGGTGAGTGAGCAAGAAATAGGGGCAAGAAGGGGGTGTAGTGGTGGCCATGGTGGCGGCTGGTGAGGATTAGGCACAAAAGAGGAAGGAAGGAAGGGACCCATGGGCACCAGGAATAGTGGTGGTGGCAGCTGCTCTTCCCATTGCAGCTCTTGGGATCCTGAGGCTGAGAGGGGGAACCCAGTCCCCAACCCTGCAGAGAGGAGGAGGAGGAGAAACTGCTCCAGGAAATGGCTGCCCATCTGTCTGTGGCTCCCTTTGTGCGGAATTCAGCTTTCCTAACCCCCACTCCACATCCCCCTCTTTTCCTAAGTTCCAGGAATGGTGAGCTGACCTGCTTTGAAGTAACACAGAGGTGGACCCCCCATCCCCCCAAAACTAAACAAGATTGATTCCCCTCTTAGAGTTGGAAAAAGGGTGGGGCGGGGCAAGACGGGAGGGCACGAAAACTCTAGCTACGCCTCTGCTTGGGACATTACTTTTGAAAAAAATGTGAATTCATTCCATCCTATTGCAAACAACAACAAAAATCTGCTTACAATTAATTGTGATGCCTGTAACATGCTATTTCCAAGCTCTATGTCTGGAACAATAAATCAAGAGAGTTGCTGTAGTGCTAGGTGAAGCTATAAAACACAACGCTGTCATAAATGGTGAGCAAAACACTGATTGTGAATAATCCCATAAACCTAGGCCCATGCATTCTCGCAATCCATTTCAAATAAGACAGGGCTGTTTAACTTTGAACAGGCCAAGGTCTACTTTTTCCAGTCTAAAGTGCCTGAAGGCTACTACACTAAAACCTCTACTTATGAATTTTATCCATTCTGAGCACATGCTCATAAGAAAAAACTTTTGTTAAGTAGAGCAGCGGTTTCCCATAGGAATGCACTGAAAACCAATTAATCTGTTCTGGAGGGAACAGATTTCAATGCACCATGGCTCTTGAACTGCCCCGCTTGGGCTGCGAGAGTGGGCTGGCAGACCCAGAACTTTGCTGGGGCAGTGGTGTTCCTTGGGATGGGGGAGGGAGGGGTGGAGAACTTATCCCCTCAACTTTTTTATTGATGGCCGGTGGGCTACTTTTGAACCCTTCGCAGGCTACCAGTAGCCCGCGGTCTACCTGTTGGGCAGGCCTGAAATTTAAAAAATGGATTTAGTAGGCTTTTAGTGTGAAATTATTGGCATTCCAGATGTTTTGGTTCACAGTTCCCAACAAGGATAAGTTTCTTTTTTGGCTGTGTGTGGATGGGGATGGGACAGCACAAGTTAAGAGATTATAATTTATTTCATTCACCAGCTAGAAGCAGCCAAACGTCCAGAATTAAAGTCAATTACTGTTTTGGGGTTTGTTTGTTTTTAACCTGATGAGCATAAGGAGATGTTTCTTCAGTTTGTAGCCACCTCTGTTTGATGTGAAGGTCCCATGAACTTACCCAGCAAACTAGTGATAAAGGATTATTTCATTCATTCATGCATCCATTCATTCATTTATACATTTATACAATTTATATGCTGCCCACTACCCAAAGGCCTCTCAGAGTTGTAATCCAAAACATCTGAAGAGTCAACGCTCCCCCATATCTCTTGCCAAGGCTCAAACAAGGCATGTGGCAAAGCACATGATAATTTTCTGTATTGCTGTAGACAACAAGTCCTCTAAATTTACCTGAGTCGGTTACCATCATCTGATGATCCTTGCTGAACTCCTTGCTTATTCTTCAGCAGACCCTGCAAATTGAGCCTCTCTGCCTCATTTTCCTTCCTTGGATTTTGCTGGTAATTTAGCAACTCTCGGCTGGTTATATCAGAGCGTATGAAATTCGACACAAATTCCTTCTCTGAAAGACCAGGAACATGGGGCAGCTTCTGTTTAAAAGCAATGCTTTCCAACTTTAATATAGGCATAATATCACTGCAACATAATACAAGAAATGGGCAGTGCAGGACTCTTTGAGGCCTTGGAATGTTTGCTCTTTTGAACAGCATCCATTTCCGGAGTATTTATTCCTTTTTTAAAAAGTGGTATTTTCATGTTAAGATTAAGAACATAAGAGCAGCCTTTCTGGAACAGGCCACAGCCCATCCAGCAGCTCACCATTTGGTTCAGGGTATTCCCAAACAGATGTCTTGACCTGCTTACGCTTCCCTGCAAATGGCATTGAGAGATATCCTGCCTATCTCTCCGACCCAGAGGTTGTCCTTGGGCATCCATAACGATAGCCACTGATACTCTTGTTCTCCATGAACTTGTCTAATCCTTTCTTAATGCTGTCAAGGCTGACATCTGTCACCACTTCTTCTGGCAGGGAGTTCCATAGACCAGTGATCCTCTGAGTGAAAAAAGTACTTCTGCTTATTTGTTTGAGATCTAGCACCCAAAAGATTCATGGAGTGCCCCCTAGTTCTAGTGTTGTTCTGATGTTTCTATGAACAATTTCCATTTGTTTTAAAGAGCAGAGATTGTTCTGCACAATCCTATCACATGTAGTCAGAAGTGAACATCTCCAGAAAAAGGGAAGAAAGATCTCTGTGGACATAAGTTAGTCCTGAAAGCACCACTGCTTTGGCGTAACCTGGTCTCAGAAGGAATTAAGATGATACCTGAATTGGTAATCTTATTAAGGAAGTGTGTGTCTGTGTGTTGTGTCGTTACAGTCGTGACCGACTCTTTGTGACTCCATGTCCATGGAGTTTACTTGGCAGGAATACTGGAGTGGCTTGCCAGTTCCTACTCCAGGCGCCTACAGCACCTGGTATTTCCTGGTAGTCTCCCATCCAAGTACTAACCAGGGCCGACCCTGCTTAGGCGAGATCGGATGTGTTTAGGGCATCTATTAAGGGAGTATGATGGTGCAAATAAAATTAAGATCTTTTGCCTTAACATTTATTTAATATTTATTTATTTATTTATTTATTTATTACACTTGTATACCGCCCCATTCCCACAAGGGGACTCTGGGCGGTTAAAGGATTGTGAATGTTCTTAACGTAATATGTCTGTGAATATTCTTATATTAAGGGTTCTTAATGTAACTCATCTATCAAACAAAATCATCACAGTGCTGTGAGATGAAATCTTCCAAAATAAATGAAGTCGTGAAGAGTTTCGGATTTGAAGAAATGATGGGGTGGGGGGATCAAGCATGATCTATGCGTCTCTTGAGAGATGTTTCTAATATGAATCACACATGTAGCTTCCTATTTGCATCACTAACAAACAGTTCATATTCTATCTGTGCACATTTGTTTTACTTCGCTGCATACCTTGAAAACTTGCCTTTCCAAACCATGCTTGGATCTCCGCAAGGGAGTCTGTCTGTAAAATATCACGAAGCTTCTCAAGGATCTAGAGGAGAAATGAACTGGTCAATGAAGGAATATCAGTTAGATCTGTTGTTGAAATCTGTTTAGGTTGTGTTGGACATTATAGCTGTGCATATTCTGAGAATGCAACAATGTTTTTTTCCTTCAACAATGCTTGGGTTAGGGGTGGTGGACCCCATGTAGTTCAATGCCACCAAAACAGAACTATAAATAATGAGAGAGAGAGAGAGAGAGATCCACAGAACCACACAAGCCTCTCTCCATGTCCCAGCACCCTCTCCACCTGCTATATGGAGCAGCCATGTCAGGAGAGGGGGCTAGCCAGACCACTACCATCAAACTGGTTGCCACATCACCAACATCAGGGGACTCAGTAAATCTGAGACTCACCCTTTCTCAGACCACTTCTTTGGAGACTAATAGCAGCACTGTACTGTACTGTACTGTACTGTACTGTACTGTACTGTACTGTAC
>JAHTLZ010000330.1:17026204-17060698 GCA_023846285.1 Phrynocephalus versicolor | reverse complement strand
ACTGTACTGTACTGTACTGTACTGTACTGTACTGTACTGTACTGTACTGTACTGTACTGTACTGTACTGTACTGTACTGTACTGTACTGTTGTATGTATGTATGTATTTATGTATGTATCTATGTATGTATGTATGTAACCGTTCTGGTATGTGTGCAAGGTGGCAACCTGATGGTAGTACATATCTTATAAGTATGATAAACAGGAATATATGGAAATATAATCAGTAATTATATCTTACTTTTATTTCATGCTCCAAATAGCTTGGGGTATAATTAAAATTCTCCATGATTTCTGGTCTGTAACGCATTGCCTGGCCTGATGAAAGACGATGGTCTGGAGCAGTCCTACTGTTTGGATGATCTCCAAGATATTTCCTCAAAGGATCATTCTGAAAAAAAAAGTATCATATAAAGAGAAGCAATGGAAATAAAAAGATGGGTATAAAAACACAATTCCCTTACTTTTTTCCTGTTAAGGTGTGGTAGCACTGGAATACACTGTTGACCTTTGGGTACTAGATGGCAGGAACGGGGACTCAAGTTGTGGGACTTGAGTTGCACAGGTGACTCAACTCAACTTAGATCCCACCCCCATGACTTGCACTAGACATGTGACTCAGAACTCATCCACTCTCTCCCATTTTCTGGGGTGAAAAGACTTATTTTTAATTGGAACTCACAGTTGGGACTTGGGGCATGGACTCAGGAGTTGGTACCAAATACTTGGACTTGGGAGTTGGACCTTAAGACTTCCCAACATCCCTACAAGACGGCTGCTTCCAGTGCTCCTAATCCTAATCACATTTTAGAGGATGACACTTCCCAGAATGACACAGTGGCCTGAATCCTATTGGCATAAGTTTATGCCATTGTTCCTGATGATGACATCAGTCTTGGCATTAAAAGCTTTCCATTCCTCCACTCCACACCACCAGGCTCTAGTAATCCCTAGGCATCCCCTTTGTCCTGGAGCAGCCATTGTGAGCTGTGGAAAGAGATGGGGTATGATTTTAAGCCAGAAAATTGCTCCTGGTGAGGAAGAGAGAGAAGTTTTTAATTTCCTGAGGCAGCTGATGACATCTTCAGAGCGCCAGGGAAAACTTATGCCAACAGGACTCCTGATACCAACTCCCTGAATCTCCCAGGCGGAGGAAAACCATCTGTAGACACTCTCTGGGTTTATATCTGTTGAAGCTGAAGCTTCCATTTACAAGAGCAGTTATAAAACGGCACGCACTGTTGCCAAACAACCATTTGGTTTAAAAAGTTGTTTTTTTCTCTTATTTTGTTCCTTTTTGGGGGGATGAGATTTTTATGATTTAAAAATATAACCCAATCAGATATATTGGGCAGTTTGAAAATACAATAAATGTCATCTTGTGTAGATCCGTGTTGAGTTGCTAAACCATGTAGGGGTTGTCAGACTAGAGAACAGTGAGCTGATGATCCTGTTTATCTTTCAGGAAGGCAGGTTGAGAACAGGGCCAGAAATATACTTAAACAAGCTGTTGCAAGAAAACATTGCAAAGTTCCTGTTCAGGACGCTGAGGGAGGAGAGAATCTTGGGATGGGAATATAAGCTGCAAAATGTCTGTGAAGATTCTCAGTCATCCAGGTGAGTTTATCTGGAAGTTGAGTCATGGCAACTGGACTGCTTGAGAGATCGAAACATTTCGCTGCTCATCCAAGCAGCTTCGTGAGACTGACAAAGTGGCTTGGATGTGTAGTCAAAACGTTTCAGTCTCTCAAGAAAAGAAATCCAGTTGCCATGACTCAACTTCCAGATAAGCTTAAAGAAACACAGAACAAAGTGTGTGGTAGTGGCATAATTATACATGCAATAAATGAAAGAAAACAGACATTCCCTTTTAGTCTTGGTGGCTTGAATTATGGGTAATGCTGGAAATTGCTTTTCTGATTACCTTTTTCTGTAAAAGTGGGGTGTTTCCTGCTCTTTTTGTGAGCCCTGTTATCTCATCTCTTGTATGATCTGGAGTAAAAAAGAGGGTTTTTTTTTTTAAAAAAAAACTAGTTTTGACATTTACCCATACCTGCATTTGCTGAAAAACTTTAAAATCTTTATCAGGAGCTGGGAGCTGGCCTCACCGAAGCTGCCACTGCCGGAGGAGAGGAAGAAGGCAGGAGCAGTTTGTAGGCGGCAGCCGCAATGCTGGGTTCATGGCTGCTGCCCGATTCTGGGGCCTTGCACCGGGGCTCCAAGCTGTAAGTCAGAGCCTGCGATGCAAGTCAAACAGGGCCCTTTTTGCTGCAAGTCAAATATGCTGTAAGTCAAGCGGCATGTAAGTCAAGGTTCCACTGTACAGGAATAGGGATTCCATTTGAACATTAGGAAGAACTTTCTGATGGTTAGAGCTGTTTGGCAGTGGAATATGCAGCCACAGAGGATGGTGGATTCTCCTTCTTTGGAGGTTTTTAAGCAGAGGCTGGATGGCCATCTGTTGGGAATCCTGTGATGGGGGTTCCTGCATGGCAGGGGGTTGGACTAGATGGCCCTTGAGGTCTCTTCCAATTCTATGATTCTATGATTCTATACAAAGCCCTCTTGGCCCAGAAACAGTAGACCAGCCTTGGGTGCCAGGTCTTTTAACTGTTGATGCCTATTAAAAAGGCCAAAGAGGAGAAAATAATTCAAAAGCAGAGTCGTGGTTCTCAAGAAGTCTAAAGCCATAAACCAATTTGATCATTATCTGTTCCTTACAAGGGAAAAAAGCAAGCTAAGACCCCTATCACTGTGTAGTGGCAAGAGTGGCTCCTTACCTATAAGATTCTGTCTGGGTTGGATTTGCACCAGGTTGGGCAAAGTAGTTCTGCGAAGAGAATGATCAACAGCTGTTCCAGTGTTTCTGTAAAATTGACCATGTTCTGGGCCTGGCGTAATAAAATGCCCTTCATTGTATCCTCGATCTTTTACGACACAGACAGGTGCATCATTCAATCCTGGGAAAGAAACACCGCCTTTAAAGTAACATTTTCCAATTTGTTTGACTGAGTTTTCTAAAAGGATGCAGCCAAAATGTAGATCCTGAACCACGTGCTGTTTTCTTAGTGCTGGTTCATATACGTATCTGCATTTGATTATGCACAATTCAGGCCAGTTTCCCATGTTGGCCACTCATCACAGGATTGTGAAATCCAGGGGCTCTTTTGCATGTGCTATTAGAGATTTGACTCCAAAAACAGAACCACCATTTAATTCCATGTTTGGGGGGGGGGAGTACTGCATTTTAGGTTGATATTGCTTCATATGAAAACACTGGCTGAACATAAGTGGTTCTTTTGTATAACTAATAATTGCTGACACTTACAGGCAGTGGCTGTCCCAGTTTCAGGCCGGACAGAAACCAAACTTGGGCCCTTCTGTTCACTATATTCTGTCTGGCAACATTGGCAGCCCAGATGTTCTTGGACTGTAATTCCCAGAATCCTTTGCCACTAGATGTGCTGGCCAGGGTTTCTGGGAATTACAGCTCAGGAATGTGTTGTTGCTGTTGCTGTTGCTGTTGCTGTTATTTTCCAATTTCCCTCCAATGTTTCTGGAAAATTTACATCTCTAATTCTGTCACTGATATGCATCCCTTCCCAGAAACTATATTAACAAGCCTAAGAGGAAGAAAGCACATTAGCATAGTTTGCTAATTTATTGTATTTCATTAGCTGCTGCCGGCTTGCTGTAGGTGCCTTGATTTTGTAACCCTTCATTTATGGTTTTTAATAGAATCTTAAGTTGTCCCAACTTTTAACACGCCATGCCAAATACATCCAAATGGTATATATGTTCTCCTCTCAAGACCCCAAACTGTAAAAAATGAGTCACTCTCTTGAATTATTTACCCTGCTAATGAGCCACATATTTGCAACCCTTGATAAATGTACAGGAAGATCATTAATAACTAGAGATGGGCACGAAACGAACAATTTTTTGTTTCCGTTATTCATTTGTCATTTTGTTATGTAACGAAACAACAAACAAAAATTGTGATGAAAATGAAACGAAATGAACAGAACCATGAAAATTGTGTTCGTTACGTTTTGTTTCCGTTACTGGCAATGGGCAATGAAATGAGCTGTTTTAAATGTTAAAAAACGCCCTGGACATCCATAAAAACACAGCGATAATTATTTATACTGTCTGATAATACCTACCGGGAGGGGTGGGGTCCTTAAAACGTGCATTTATGTCTTTTCTCAGAACGCAGTATTTTTTTTCCTTTAAGGGGAGTTAGGGGACATCGACCCAAAATGGCTCCCAGATGCCTAATATTGATTTCTTGGGTATTAAAACGCCCTGGACATCCATAAAAATGCAGTGATAATGCGATAATTATTTGAAATTATTACCTACCGGGGGTAGGGGTCCTTAAAATGTTTGTTTTTGTCTTCTCCCATCGCAATGTATTTTTCTTTTCCCTTTATGGATGACAAAATGGATGTCGCCACTCCAGCCACAACATGGAGGCAAGCCATGTGATGGGATCATGTAAATTCTTGGACAACTTCAACCAATAGCATGCCTAGGTGGCAGACTGGGCAGGTCTGGCAGCCACAGAGGGCATAAAAAGCTCTGGCAGCCCCCATCCTCCTTGCAGTCTCCAGTGGGAGTTAGGGTGGGATTGCTGTCTCTGCGGCTCTAGCTTCAGGCCTGCAGCCTCCCTGTGTGCATACCTCTCGGTGAGTACCCTCCCCTGCCCTGCAGTGCAGTCACTCTGTGGCTGCCTTGCACCCTGGGCAACGCCCGCTACTGCCTTTGCAGCCTCCCTGTGTACCTAGTCTATACTGTGTCTCTGCCAGCATCAATTTTTTTAGTGTTTTCCCTCTGGTCTGGGGCGTTGGGGGACGCCCACGCACGGAAATGCTTTAAAAAATTGCGCAAAAAGCGGGTAGACACGACAAATGGAAAAACAAAAGACGAAAATGAAATTTTTCCAAAAAATCACAAAAAACAGAAACGAAACAAAACGGACCTCTCAACGACAAACGACAAACGAAACAGCATTTTTTAAATTTGTGCCCATCTCTATTAATAACAGTCATTATTATATCTGCAAGTAAAAAAAGCTGTGCATCGTTCGGGGGGGGGGGAAATAACGTTTTTTGAACAAAAATAACTGAAGTAACTTTTTCCAAGTTTTGCCATTAAGCAACCAGAGACAAATGGTGATCATTTTCCTGCAAACACTATATGCATTTTAACCCACTCATACCATGCATACCAAATGCTTCTCCCCAGGAAACCAAGAGTGGATGCAGAGATCAGCATTGAAGGAGGCATTTACCTTTAATGTGGCACACCGTCTTAGGATGTGGGGAGTGTCTGCAAGCAAAGTAAGTTGTTTTCCCATATGGGGTCAGCTGAGGCTCCGGTTGTGCTTTGAAATTGATATTCATCCTATAGCATTTCTGTTCTTACGAATATTCTTGATGCAAAAGGGAACAGCAGCATCTCATCAGGAAAGCTCTGGAAGTGGTAGTATGGAGAGCATAAGGGTCACACATGATCACATGACTTTTTTTAGATTTCATACCTTTTTTCTATTCCTTTTTTATGTACCTTTTTGACTTTTGCGATGCAATGACTAGGACTTGGGTTACAAATAAAAAGACCGAAAGCAAGAAATGTGTTACAAGCAAACAAACATGTGCTTCATTCTTCAGACTCTTTTCACTGAATATTATCAACTTGATAACTGTGCTTTGGAGTACATGCTGTGTTACACTCACACAAAGAAATCTATTCCATTGAATCTGTGTACGTTGTGTGCCACTAAGTCACTTTTGATTTACGACAACTGCATTAGGGTTTCCAAAACATGTGAGATATTTAAATAGTAGTTTTACAAGTGTTCTTCCTCAGCAACTTTCCAAGGCCAAGAGGGGATTTCAACCCAGATCTCCTAAGTGCTAGTCCAACACTTTATCCACTAAAATTATTTGTCTGAAATGGGAGATCATTCCAAAATGCAGTTCTTATAGACCTTCTATTACCTAACTAGGCAAGGAATCAATCAATCACTTCCAGTCCAGAAGTATTTAAATGGCTGGACGATGCCATTATGAAATGACAAAATGAAATAGAAGTGAAATCATTATAAAAAGGTATACAGCAAAGAAGATACCTGTGGAATAGCCTGAACAGTGCTCAACAGTGAAAGCTCTGTAGAGATGTTCTTATAATACTAGGTTACAGGCACCTAGCTTCTGTTGAATCAGCTATCTTGGCTTTTGGGGGATTGGTTTTTTTTTAATGAAGAGGCAAATTAGTTTTTGCAAAGGTGCATTAAATCTTCGTCACAGCCTTTTTGAGACTGCCAAACGTCTCAAAATACACGTACTTCCTGTTCATCCTCACTGGCCCCTCTCTCGACTGGATCTCTCATGAAATCAAGCAAGCAGGTATGGAGAAACAGAAGCACCACTTTGGAACCCCAGAACTCTTTTCTCTCCAGTATTCTACGCAGAGACACATCTTTTATGACATCTGGAGGCCTCATACAATGCTCAAGTAAGCATGAAGTTTCTCATCTCACTGTGAAGTAAGTAAGAAGTGATTACACCCCACACTTCTTACTGGGGAAGGTATTTCATAGAATCCTAGAATAATTGAATTGGAAGGGGCCCATAAGACCATCGAGTTCAACTCCTTGCTCAGTACAGGAAGCTGGACTCCTCCTATATGGATACTCAGCTCACCTGAGTTGATCCTCGGCCAGGATAAAGCGGAATAAAGCTATTCCTGAGTAAGAGCTTAACTGGCCACGAAATTAAGATCACGCAGAACCCTGAACAGGATCCAAATAAAGACTAGCTAATGTTTTGTTTACAAACTAAACATTTGCCACTGTGTATGGCTCTATAATTAAAAAAAATAAAGATTCTTTAAAATGTCACATTCCTAACAATATACACACCCATCTTGAAAACACTTCTGCCATATGAAAAGATTAATCTTTTTATGTAGTACCAATTGTCCACTGCAGAAATGCAGCAAAGATGACAGCTTATAGCAGTGTTGGCAAACCTATGGCACAGGTGCCAGAGGTGGCACTCGGAGCCCTTTCTGCGGGCACCCGACATGGCTCCTTCACAGCCACCTGTATTCAGGTTACATTGCTGGATTGGCACTTTGCAAAAAAAAAAAAAAAAAAAAATTAGTGGGTTTTAAATTGCACTTTGGGCACTGGGTCTCTAAAAGGTTCGCCATCACTGGCTTATAATATATGGCATGTAGAATGCAAGGAAATCACACTCTTTGAAATTTGGGACCAAGCTTGTGCACCACAATATGTTCAGTGTGCCACTAGATGGCGCTGTTTCATACGCCAAAGAATCCTGCAGGCAAGCATGCCCCCTCTTTTGGGACCTTGTAGCAGCACTGTTTCATTCAAATCCGTCAGAGGCTACTCTCTGCCTCATGTACATCTATGGGTCATTTAACCTGCAGTGTTCTACCTTGTTTGAGATCCTGAAACAGAGCATGTGAATAACCTGGATACAGCATACTCCCCCTTTTAAAAACTTAATATTTAATGTTGGTTGCTGTTGTTTACTATTTAAAACATTCTCAGTCTTATCATGGATTCCACTTTTACCACTAAGTCAAAATTATGGGTGGGCACCAAATGAAAATCAAAATGCTGTTTCGTCATTTCGTTAGCTAACGAAATGAAACAAAACAGAACGGGGAAGAAGTGTTTTGTTAGTAACAAAACAAAATGGTGGGTTTTTTGTTTAAAATGAACTGATTCGTTTTGCTGTAAAATGGCTGCCCTGGGTCCTGGAGGCAACAAATTTGGTGCCTCCAGAACCCAGGGACCCGTTTAATAGAGTAACAAATCAGTGTGTTACTGTTTTGTTTCATATGATTTTTTTTTTAAAAAGTCATTTTCTAACAAAATGAAATGAATCATGGGGGAACAAAACGAAATGAAACGAAAAACAAGTTTTCTGTTTTGTGCCCATCCCTAGTCAAAATACATTCCCAGTGTGATGTAGTGGATAGAGTGACAGGCTAGGACTCTAGACAACAGGGTTTCAATCCCCAGTTGTCCATGGAAACTTACTGGGGAAAGGGTAGATGTTTAAGAAATGACAAAACCACTTCGATTAGGGTCGCTATAAGTCAGTTTTGACTTGATGGCAGAGAACACACAAAGTGCATTCCGCATCATTAGTGTGTGATCAGGATAAGAACAGTCAGTATGTTCACATACAAGTCTTCACTAGGAGTGCAGATCCGTTGAAAGTGATTGAAGATCACAAGAAAAAGCATCTCCTTTATATTTTAATGGCTGGTATGCTTTTAAATTGGTTTCTATTTGATTATGTTTTTGTTCGTACCTGTTTTTAATCTAATGGTGGGACTGGCTTGAGTCCCAGTTTTGAGTGAAAGGTATGAGATATTCATTTGACATACAGCCCACTTTTCTTCAAGGACTGGGATGCAAAGCAAAACATAAATGTCACAAAATCTGAAGAGGCAATCTATGTATCTCTCATCCACTGCTGAGTATCTTGGCACTGGATAAATTCATAGTAGTTCTTGGAGTCAGCCTATAGCTGGTCAACGTTCCATAGCACCCCTGAGTGTGGAACGAGTGCATAGGATAATCTGGGACTCCTACTGAACTGCTGTATCCTCCACAAAAAAACATGTATTTAGAACCAGTGCATCCTTAAGATGGAAAGACAGCTTGTTTATTTGAGGAGAGTGGCTTGGCTTTATGTATCTGAGGTCTCAGGCCCATAGCCTGTGAAGAGGAATAATATTGCAAGAAGAGGAAACAGATTAGAAACTTTTTCAGTCTGTGCCTCTCCCTTCAAATGTATTGGGGCCCTCCATATTAGCAAGGAGCTTTAGCTCCATCGCTGGATTTCCTTAGGACCAGGCTGATCTAGAGCAATCTTTCATTCTTAAGAAAACACATTAGAATTCTAGCTAGTTAAAAATGTGAAATGGGAATATCTTTGATAAGAGCATTTGTTCTACATTTTATGACAGTAATACGTCTCTTACTGAGCAAGTTTTACACAGGTAACACAGTCTTGTGCAAAGATTTCAGGCTGTTACAGATTATGAAATTGTTTACACAAGGTGAAAAATCAATAAAATTGAGAGCCATGACCAAGGCAGGAGAAAGCTTTTTATCTTTCACTAGTTACAAAAAGCAGAGGGAAAATCTGAAGCTCCATAGTGAAGAGTGCAAAGCCATATTTTAATAAAATCTTGAATTGCTGCATAATAGGCAACAAATGCCTACCGTTTCTTGCACTGATAAGGAAGGTTGCCATCACTGCAGGAGAGATTAAAGAGGCTGGGTATCTTAGTGAGGTGGGGAACCTTATAGCAGGTAGGAAGTTCAGTTCCCCACTTTGATGCAGAAGAGTTCATTTTAGCAATCTTGGGCAATTTGCATAGACCCAGGGCAGACCTCAGAAGAATACTCTATATTTAGAAAACCCTGGAAAGAGTCATCATAAGTCAAAACTGACTTGGCAGCATGAGGAGAAGCCTAAGACATTTTTTCTATCCAAAGTGGAATACCAAATCTCTCTTTCTCACAGACAGAGAGGAAGATGGATTATAGTGAGCCAGACTACAAAGCCATTTAGCCTAGTATCATCAATTCTGACAGGAAGCAATGGGTCTCTGGAGTATTATATATGACCCTTCTCTAACCTTACCGGGAGATCCCAGGTATTCCCCAGCAGTCTTTCATCCAGGTGGTAATCAGGCCCAAAGCTAGTTAAGGTAGGAAATCAGGTGTGTTCAGAGTGATATGGTGGCGTGTCTCATATTGAAGATCAGCCATCTTACATATGTCTTCACATGTCAAGTATCTTGGAAAACAAATAAGTGAAGCATGGACATTTTAGTACGAAAAATTGCATCAAAGAAAAGGTATGCTCTTGGCACACACAAGGTTTTCACATTGTGTACATACTTTGAAAATCCTATCGCTGGAGAAAAATGTTTCGGGCTTAATCATTGATGATCATGATACACTTTGCTACTATTTGTTCAAGAAGATAACAGATGTCAGTGATCCTGAAGCCACTTTACCTACCTGTATTTCATTATCTGCTGAGAAAAGAGCCTTTGGAGTTCTCCATTTGTTAAACTGATGTCTCCAAATTAGAAGACTACAGGGTGATTTCAGTGAACAGCTCCTGGTATATTAACCGTTGTCATAATCACGCCACCCGAAATAGCATTCAAATGAGAGGCTTTACACAGAAACATTCACTCAGCATTGGCAACATGACTTTGACAGTAGCCTTGCCATGCCTATGCTCATCACAAGTACAGTAAAGTATTATTCCAAAGAAAGACAATTGGAATGGACAGTAATTCATCAAATATAACCTCTTATGGACAGAGGGGTTTTTTGGTAACCCTATACGTGTTTAATCAACTCATCTATTATTGTTTATAGCGGGGCTATCCAACTTTGAGTGCCCCGCAGGCTACTTTGCAGGCCTCCACGTGTCCCTGCGGGGTGCTTCCACTAGAGAGACAGAGTGTGTGCGTGCATGTCCCTCACCAGTGCTCCTGGGTGGAGGGCAGAGTCTTCTGCTGGGGGCTAGGCAGGAGGCTGTGCCTTGGCAGCGGCAGCAGGTGTCGGAGGGGTGGAGATCTGGACTGAGTTTCCAGGTGGGGTGGCATGCCTGTCGGGTTTGCTCTCTCACCGCCCGAGGAGAGAGGAGAGAGGCAGGGTGCGAGTGCGCGCACATGCACTCCTCAGTCTGCTTAAGGGGCCAGGGAGCCTGGGGCTTCTCCTCTGTGATGCTAGACTTCAGGCAGCCTTCCTGCCACAGCTGCCACCATCTCTTCCGTTACGGGTGGTGTGGTATGGCAGTGGCCTGGCGAGGGGGCAGTGGCAGGCGACTGGTCCACTCCAGGTTGCCACTCTGAGTCTCCGAATTAATGTTCACCAAGTCCTGCTGCCCCTGGTGCTTTGAAGTGGGAACTGGCTTGGGGACCGCGTGGAGGGGCGTCCACCTGCCCCCCCCACCTGCCCAGGCTCTCTGGCCTTGAAAGTGGCAGGTGAGTGGGTGGGGGAAGAGATAGCGGGAGGCAGTGGGTGGGTGGGTGGTGGGGATCACCACAGTCCTCCCGTTTGCCACCACTGCACCAGCTCATGGGATGGGCAGCAGGGGAGGTGAGATGTGGAGGGAGCTGGTATGCTCCTCAGGGTGGGAGCACATCACCTACTCTTCCTCAGCCACGACCACCTCCCCAACCTCTTTGGCCTCGCAGCTCCCTCAGGAGGCTGTGGCTTCCTTTCTGAGCCCACCGGGCTGGCACTGTTGGGCGCGAACTGGGGAGCAGAGCCCTGCAGATCCATCTGCACTGGTCCCTGGGCAGAGGATGACGTGGTGGGAGATTTTTGAAGGATATGGGATGGCGTAAAAGAGAAGTGGAGGGTGGGAGTTTCCTGGCCAGAGGTGGGCAAAAAGGGACTCCCCCCCAATTGAGCACTCCGCTGCTGGCGGCAGGTTGGGAGGCTGGTGGATACCTGGCGGACAACTTCTGGTAGCCCTGCGGGCTAACAGTTGCCCATGGTCAATGGATTGTGCAAGCCTGGTTTATAGTATATTACAGTATTATATTCCATGTTACTTGTTGGATCATCTTTCCTTAATATTATCCACCAGACCCACAAGACTGTCCCAATCAAAGCTTCTCTAGATGGCCACCCCAAGGGAAGCTCATAAGTCCTCTGCAAGAAGTAGGGCCTTCTTTATGGTGGCACCGACTCTATAGAACCAGCTCCCAAAGGAACCCCATCTGGCCCCTTCCCTGCTGACATCCAGGAGTGCGTTAAAAACCTGGCTTTGCAGGGAATTTTTTCACACAGACCCTGGCTGATCAATGTTTTGTTTTCCTCCCTCTACTCTGGTTTTTATATGGCTGTTTTGCACCCTCTCCCTGATTGTTACTGATCATGGTTTTTATGTTTTTGTTTTTGGTTATTCCATGTTTTTCCTGTTGTAACCACGAAGAGTAGTGCTTTTTGTACTAATGGGAGTCATATATAAATTGAAGAAAAATAAAATTTATTGATGGCCATGGCCACTCTTATGATAATGCAATGTTAATGATGTTGCTGTATTTATTCAATTTCCTCTGACATCAACTAATGTACCATAATTCCCCACTCCTCGTATTCATGCTGGTTGGGAAATTATGGGAGGTGTAAGTTAAGAACCGCTGGATATTCTAGTGGTTTTGGGGTTGGGAGTTTGATTCTCTGCTGTGCCTTCTTGACAGGGGCTGAACTTTATGATCCATGGGGACATTTCTAGCTCTATAGTTCTAAGATTATTATACTAGTAATCCAAAAAGGAACTTTTACAAACCTTGTCTAGGAGAGCAGTAAATTTGTATGAGAGCCTCTGGACTGCAATTCTTCACAACACCCACTGCTGAAAATGAATGTAGAGGGACAGTTAGAGGAAGGTGTTTATGGTGTTTCTTTCACTGATACTTTTTGAGTAGCAGCCTCATCTTCAGCCAGAGAGTAGAGGTTCAAATAAGTGAAGATCCCCTCAAGAAGATGATGTTTAAGTGGCTCTGTGGACTAAGGCTATGAAAACTGTTGGCTGCAAAGTCAACAGCTCGGTGGTTTGAATCCCAGGTGCCACGCAGCGGAGCGAGCTCCCACGGATAACCCCAGCTCCTGCCAACCTACCGGTTCGAAAGCATGTGAATGCAAGTAGATGAATAGGTACTGCCATAAAAAGTGGGAAGGTAAAACAGTGTTTCCTTGCAGCCATGCTGGTCATGTGGCCATGGACTTGTACAACACTGGCTCTTCAGCTTGAATACGGAGATGAGCACCGCCCCTAGAGCAGGGGCGTGGTGTGGGGAGGGAAAAGGGGTGGGGCACCCCAGGCGCAGCAATTAGGGGCACCAAAACACCTACCGCCCCCACCATCTCTGAATCCGGCTGCAGGAAAGCAGGTGTGCACGGTGCCTGCCCTCCTCCTTCTCCTCCAACTCTCATTGCAACATGTGGGAGAGGTAAGGCATGTGCGCGCTAATGCACGCATGCGCAGCCACATGCACATGCACCCCACACCCACCCCACGCCCGCAGGGGAGGGCCGGAGGGGCGCAAAAATAAGTTTGGCCCCAGGCACCCCAAAACCTTGCTACGCTACTTCCCTAGAGTCAGATGCCACTAGCATGCATGTGTGGGGGGAACCTTTTAGGAAACAGGCATATACAGAGGCGGGGCCTTGATCCATCTGACCTGGATTGGTCAACTGTGACCAACAGCAGCTCGGTAAGACTTCATACAGATGTTTTTCCAGACCTGCCTTAGAGATGGCTGGAACTGAATCTGCGACCATCTAACGTGCCACACTGCATGCTATACAACTGCATGTTATTCAGCTGCAGCCCATCCTTGGGAAAGATTGCTTGGTGCACCTGAGAGTTATATTGCTTTGTGTACCCGAGAGTTATAACTGTTATAGCTTGGATATGACCAGTTGCAGCAAACGAAAGCTGTTCCATCAGCTTCAAAGATACTCCAGCCCTGTCAAATTCTGGGTCAGTTTGACAGGACTCTCCTCAACAAGGAATTTACTGGTTCAATTCCACTTAGGTAAATTATGATAAAGTGAGTAAAAGAGCAGATTTGTGGACACTTCCACTGTGGGGGCAAATCATAGGATGGGATTTGGCTCCTGCAAACATGGCAATCTATCATGCAATGTCCTATACTGTATAAGTAACTTTTACTTCATTCTGCATGAGTGGAACAGTTTGTTCCCATAATCTAAATAAAATACACCAATATTAGGAAAATGAGTATCCAGAAAGCCACCATTCACACTTGTTTAGAAACTCTTTTGACCCTTAGAACTCAATGGAAACACTTTCTAATATGTAGATCCAGGAAAATATTTGGCCTGCAAGCTATATAGCTCAGCAAGCAGGGGATGAAACTGATGCTAAAGATGCAGATGCCTCTGCCCTACTGACAATCTTAGACCCAATAGAGAAAATTCAAAGAGTAAAAATTCATTTAGAAGAATTTGGGGAAATAACTGGATTATGTGTTAACTGGCAAAAATCAGAAAGTCTATTGTTTAATTATGGAAGAGAAGATCTTAAGATAATGGAAAACTTTGGGCTGAAATGCAGTAAAAGTATTAAATATTTAGGATTAGAACTCTATAAGGAGTTTACCAAGACTAAGGGAAAAATATTTTAAAATTAAAAGAAGAGATGAAAAATAGAATACAAAGCTATACTAAATTGAACTTATCTTGGTTTGGTAGAATAGCAATGATAAAAATAAAGATACTGCCTAAAATTAATTTTATCTTTAGAATGTTACCTGTTCAGTTTGTAGAAAAGGATCTTAAAACTCTCTAAGACATGATAAATAGGTACTGTAATGGTGGGGAAAAAATCAAGAATAAACAAAAGTTTGTGGTATAGATCCCAAAAAGAAGGAGGATTAGGTATACCCAATCTAAGAAATTATTATATAGCTAATCAAATCAGTTGTTTGGGAGAATTCTTATTCAAACCAGGGAAGGTAATATGGTGGGAGTTGGAGTCATTAGACATAAAGGGGGAAATAAATAAATTCTTGTTCAGTGACACTAAAAATATGGTAGAGATTGAGAATCCCCTCCTGAATGGTTTAATGACTACATGGAGAAAATAGAGAAAAATCTTATCACCGAAGGGTTCCCCATTATGTTTAGTAACAGACTCGGAAAATTTTCCTACGAACTTGAAGCATTATTTAGGGTTATTTAAAGCTAAGAAAATAGCCAGATTAAAAGACTGGTTGGCCAAAATTAGAACAAATCAGGATATAAAAACCACTTTGCAATCTACTGATTTAATATGGATAAACTATATCCAGTTAGAAAAATGGACAAAGAATTGGGTCAGAAGAAACAGTCAACTTAGAGAATGTACAAAGTTTGAACAGTTTTTATTATCGCTTGAATCCGACCAGGACAATATAGAGAAAGGACTAGTACGTAAAATATACAAAATAATAGGGGACTCACTGGAAGTGAAGGAGTCAGATTCTCTGAGAGAGATCTGAAAACAAGACCTTAATGTAGAGATAAAAAAAGAAGACTGGGGGAAAATCTGGAACATGAGAGTCTTGAGATCATTATCAGTTAGGATAAAAGAAAATTATTTTAAATTGGTCTCTAGATGGTACTTGACGCCAATTAGGTTTAATAGAATGAACTCTGAATATTCTAAGATTTGCTGGAAATGTGAAAAAAAGATAGGTACATACATGCATCTCTGGTGGGAATGTGAAATAGCTGAAAAGTTTTGGAAAATGATTTTTTAGAGCTAAGTGATATTGATTGTAATCCAGAGACAGCATTGTTATCATTGTTAACTAGTAAATATTATGATGTTACAACCAAGGAACTAATAGCAAATCTTATGACAGCTGCCAGATTAATTATAGCAAGAAATTGGAAATCCAAACTAGATCTCAAGATGGAAGATTGGTATAATGAACTTTGAGATATAGCTATAAATGATAAATTGTCTTGTAGTTTAAAAGTTAAACGAGGAGAAATGAAAAAAGACATTTTTATGACATTTGGGGAAAATTTATAGACTTTGTATTAGTAGAAGGGAAGGGGAAAGAACCGACAAATATTTCAAGACAGTTCTGGAGAAGAGGACTTTGAGAAGATTATTAGAACAACAGACGCTGGAGTAATAAAGAAGAACTCACGGAAGAACTGGATGGTCCCGGGGGTGGCGGTGGGGATGCACTAGTATTGTTATTTGTCTGTTTGTCTTTAAAAATTTAAAAAATAAAATAAAATGGGACTGGGGGCACTACCAAAAAAAAGATGCAGATGTCTCTTGGAAAAACTTCCCTCTGACATGTCACTCATATGATCTTTGAAGGTGTCATCTCAAACCTCTGCCAAATTATAGCATGTATTCAATCCAGAACCAAAATAAGGTTGTGTTTGAGGTGATGAAGTGCTTCATACCAGCTTACCCTGTGTGCTCCAGATGTGCTTCAGCTATCCTGCTGGCCTGGAGAAAAAAGACAGAAAGGTAGGGCAGGAGTGAGAGAAGAGGTTGGGAACGTATTTAGCCCGTCCATCTTTGTTCATAATGTTCTTCCTCTGAGAAAGGTGAAAGACACTTCCCAGCAGAAACTGACTATTCATCTTCAGAAGGAATGTTACATCAAAAGAAGGCTCTGTGAATATGGAACAGATGTTGTCTATTAGAACGGTAACTATAGATTTTGCTGCCCCGTTGACTTGGGTTACACGACACTAGCACATGCTTGGTGAGGATAGAGGAATGGTTAGGAACACGTGGGTCTGATGGCCATATTGGTTCTCTCCACTTAGCTTGCCTAACCGGGGTTGGGGGGGAGAGACCACTGGGGACAATGCATGTGCTCATCCAGGGGCAAATTTATCCACTGTGCAGCCATGTCCAAACTTCAGCCCTCCAGATGTTTTGGACCACAACTCCCACAGTCCTTTGCCATTGGAAATGCAGGCTTGGAATTCTGGGAGTTGTGGTCCAAAACATCTGGAGGGCTGAAGTTTGGACATGCCTGCTAGGTGAAAGCTCCTGTTATACTATCTTAATTGTGGCTCTGCTGTGAATGTAGTTTTGTGGCTTAAGTCTTTGGATGAGGAGCCAGAGGTCGGGAGTTCAGGTCCCCACTGTGCCTCCTTGATGAGTTGGCGTCAATGATCTGTAGGGTCCCTTTCAGCCCTGCAGTTCTAACATAGCTGAGTTTTTTCTCTCACAAATGTCCACCAGTGGCATCCAGAAAGATATGACGAAGATAGATCACTGCAAAAGATGGGTGCTGTTTACTAACTTTCAGACTTTCAGAACAATCCTAACTGGACAAAAAAGTCCAGCTGTGTTGGCCATGGACCAGTTCCAAGGAACCCAGATTTCATTTAGGACTAAACTTCTCCTGGCTTGTCTTTGCTTATTATTTTATTTAAGCATCACAAATATGTGTTTGTGCTGATATTGTGGATTTGTCCTTGGGCGGGAGAAGGTTTGTTTAAAATCTCTTTCTCAGTCCTTTCTCTGGCCTTTTTGAAGGTTTTCTTCCTTCAGATCTTTCCAGCAGAGAGGTTGTCCCTACAGATCACTCTGCTATCAGATCTATGAGGATCAGATAACACATGAAAGCATTTTGTCTTCTCCTCGCAAAATTATCCTCCTGAGGAAATGAAAGTATTTTCCTTCTGTTTATATTATTTCCTAGTTCAGGATCTCAAACCATGCACAAACTAATTTGCCAAATGTCATTTATGTGACCTTGTGGTGGAATAAACAATTTTCCTCTTAAGAGTCCATTGCTTCTGAAGGGGCAGAAGTGAATTTCTCCCCTTGAGGTTATTGGGAGGGAATGTAACCTATATAAGGGTAATTTGGACTGGAATTGGCAACTGAGAGACATTAACATGCAAAATACAGTGCCAGACTGTCATTCACGGATAAGGCTGCTTTAACGTTCTGCATTATTGCTCGCTTCTTGGATGGGGAGCTGGTTATGACATCCCTCAAAGTGCAACACTTGGCCTTCCAAATTTACTTCCACTACATACCAACAATCACAATTGCCATCAGCGAACATCATTGGATATTATAACCTTGAACCACGACTCATAAAGAGTTCCAGCTTTGCATTTGGGTTGCCCATCATACCTTTCCAGATTGAATTATCTCAGCCCACTAACTGAAATTAACTGGCACAATTGTTTCTGAGCAATACTCAACATATAGTAGACTAAATCATCAGGACAAACTAAAGATAGATATATCAATGGGCACAAACTGCTGGTTTGGAACTTCAGGATGGTTCTTTCACTGTCAAACCAGCGTGATGCTGTTCCAAGCCCCTGAGTGGGTACCTCCGCTTGCAGGCACCCACTCAGAGATAGCACCCTGGCTTCCCCATCCCGCCTCCTCCGTCACTCCCTCTGAATGATGCTCACCCAAGAAAGTGGGGCTGGAAAGCACCAAGCACCTGTTCAGCCACTAAATGAACCAGCTGGATCTACTGAACCAGGGATTCGTTCTCATCTCTACCATGTGTGTTGCAATAACATTCTGAACATACATGATATGTGTTGCGACATACTACTGGCCATGGATCCTCAGAGTCAAGCCTAAACATGACTGACATCCTTATATATTCCTTTTATTATAATCCTTGTAAAATTCAGGCATAATCTTATTCATCAGCCTTATTTTTGCATAGATTTTGTTCTGCAACTTGCTAGCAAACTTGCTAGCAACTGCTAGCACCCTGGTTGATAAAATAACATTTGCTACTGTTTTAATATATTTTTATTTATTTCATATCATCGGGATCCCTACATAGGATAGGGGATGGGTGGGGTGGGAAATCTAAGGATAAAACAGGGAAAGTTCAAGTGGTATATTTACAATATGTTTCTATATATTAATACACAGACTATATTTTAATTGAATAGTGTTGGAGTCTCTTTTTTTTAGCTATTTAGTTCTTTTTCGTAAAAGGTATATAGTGGTTTCCAGCAGTCTCTTGCCTTCTGTAACTCTTTGTCCTTTATCAGTTCTGATGTTATGTCCATTTCAGCTGCTTCAAAGAATTTTTCCAAAAGTTCTTGTCTGGTTGGTGTTTCTGCAACTTTCCAATATTTGGCATATGAAATTCTTGCTATTGTGACAATATACAGTAACAAATGCTTTATCTTAACATTCTTAATTTCTGTCATAATATTCAATAGAAATATTTCTGGTTTAAATGGAACTGTATAACACAGCATTTTTTGTAAGATCTCATGTACCATTTTCCAATATCTCTTTGCTACATCACAAGTCCACCACATATGATAAAAAGACCCTTCTTTGTTGTTACATTTCCAGCATTTATCTGAGGTATTTCCATATATTTTTGCTATTTTTTGTGGTGTCATATACCATCTATAAAACATCTTATATATGTTTTCTTTTAAATTTATTGCCTTAGTAAATTTTACATTACACTCCCATAACTGGCTCCACTGTGCTAATTCAATATTATGTCCTAGGTTTTGTGCCCATGTTATCATACAGTCTTTCACAATTTCGTCCTGCATTTTCAAATCTAACATGTATTTATAAATTTTCTGAATCAGCTTTCCCTCTGTTCCCAAGAGCAGTTTATCCAGTTCAGTTCTCTCTATATAAAAACCCACTTTCTTATCTTTAATAAACCTCGAGGTCAATTGTGATTTTGCCCACCAATCTAACGTCACTTTTGGGTTTTGAAATTCTTTCTCTGATTTTAGTTCCTCTTCATTTTTCAGTATCTCACAGTATCTCACTAATTTGTTTTCACTCATCAGTGTTGGTTGTGTAAATGCTTCTATTGGTGACACCCATCCAGGTATTTTTCTATAAACTTGTCTCTGAATATTTTCCCACATCCAACAGAGTGCTTTTCTCACCATGTGATTTCCAAAATATTTCTGTTCCTTAGCCTTCTTATACCAAACAAACGCGTGCCACCCCAACATTTGCTACTAATAGAGCAGTCTCTTAGTAGCTGATGAACCACGTTCCACACAATTTATCCTCACCAATAGAGATGTGCATGAATAAAAAAAAAATGGCATTTCATTTGTTGTTTGTCGTTTGGAGGGTCCGTTTCGGTTCGTTTCTGTTTTTTGCGAATTTTTGCAAAAAATTCATTTTCATTTTCGTTTGTTTGTTACCATTTCGTTACCATTTATTTCAATTTTTTTGTGATTTTTTTAGGATTTTAAGCCATTCACTTGTATTGCAGTAACGGAAACGAAACGCATGACAAAATTTCCGGTGTTTCTGTTCGTTTCATTTCATTTTAGAGACAAAATTTGTTTGTCGTTAAGTTGTGTAACGAAATGAAAAAACGAAAACAGAAACGAAAAATTGTTCGTTTTGTGCCCATCTCTACTCACCAACTGACAAACCATGAATCAGTTCATCAGTTCATTTTGTTGTTTTTGTGTTGTTGCAGTCGTGACCAACTCTTCGTGACCCCATGTCCATGGAGTTTTCTTGGCAGGAATACTGGAGTGGCTTGCTACTCCAGGAACCTACAGCACCTGGTATTCCATGGTGGTCACCCATCCAAGTACTAGCCAGGCCTGATCCTGCTTAGCTTCTGAGATTAGGCGAGATTGGATGTACTCAGGGCATCTAGGCAGCTCTCATCAGTTCACGGGACTCTAAAAAACCCCAAATCATCTCTTTGATGGGAAGGGTTTGGATTCATCATAGCTTCGGCTCAACTAGTCCTTCACCACATTAGCAAGTGAGAACTGTGCTCTAAAACTTCCATTTCCAAGCTTTGCCCAAAACTATTGAGGGAAGCACTAAAAGCTTACAAGTGCCTCTTTTCTGCAGAGTGAAAGTGCAATTATAATCCATCAAATAGCAGCTGCCTTCTCATGACATCAAACATCTGTGGCCTGTGAAATAGCACTATCAGCTATGGGATTTTCCCATTTTTACTGGCCAGGATGAAAACACAGGAAATTTATCTTTTTGACAGTCTTCTAGAAAACATTTACAAAGTTGTTTACAAAAGTGTAACGAGTATCAACCCACTTCTGATAGCCAATGGCTGCTAAGCTACCAGGAGTGTAGAACTGACATTCAGTGGAGGAGTGTCTGTTTTCTTTCTGGGTCCAGGGGTGGGACTTGGCACCCTTGGGTTTGGTTAAATGGCACAGAACTCTGGACAGGGAACTGTAAACCATCTCTACAACATTCACTGAACCAGGAGGAGAGAGTTCATTCTCAACTTTTAAAGCAAGAAAGCAGAGAGTGGTAGAGACTGCAAAGCAGAAACACTATGAGTACTGCCGGCAAAGTAAGTAGACAGTTTCAGTTGCTTTGAAACTTGGAGAAGTTTTTTAAAATTATATTGATCTGAATTTTGCACTTGACTTGTTAGAACATTTTTTTTTTAATGGACAGCTCCCAGGAGACCAAAACGTATCTTTCCCAAGCTCATTTTCTTCACTGGCATCCATAGGATAAAATAAAGTTTGTATTGTGCTCTGTTCTGTATAATACTTCTTAAGGTCATTTTGGCTAAAAAAAAAAAAAATTCTAGTCGTTATTGCTCTGCAAATGTGCTTTATAAATGGAAAGTAATGCAAAAGTTATGGATATAAAACAATCCAAAGAGTGCAAAAAATAGCAAACTACATCTCCACCAAACGTCAGCACAAAGATATATGCAATGCACAACTTAGTAGCTGGAGGAATCTTTCTATTTAGGAGAGAATGAAACCGTAGACAATGAAGGTTTTGTGAAGGCTTAACTCTCTGAAGTCCAAATAGGGATTCTGAATGCAAATGAGTTTTTAAAAGTCTCATTGTCAGCAAGATCATGGGGAAATTAACCACAATCCCTTGGTATCACCATGATGGCTAGAGGATTCTGGAGGTTGTAATTTGAAAGGAAAATTTCCTAGCTCAGGTTAAAATGCAAGTCAAATTTAATCCAAGTAATGTAACATCTGAGCTCACTGGATAGCTCAGTGTTGTAGGCATCTGGCTGCGGAGGCATAGGCTGGGAATTTGACCCCCTCCCCAACTCCACCTCCTGGGAGAAGAGCCAGCTGGTATTGACTTGGACAAGTTGCACAATCCCAAAAGAAGGGAATGCTAAGCCACTTCTGGGTAATTTCTGTCTGGAAAACCCTTAAAAGGGTCTCCATATGTCAGTATTATTGACTAGATGTTAAATGAAATAAAGTAAGATCCCACTTACATTAGTTGAAAATGCAACCACTTAATTGATTCAGCACAGTTGCCAACAATCAGCAGTGCTTAATATTTATTGGTTTTTTAAGTAATATATTACATCTGACTTCCAAGTGCTTCTCATTCTTCATGGTCCTATGGGACTAGAGAATGAGATCATATGCTTTGAATGGCTCTTTTTATTTTACATCTGGATGCATAAATATCACAAGCAAAGTACTGCATTCTTTTCAAATGACATAATAAAACAATCTAGCATTGTGCAACTCCATGTGAGATCCAGAGAGATGTCAGCTTAGCCACAAGATGGAACACAGATAAAGCAATACAATATTTCCTTTATATTTCACCCATCCTTGGAGCTACTCAGCAAAGTCCAGATGGCTCGCACTAAGACAGGAGGGTATGCAACATTCTAGCAAGCCAATGTCACAGCCTTGTTCTTAAAGGTGAAAAGGTGGATGTTGTCCCCTCTAAAGAGGTGAGCCCAATTTCCTAACTGTTGTTTATGATTAATGGTTTTCCTGCCTTCTCCATAATCATCTTGCCCCAGGTTGTGCAGGGAACAACTCTTTCATTTGTAGGACGTTGAAAACAGTTGTGAGAACCAAGTCCGTCCAGGGCCTTTTTGAAAAGCTGTCCTTCCCAAAATGAATGGCTAGCAACTGTGTTGAGGTCTCCACAACAGCTTTCTCATGAAGTTGAATGTTTCTGGGCATCTGACAGCAAAACCTCTCACAAATTACCAAAAGGTGGCTAGATGGCTGCTGCTAATCTAACTGTCCAGACTGATGCCCAGACATGCCCCTCCATCCTGAAGAGGATGCTGTGGTCAGAGATAGAATTCTAAGTGGTAAAGACTCTTGAGCTGGTTAGTATAATCCTATTGGCATCCAGTTGTAGGAAAGGTCCTGGTCCAGCCAACCAGCTTCTGAACCTTACCACCACTGGACTGTTTTTATAGATTTTAGGAGTACTTCTTTGGAAGCACTATCTCCACCAACTGGTAAATTTTCATCTTGTCCACACTTGCCAAGCAGCCATGGTTGTTGTTCCCGTCTTGAAGCAATTAGCAGCAAATTCAGCTGACAAAGCCTGTCACTCTTGTTCCCTTTCTGAAAAATTTTGGGAATGGATACTAAGCTAAACATAGGCCATTTTCAGGAAGGAATATTTGGTTCACTGACTGAGTGGTGATTGGTCAAGTAGTATTCATGCCTACCTGGACCTGGATTCCTTCATGATCACCACCTCCTGGCAGATGCCATTCCATCTTAAGTTGCAGTTCCTCGAAGAAAGCTTAAGAAAGGATGCCCTCCTCATCAAAACATCCAAAGCAGGGAGAACTCCTAGAGACAATGGCTGTACTTAGAGCTGCAGACTTTAGTTTTCAAGAGATGTGACTGAAGCAATCTTTCTGTAATGGTACCTGTAATGTGTTCTGCTTATATATCACCCCGTAGTGCTTAAAGCCCTTTCTGGGTGGTTTACAATTTAATTATGCAGGCTACACATTGCACCCCCAAGCAAGCTGGGTACTCCTTTTACCAACCGCAGAAGGATATAAGGCTGAATCAACCATGAGCTGGCAACCTGAGATTGAACCCCAGGCCGTGCGCACAGTTCTAGCTGCAGTACAGCAGTGCAGTTTGGCCCTAAGACCTGTAAGACTTGGTAGCCATTAATAGTTGCTCCACACTAGTAACTTCTCTGGGACACACTGCCTGGCTTGGAAGTCTTTCTTCAGATCCAGCCTCTGCATGGCCATCTCTCTAAGAGGCCATGTTACTTGCCTACAGTTACTTGCCTACAGAACCAGACTGATTCTCTGGGCCTGGCTGGTTTTCTGGGGAGTCCTCCAGTCTGATCTGTCACTCCCATCTTTGCTACAGCTGGGAAGCAGGATTCTCCAGATCACTTGTGTGATGTGTGACTGTTGTAGCAGGGACCCTTCTAATGATGGGGAGACATAATTTGTCATCCTTCCTACACCCCCACCTAAGACAGGGAATTCATGAGAGCTGGTATTTCCCTATTTGCAATTGATATTCATGGTCTTATCAAAAACAAAAGAGCTGTTCTGACATAAATCCCAGTAAGTCAACATAATGACTGTGTACTGTTTGCTGCGAAAAGCAAACTTAAAATGACTTTTTGAGTATTGTCCTTGGTGCCCGGTTAATGGATTTTCCCTTCAGGATGGAAATGCGATAGATCAGCTTGCATTCTCTTTGGACTTCTTGGGGCTCATTTCTAAAAGTAATAACTGTCAGGTTTGGCAATCATAGGTCATGATGCAGATCATCCAAACCATGCCATCAGTGATACATGTGCCAGAATTATATGCCAGTGTGGACACTTTGAAAGACTAAAGACTCCTAAATATGTGTGCCTAACAGAATACCCAAGAAGAGATTGATTTACATGTGTCTACTTATATTTTTCAACTTCTTACTGCCTTAGCAACAGAACTGGTATTCTTTTTATTACTCAAAAATACAGAAACTAAAATGTCTGACTGAACTCAGTCATGAACCTATCTCTGTTCTCTCTTCATTGTGCAGAAGCAGATCCCCTCAGACACGCAAACATTACTTCCAAAGCTAACATTGTGTGATTAATTTTTTTGTTATATTTTATAGCCGTCTTTAAAAAGCAGTTGGGTAAAGTTTATAATGTCAAAGGCAACAATAGTTAGTTACCATTTACTCAATGGATTTTCTCCAGCTGGGATTAATTGTCAGACTTAACTCAAGTGGTTCATTATTTAGAACTAGTTGCTCTTATGTTCTTCTTTCACCCCTTAAGTTTAAAGCTTCATATATCTGATAATCATTTACTAGTTCTTCTAGTTCATTATTTGCGTAAGACTGTGTTTAGATTCCTCCAGAGGTTTGCTAGGAAAAATGTTGTGGATAAAGTTAAGTGAATGTTGTTGTACATTTCGGTAAAAGTTTCAGATGACATAATGTTAGGTCAAATGATATATCAGTCCTACACATATCTCTCTGTGTTGTATGCTATCATTCTGATTTACAACAGCATATGTATTCATGTCTCCCAAAAAGTCCATTAACTGGACAGCTCAGGTCTTTCAAACTAAAGGTCTCTCTTTACTGGTTCAATTCAGTCCCTCTTATGCTTGGTCCTCCTCCTCTCCTACTGCCACCCACTTTTCCTAGCATCCAGTGAGACATGTCTTCTTATAATATGTCCAAAAGACAAGAAACCCAGTTTAGTATTTTAGGTTGTAATGAGAATTAGACTTCACTTAAATTGAGAACTCATGTTCTTGTCCTTTCAGTGGACCAGAATATCCATCAAGTTTTTACCCTAAAGTTTTACATTTTTAATGTCAAGTTTTTTTCTTACCGGCTTTCTTTACTGTCCAAAGAAAGTTGTGACACATGTCTAAGGTGAAGGATGAGTGAAAACAAGAGCACCATCCATAATTCAACACACTTATTTTATTTATTTATTTTTGAATATTTTTACCCCACCTTACTCCTTGGAAAAGGACCCAAGGCAGCTTACAATAATGAGGGAAAATATACAGTCCAGAACATTTAAGACATATTGAAGTTTAAGAACAGGGAATGAGAAGAGGGATCTTAGAATATTAAAAGATAACATTAAAGCTACAAAGAGCAAGCGTAAATAAAAATTCCATTGTGAGGGTTGGAAACTAACATGGAAATCACTGGTGTTCTTACAAAATCAGGCAATGCAATCATGCAAGGTAATCCATCTAAGTCACATAATAGGTAGTCCATCATTCAGGGAAAGCTTGCCTGAAAAGGAAGCTCTTTGTCTGCAGATAACAATTTATGAATGACAGAAAGCAGCAAAGACTCCTGAGAAAGATAAAAGAAAAACATTCAAAAGCAGAAATAAAGGTTAAAGGGGGGGGGTCATAGCTACAGAATCAGATAACTTAAATGTTTACAATTAAAGCTTCGCCATACCTTGGTTGAACGTTTAACTAAAGTGGAAACAGCAACCAAGAAATCAAAAGATTAGCAGCTTGAAGGAACTAGAAAAGTGTAAGGATGTGAGGATGTGTCACTGGAGAGCAAGATCAGCATATACAGGCCAAAATCCTCTTTGTTAATTAAAGAGCCTGGGGTGGGGGGAGCAAGCACGCATGCACCAACCCAGTATGTGTGCATGCCCCTGAAAATTGCTGCAGGAATCTTTTATTCAGAATGTGCCAAAACATATAACTTGGCTTATATTGTGCAATTTCAGCCATAAAATACAGTGGCCAAATCCAACTAGTGAGCACTGGAAGTCTGACTAAGGAGGTTACTTCATATCCCGTTTGTCCCTCCTTGCTGTCCTCCTTGGGACCAGTACAAAAAACCCTTACTTCACGTCCATAGCGTGACAACCAAAGTTTTCTTGACCACGCCCCTGGAACCGGGAACAGAGCGTGACAAGCTGTACCTGCCCCATGGGCTGGGGAATTTTCTTGTCACGGTTTGTTCCCGGTTCCTGTTCCGAGACAAGGGATTGTGTGGTAACAACTGTCATGCAACAACCAGTGTCCACCTAGTGGTCAGTGGCTGAAACGGCATTCAACATTAGTTTCCCTTTGGGAAACGCCATGCAAAAGATAGTACTGAAAATTCTGTAGCATTGATGTGTAAATCCCGGAAGACCAGTAAATCAAAATATCGAAAAAGTTTTATTTACAATATTTAAAAAAGGACTAAGAAAGCAAGACAAATTCAGAATTTCTCACGGAACAAGACCATGAAGTAACAGTTGTCATGAGACAAGTGATCACGCCCGTCAGTAAATGGAAACAGGGATTGAACAGGGACAAAACCATGTGACCACGTACAAACATAATTGCGGAACAAGGTAGGACGTGAAGTAACTGCCTAAGAGTAACATACTGGTAGTCCTGGCAGTAGATACATGTTTTCAGGAGTTGAGTTTGTACTGTACACCATGTGTCTGGAAAGTAAAACAGTAAACTAGTTCTCTTAATTGTAAAGCTGCAACAATACTTTTGGTTTTGTTCTTGGTTTCATTTAATGTTATAATTGCAAAAAAAAATGACCAAGGCAAACGCAGTATTACGTTTGGGGAGGGGGCTGTTGGGATGAGAGAGGTTTCAGCTGATTATATTGTAAGGTAGCCTAAGGAGTCATCATTAGTTAAGTAAACTATCATTCATACACAGTGGGACATGAGAAGCTGCTTAACATTGGCTGAAATTGTCTTGCTTAGCATAGGAAGTTGCAATGAGAGCAGAGCTATTGAATCAATGAAGATTTGGTGAGTCAACTCCCCAAATAAGGGAAGTTGATTCAGTGGACCTACTGCCATGTAATTTATTAAGCTAAGCAACAGAATACAGCATCAGCCATGATGTTGGACTCCTGGATATAAGCATACATTGACTTGGATATATTTTTTGAATCCCCTCACTTCACAACAGCAAATGCAATGTTTTAATTCAGTGGAGACCATCAGGCCCCGGTTACTCTGGAAAAAAAAAAGAACAGCTTAAACTTTTGCCCTCGTAAATATGGCAAAGGAAGTCTCCTCTATAGCTGTAACAAAACAAAGCAAAACCACAGTTATGGGTTAAAGAGTTCCCTCTTTATTCATTTCAACAACTAGAATGGAATGATTGTTGCCAAAGTTAAGAACAAAATGTCGTAATATAGGACAAACATGAATGAGTGGAATATCATCTGTTTTAGTTGTTTCATTTCTGCCTTGACTTTCTGCAAAAAAACCCACCAGCATTAACATTGCTAGCAAAACAAATTAAGCAATAAAACTATTAAAAAGTTGCTTAAATGAATTAAATAATGCCACTGTCAAAGCAATTTAAAAGGACAGCTTGAGGCACTAGGTGCCCATGGCCCTTTCTGAAGGCAGCAAGAGAGTACTCTGAGTGTCGCACACAACATGAGCACCATACCAAAGAAATTTCTCTTCCCAAGATCTGCTAACTGCACATTTGAAGATGGAGTACATGATATCGAGCAGACACGTCCTCCTGAACATATCAACAAAATGACAGGTTCATAGCCAGAACAGGTGCTTCCATAGAGAGATAAATTCTGAGGCCTTTTTGTCCTCTAGAAATTATCTACTTGACGCAAAGGAAAAAATCAGTTTGACCATTAGTATTTCTCATGTTGGAGATATGTGCCGTAGGCCATAAATGCCTTACTGTTAGTATCGGTACTACTGTACTGATAAGATTTCAAGCTTGCTCAAGTGTTACATTCAATAATCAATGTCATTCAGTCCCTTGCTTTCTGTTTTCACAGGTCATTAAATGCAAAGCAGCCGTTGCTTGGGAAATTAAGAAACCCTTAAGTATTGAACAAATTGAAGTGGCTCCACCAAAAGCCCATGAAGTTCGCATTAAGGTAGATCAAGGGGGCGGGGGGGGGGGAAGGTTGATAGATGTTCAACAAATTTAGCATTCATCTCTGATGCATTATTCTGTTTCCTTTGTTTACTGGAAATATTTAAATAGCTATAAAAATATAACTGTCACAAAGGGGGGAAATGAAAGAGTTATGAAATTGATTTCAGATCATATTTTGCATTCCAGTCTTAGAATATAACTGATGCAATTCTAAGAGGGTGGTTGCCTTGTAACTTTTATAATATGACATTGGTTTTGAAAAGGAGGAAAAATTAAAATATAAATGATTCGTGGTGCTTTAATTTGCAGAACATATTAAAGAAAGTGTAATGGAGATTAGATATAATGGGGATTACATACCCTTTTAAACCATATTATATGAAATTTTTGCCTCTTCTTTTAAAGCATTGTTTCATATTTTTGCACAGATTTTGGCTACAGGGATATGCCGTTCAGACGACCATGTGATCAGTGGTGCCTTTGAAATGCCTTTACCAATGGTTTTGGGTCATGAAGCAGCTGGTGTTGTGGAGAGTGTTGGAGAGGGAGTGACTTGTGTGAAACCAGGTACGGCAAAAGACAAGGGAAGCTGAATTTCACAAGAGACATTAGGCTAAACTCTTCTATATATTTAGTATGTAATTATGATCAGGTCTTCATCAAAAGCTGGAGACATGTGTTTGTCTTAGCTGAAGATCTTCCCACCTTTCGGAGGTTTTGTTCTGTGATTGGTCACTGGAAGGTAAACATGGGCTTCATTTGCAAATCTGATAACTCTGGAGATAATGTTTAAGAAAATATTGTCACTGGAGATCAAATACGCTTTCATGTTCTATTAATGAGCTCAGCATCGTGTAATTTGACCTACTAAAAGGCACTTTGCATGTAGAAACATCTAATTTGCTTCACAGCTGAAATGATGGTGGCAAAACAAATAGAAAGCTGTGATCATGGTTTAAACATTGTGGTCACATGATGATTTTGTTTAAAAATGCAATTATGAGGTAGGTTTTTTTAACTCTTACGCACACCTTTCCTTCAGTGCTGGAGAGGTGAGCCATTATCTTCACACAATAAATACCTGACCTCCCTTTCTTTGTGTTTGGTAAACAACTGTTGTAGGCCTGTATTGGCAGGAATTCTAAAATGACATTCAAGGAACAGAGTACGGTCTGATTCATATGTTAGTCCCAACTACAATAGATCCACCAAACATACACTAAGGCTGCTATCTCACCTGGGGAAGATCTTGATCTTCTGAAGGTCCAGCTTTTCCTCTTCATCCCGTCACGTGACTGAATATGTGGGATAGCAATTCCCACGTACAAAGCTGTTTTTTTAAATTTTAAAGTGCAGTTCAGCCTCATGGCCAGCAGGTGGCGCTAGCATTTTTAAAAGGACCATATGGCTGGTGGAAATTAAAACAAAGTGCACTCCATGGAGCTTCCTGGTGCTCCGAGGCTCAGGGAAAATTAAAAAATAAATTAAAAAACAGCGCCAATTGGCCCCACGAACAGCTGGTCGGTGCTATGAGGAAAAAAAAGAAGAAGAAACCTGGATCAAGTCAAACTGAGTCAGCAGGTCTAGTCTAGTTGGGGCTCAAATTGAATTTAACCCTATGTTTTCAATTATTTTTAATTTGCTGTGGCCTGTGACTGCTACCTGTCAAACTGGACTGTAGATCCCCAACTAAGAAACATTTCAACTAAACTTCATAATTATGACTCTTGTTTTTGGAAGGGCAAAAGCTGACTGCAGTTCAAAGACTACCGTAATTTGACAGTTAAGACAGTGGTTTATGGTTCCTAGCTAAACTACATATCTTTCTTTTAAAGTCAATATATTTCATAACATTCATCTCCTAGTTTTTAAATGTCTCCTCTAACTCTCTATCCTATGCCGAAACCAAAGACATCACATTTTCAATTGTGTGACACATTCTGATTAAACCAGAATCAAAGGTTTTGAGTGTAGCCACATACACACTCACTTGGAAGCAGTCCCAGTAGGGCTTACATGTTATAGACATGCATCTCATCAGGCTTTCCGCTTTCCGCTATTTGCTTACATTTGGTCTGCTAGGAGTCCATGATCATCAAAAACTATGCTTACAAGACAAAACTTATGGGCTCAGCCTGTAACAGTAAAATCATTTATTTATTTATTTATTTATTTATTTATTTATTTATTTATTTATTTATTTATTTATTGAGTTTATATCCCGCCCATCTTCCCGCGGGGAACTCTGGGCGGCTAACAGGGCTGAACAAGTCAGCATACCAACAGACAATAAAAGCAAGCAATTTAAGAACAGGAAAGGCAACTGGGCATCATAAAACAGGCAGGCTCTGCAGCAACAAATTGTCGGGCGAGCATTACAGATGGCGGGGGGGGGGAAGAGCAAATAATAGGACACTGTGTTTATTTAATTTAGAAGGCTTTGCGTAAAAGGGTGAGAAGAGGCTTCCATAAATAGAAATGCACACAGTGTAGTTGAAATCTCACAGCTTTGTGCATGCAAGGTTGGTGATATAATTAGCAATTGCCTTTTATAGCTAATTAAATGTTTCTGATCCCACCCACAGCATTTGTACTGTTATGTTTGATTTTTTTTGACATTAACAACACCCAACACCCTAATCCCGAGGCCCGAAAAGTCTTCCCAGGACAAAAAGGCTCCCTAGTGAGCCTTGGAACCCAGGTCTGGTGACGTGAAATATCCAATTAGCTATAAAAAGATGCAGCCAACCAGAAATGTTTTTAGGTATAAAGCTTATTAAGCATCCAGAGTGCACCTGAATGTAACATTGTTTTGCAACTGAATGCCATACTTCACAGATCTATCCATGCATATAAACTTGCATAGATTATTACAACATTTAAAACTCTTTATTTTTCCCTTTATCCCTAGGTGACAAAGTAATTCCACTTTTTGTTCCTCAGTGTGGAAAATGCAGCTCTTGCCGAAGTACCAGAGGCAACCTGTGTTCCTCAAATGAGTAAGCTTCATTCGTGTTTTGTTAGCAAAGACGAGCATCTTCACTTATTCTGTCATGTTTATTATTTAACAATAGGTAAAAGGGAATGAATTAGGAAATAAATTAACTTTGTTGCTATTTGTTCTTCTTTTTCTTTTAGTGTACACCACCCCGAGTTCCATTTCGGAAGATGGTGGCGGTATATAAATATAATAATAAATAATAAATAAATAATAAATGTAGTTCATCTTCTATCTTTGCACCTTAATGGTAAACCCCCCCCCAATACCTTCAGTTGCCATTTGCCTCAGGAAAGTGGCTTGGGGTGTATCTGTAACCAGTGCAGTAAAAAATTACCTTTTTTGACTGCATCTCAGAGCATTCTCCAACAGCTATGAGGACTAGGTGATTCTGTAAGCAGTAGCTGCTAAAAGCAGTCTTGTCAGGCTATACATAAATGCTGAAAAAATATATAATATGAAATAAAATCACCGCAGATCTGTCTGAAATTCTATAGGGAGTCAGGTCTGGTGTCTTTTGAAACTGGTATTTATTTTTTTGAGAAAATTCCACTTTGGGCGTAGGCAAATAGCATGTAGATTTTTCCTCAAGGCCACAGTAGAGCAGAAACAGTTAAATTTGCTTGCAGGTCTGTGATGATCCCAGGAATTACCATCCTTTCCCCACCCCTGTAGCTGATGGTTTTGCACATTTCTCAACTCAGAAAAGGCACATTAAATAAATAACAGCTTGCCGTCAAGTCGATTATGACTTATGACAACCCTTCCCAAGGCGTTCTAGGTAGAATACTAAGAAAAGGGATTTCCATTTCTGTCTTTTGAGTGTGTTTTGGGACTGTACAGCTTGCCCAAGGCCACACAGGCTGACTCTTCTGCCAGGAGGAACTGAGGTGCCAAATTCTAGCTGCTCAGTCAGATCCTCCTAAACCACTAGGCTTTCCAGCCCGCTGCTTTAAAAAGAAAGAGGCTTAGGGAGGCTTTTGAGACAGGCCTTAGCTGACAGTTTCCCTTCCTTACCTGAATTTATTCACTTTAGTTTCTGCATTTTTGGCACCATTTTAATCTTTTTTTTCTCCTCATGTTACATTTTATGTTGATTTTTATCTTGTTTTATTATTATTTTATGTTTCTTTATTGCAATGCCTGGCTTTTTGCCATATGTAAGTCACCCAGAGTAATGTGTATGTACTAGCAGGGTTCAGGAAAGAATGTAAATAAATAAATTTTATATCTATTTTCAGCCATCGGCCTTTGTGAGGTCCCATTTTGTAAAATCTCTCTTGGTCATCTCCCTGTGTCTCTTTTGAACAGCCTGAGTGCAGCCACTGGATTAATGCCTGATGGCACCTCCAGGTTCACTTGTAAAGGGAAGAGTCTCTACCAGTTCATCAGCACCAGCACCTTCACCGAATACACCGTGGTGCATGAGAACTCAGTGGTCAAAATTGATGCCGCTGCCCCACTGGAAAAAGTGTGCCTGATCGGCTGTGGGTTTTCTACTGGTTATGGTGCAGCAGTTGAAACAGCCAAGGTGATTTCTAGACCCTTTTTTAAAAGAATATATGTATTGTTTAGGTAAAAATGTAGCTAGGCACACATTTTATGTAATTTATGGGCATCATTGATGCCTGTTATGTGTCCCATTCGCTAAACACCTTCAGTGTTTAGTATTAGAGACAGTATAATATCTCATCGCTCTGTATTTTTCATTGTTAGCATTAGTCTCAAAACTGTGTGCACACACAAGAGATGTTTATCTTTCTCTGTACATTTGTATTTTTGGTTCTATGACTAGCTCTAATTATAGTTTCATTGTGTATTGCCCTAGATATCTTGTAAGTGGAGGACATAATTCATAAATTTACAAAAGGAATAAACACACACCTCTGTTTTAGAGCATAACAGATTTGTTGATGCTGCCATTTACTTCTCTTTTGGATCTGAATCAAACAGCATCTGTTCGCTCTCCTGTCTTGCTTTACCATCAAGATCCTGAACTCGAAAAATACTTTAAACTGACTAAGTATCACAGACACCAGAGTCTGGAAATGTTTTTCTGTCCACATTTGTTGGGGCATTTGAGAATTATACTCCAAGAAAGGACTAGGCATTGCTTTCAAGAGAAACTCAGTGTGCCGTAATAGGTAAGCTGATGTCAAGAGTTGGACCCAGCAGTTTCTGCATGCAAATAGTATTCACTACCACTGAGCTATGGTCATTCCCCTGAGCTTTAGAAAGTTTTGTATCATCACAGCCTCCTGCGTATAAAGGGTAAATGTCATATTTTTCATATACTGTACTAGAATGCCGACCTATCTCAATGTTGTTATATCTTTGTACCATGTGTGCAATGATACAACATATTTTCATCTTATGGTTTTCCAGGTAGAACCCGGGTCTACCTGTGCAGTCTTTGGCTTGGGGGGAGTTGGCCTCTCGGCAGTCATGGGATGTAAGGCAGCTGGAGCTTCCCGTATCATTGGAGTTGACATCAACAAGGATAAGTTTCCCAAAGCGAAAGAAATGGGAGCCACCGAGTGTGTCAACCCACTGGACTACAAGAAGCCCATCAACGAAGTGCTATTTGACATGACAAATGGTGAAGGTGTAGACTATTCATTTGAGGTGATTGGGCGCACAGATACCATGGTAGGTGGCTTTAGCAATGTTCAGATTCAATAAAAAAAGATAATGTAGAAATGCAGTAAGTGAATGTATCAGGTACAGAATGCCTTTAGAGATGTATACATACTCACCTCCCCATCCAGACTTCTTTCCTATGAGGTAATTTGGAAGGGAGAATAAAAGCAAATTCTGGTCCTGGGCATTGCCTTAGATATGGTGAATTTTCAGCCCACAGGTTGAATTCAGCTAGTCTGCTCAGATCCAAATTACATAGAAGTCACAGGGGGCTGAGATAAAAATGCATTTTTCTTGACCTTGAAAAGAAAGGTCAAGTGCCCCAACTAAAAAAAAATGATGAATTTTTTCACTCCTGCAACAGTGTGAAAAGGTCAATGCCCTTTTGTTGCCAACATCACTAAGAAAAACCATTGCAATTTTGCAAGCACAAAAATTTATTTTCTGCTTTAAATCTTACACTTTGCGTGAAAAAGATAGACCTTAGCACAAAATGTGGTTTTTATCCAAAGTACATTGGTTCAGTGCCGAAAATGCAGTTTTTGATCATTTTTCCTAAAAGAAGTTCCCAAATGAAGAAAGAAAGAAAGAAAGAAAGAAAGAAAGAAAGAAAGAAAGAAAGAAAGAAAGAAAGAAAGAAAGAAAGA
>JAHTLZ010000330.1:17010054-17022099 GCA_023846285.1 Phrynocephalus versicolor | reverse complement strand
TTTGGATTGCCATGTGTCGCACGCATGGGTAATTACGCTTCAACCATTTAAATGAATCCCTATTTAGGCTAGGTGTATTACTTAAAATCATTGACTCTCACACATTCTATTCTTTTAAAAATAAATACGAATAGTGTATTGTAACATAAAGGATGAATACATTCAGGCTTTCAGGTATTAACTTCAGCTACTATTTTTATATATTGAGCATTTAACATACTGCCAAGCCCTATCTCTACATTTGTCAGTTCACTACTGTATTTCTCTTTACATCTTTCATTTCCTAACTATTTATCCCCCTGAAAGCTTGCACAGAGATATATATACGTACATGTTCTCTGCCGACAAGCATTTCCATTGGAGTATGTAAATACAAGATCTATTCAATGCTCTAAACAATTAATATTCATGAATTAGGGTTGCACACTATACCATGCCCGCAAGCTTATGCATAGATGTTGATTTTACACTGCTGCTTTCATGTTTACTTTTGCCTCTTTTTTTTTGCAACATCTCTCTATGCATCTTCATATAATCCATGAAATAAATTTCTTGTATTCAACTGTGGTGCTCAGGTGGTGTGAATCTACATGCTCAAATGAGCATACCTAACTATTTAGCAACTTTACTAATTGAAAAGAAGTGAGTAAAACAGAGAGACTTGGGTGGAGGCAGGGGGAGGCCTATATAGCTCCCCAAATTTCCCAGGTCATGTTGACTTGTGGGTCCTACGTCCTAGGCAACAGGACAGATTCTTCCACTTTACCTAAGGGCAGTAAATAATCTACAGGACAGAATACCTGGAAGACAAAAATCTGTTCTCTAAAGCAAAAGCTTTGGTTGCCTGCTAAGGAAAGCATAATAATGAGCTAGATTGGTCTCAATCAGGCAGGTTCTTCTTATAGTTCTAATTTTGTGCACTTACTGTTTAACCTAAATAGGGATATCCAGTGTGGTGCAGTGGATAAAGTGATGGAGTAGGAGTCAGGATGTCTGGGTATGCTCAGCCATGGAACTGGTAAAGCCCTACTGAGCTCATTATAACGGGGTCTGACGTGATAGCACAAGATAACAAAACAAAACAAAACCCTAAATAAATGTAGGTTATAACTGCACAACATTAAGAATATAAGGCACTTATCCCTGTTATAAGTCATTCTCTTTTTTTCTGTAGAAAAGCTTAAAACAAGGCTTTAGAGTGGAGTTGCAATGGAAGCAACACAAACAAACAGGAAGGAAGGAAGGAAGGAAGGAAGGAAGGTTGGTCAGCTATGTGTATCCAACAAATAGCTAGATCAAAGCTAGATCTTGTGTGTTGTAGTCACATTAAGGTGTACTTTGTATGGAAAGACCTGCATTTACCTTTGCACACAACTCTGAAGCCAAGTAGGTGGCTTTGACTAGATGACTCCAAACCTCCTCACCCAATCAGAGGACCATACTACACCCATAATGTTATTCACACTGGTACCAAAGTATGCTTAAATTAACACCGGCCAGAGGGACTGGAACTTTGCAGCACCAAATACCTGTTTTGCTGAAAAATGAACCACTACAGATTGCTTGTTCATTGTTTTGTGTTCATTTCTAGTTCTACTCCCTCAGACACTATCTCTAACAAACCAGGAAAGGGACCTTGCTATCTTGGTGGACAGCTCAATGAAGGTGTCAACCCAGTGTGCCGCAGCAGTGAAAAACAAACAAACTCAATGCTAGGGATCATTAGGAAGGGTAGAGAAAATAAGTCAACAAGTGTCATTTTGCCTCTTTATAAATCTGTGGTGAGGCCCCACCATACTTCCAGAAGGATATTGTGGAAATGGAAAAAGTGGAGAGGATGGTAACCAGAATGATTAGGGGAATGGAACTCCTTCCTTACCATCTGAGGCTGCAACAGCTGGGTCTCTTCACTCTTGGATGACAGCGCCTAAGAGGTGACCTGATTGAAGTTCATAAAATCATACACGATGTGGAAAATGTAGATAAAGAAAAACTGTTTTCCCTATCCCACAACACTATAACTAGGGGACACTCCATGAAAGCTTTGGGTGCTGGATCTCAAACAAATAAGAGAAAGTATTTTTTCAACCAGAGGATCACTGGTCTATGGAACTCCCTGCCAGAAGAAGTAGTGACAGCTGTCAGCCTTGACAGCTTTAGGAAATGATTGGACAAGTTCATGGAGAACAAGGATATCAATGGCTATCATCTGTATGGAAGTAAGCATAATGGGACATTGTGTGAGTTGTTAAGCTGAATATTAAGTGCACATTTATGCCTTGTATTAATTAGACCTTATCTAAGGTATGTAGAGGAATAGCCATAATAAGCTAGCAGCGTGAAATATGGTCATCGGTCAGTTATGTCATATTATATCTAGCAGCTTTGAGCAAGAAGAAGAAGAACACAGAGAAGCCATGATTATGCTTACGAATGCTTTGAGCAATGGAGCTCACCTCAGTTAGGTAGAGTAGGAAAAGTTAGTTTAAGAGAAATCTTGAATGTAATCAGTTAGTCAGGGTGACTTAGATTTATTATTTTTAGGGAAATAAAACGATGATTGAGATCTGTTAAGGTTTTGATACTTTTTTGGATTCTTATTTTTGCACCTTAGAAACTTTTGAAAGGTAACATGGCCTTTTGGAGTATTTTGTCCCAGAGAAAAGGAATTCTCTTTACTTTTCAACTCAGCCCTTTTGATTTACCGTGCACTCTCAGCTTAAGCAATATGAAAATATACTGTCTGTAAGATTATAATGAGTGCACCCTTAGTTAAACAGACACTCATATGTCTAAGACAGGGTACTGTAAGGTGTTGATGTGAATGGAGCTTCCACTGAGGATAGTCCAAAGATTTCCATTTGCAAACATTGCAGCTGTTGTGTTGCTATGGAAATAGCCTTTTAAAATTGATTTCTGAACTCCATGCAAGTTGTTGGGACTTACAGTCAAGGTACCTAAAGCAATATCGCCACTAATTAAGCCAGAAATCAAAAGACGCTTGCTTCTTGGGAGGAAGGTGATGACAAACCTAGATAGCATCTTTAAAAGCAGAGACTTCACCTTGCCAACAAAAGTTCAGATAGTCAAAGCCATGGTTTTTCCAGTAGTGATGTATGGAAGTGAGAGCTGGACCATAAAGAAAGCTGATCACCATAGAATCAATGCTTTTGAGCTGTGGTGCTGGAGGAGAGTCTTGAGAGTCCCTGGACTGCAAGGAAATCAAACCTATCTATCTATCCTGAAAGAAATCAAACCTGAATGTTCACTGGAAGGACAGATTTTGAAGCTGAAACTCCAATACTTTGGCCACCTCATGAGGAGAAAGGACTTAATGACTGAACAACAACAAAGGCTACTATTTTAAGCACATTTACTTTGGTATGGATTAGAGATGGGCACGACTCGGCGAAATTCTCGTTTCCGTTTCCGTTACTCGTTTCCGTTACGCAACGAAACAAAGAACGACAATTACTCCGCCAGAACTCGAACTCAAACCGATAAATGACAAACTGGGTCTGATTTGTCGTGTTGTCATTCCTGGCATCGCGGCGATCCCGCGATGCCAAGTGCGGCACAGAAAAAAAATTTTTTTTAAAGTTAAAAAAAAACCCGATTCCCGGCCCAAAAAGCAGGCGGAAATATGCCTGCCTGAGTGAGGGCACCTACCAGAGGAGGGGTGGTTTCTGGGGGGGGTCCCCGGCCTCCCCCCCCTCTCCTGTCCTGGGCTGCTCTGGTGGGGGGAATCCTCGTCGTCTCGCAGTTGCTCGCACACAACAAGCCGGACTCGCCGCCGGCCGCCACAATTCAAGCGGCACAGAAAAAAAGTTTTAACCACCCCGCCCCGATTCCCGGCCCAAAAAGCAGGCGAAAATATGCCTGGCTGCCTGCCTGGCTGAGAGGGCACCTACCAGAGGGGTGGTTTCTGGGGGGGGGGTCCCCGGCCTCCCCCCCTCTCCTCTCCTCCTGGGCTGCCCTCGTCTTGCCATGCCATGCGGTGTGGGTGGGGGATCAAAAATGGGGCGGCGACCGCAATATTTTTTTTTTTGAAATCGTGGTCCAAAAACACACCAAAGCACCACAGAAACATGCAAAAATAGCTATTTTAAAACTGCCAGAATTTTTACAGTAGCAGTGGGTTTTTCTTGCAACAAATGTCTCCTCTGTCCTCTCTCCATTGATTTTATTTTATTTTATTTTATTATTATTTTTTTACACCTGCACAATGATGGGGTGGCCATGGGAGTGGACCACGCAAATTTTTGGAGCCATTCCACCAATCGCATGGCCACTTGACCACTGAGACTTCTGGGATGTGCCAAAAAGCCCACTAACCCTGCCCTAGCCCTAACCCTAACCCTAACCCTTACCCATACGCCACAGTACACTGTCCTCTGACTCCTCTTAGTGGGTCAGAGAGGCACCCAGAGGTGCACCCCACGAACTCACCCTAACCTTACCCGTAACCCTAAGCCTAGCCCTTGCCCTAACCCTAACCCTAAGCCAGATCTGTGTACTCGCATTGCACTATTACGCAAGTACGCTTCCCTTCTTAGTGAGTCACAGCCAGCAGGTGCAAAAGAGAGTCTGCCAGTCCGTCACTTGTGGCTCTGGCTGACTCCTGCAGCAGCATTTGTGTGCCATGCAAACCATGCCCTCGAGTGCTGGCTGTGTCTCACCGACTGTGCAGGGAAGGCACCCCAAAAAGAGGGGTGCCTCTGCCAGTCTGCTGCGTCTGCAACTTGGTATGCATATCCATATGGCTATGCATGCCCTTTTGTAGCAGCGCTGGTGGGTGAGGATACGAGGCACCCACCACAGAGAGGTGCCTCCAGGAGCCCGCTTTCCCTTTATGGCGGGCCAGAGGAGGCACCCACCCCACAGAGGTGCCTCCAGGAGCCCGCTACCCCCCAAAACCAGTATAACGACAAACGAAAAAATGACACGACGAAACGACAAATTTTTGAGAAATTTCGCGAAAAACGGAAATGAGCCAAAACGGACCCGTCCCGAAAAACGATAACTCAAAAAAAATTTTTCCTGGTCGTGCCCATCTCTAGTATGGATACCTGCATTTTCTGGACTTGATGGCTTGATAGGCACATCCAAATTCCAGTTTTCTGTGATGTTATGATGATGATTCACTATGAGTGAAACAATTGCTTATTCTTATAAAGAGAGATGGGGTATTCAAACAATTAAACAACTTATACCTTGATGCCCCCATTTTTATATGATTGACATATGATTATCCAATCTCACACTGGAGTTAACCTTTAATAGGGACATGTCTACTGTGATGGACCTCACAGAACTAACCAAGGGCACAGTATTGTGAAGTTTTATACAGTTCTTTGATCATGGTCTGAGTGGCATGCACTTGACCATGAGTACTCCTAGAAATACACTAGTCTCATGGTAAAGTCCAGACCATGCAGTGGAAGTTATTCTCTTTCTTTGGTGCACTGAATTATGCCTTATAATGGCATAATATATTAAAGATACAAAATCTAATTTCCTCCGAGTTATCTACGACACAATAAATGACTGCATGAAACTTCTGTACTGCTCTAATCTTATTCACCCCAGGTCATAAAAACAACAGGAGGAAAAAACTCAGCAGGAATGGTTAAATTTCTTGGGGAGGGACTTGGAAACTGTTAAAGTTAGTTGAAAGCACGGCCTGTCCTTCCCATAGTTGCTTTCCAAGTGAACCTTTGTGCATCTAGGACGGCAGCCAGAAAGCAGGAAAGCAGAGGAAGCAAGGAAGAGCCTAAAGCCATGAGCACTGCAGGGAAAGTAAGTAGGCAATTGCTTTTAAGACTGCACCTTCATTCCAAGGATTTGTTATTAAGAGCCGTGAAATTGCTTCTGAGTTACAGGGATCCTGTGAATGCACAGCCTTGCAGAGACCGTGTCATTAACAGCTCTGCCCAGGTTCTTGCAGACTAAAGGCAGTAAGAAAAAAATGGCACCTAAAAATAAAGAATAGGCTTGCCAAACTGCTGCTGATTATAAGCAGAGGTTTATTTAAGGGCTAAACTAAAAAAAAGTTTAATTTTTAAATCTGTTGCATCTCTGGTGCCATTTTTTTTTCTTGAACTGTCCACGTATCGCAATGCATCTGAAACTTTTCAGCTTTCTATATGTCATTATTAGTTGACTATCCCGGATTGGAAGTGGGAGTAGGACTCTGTTGAAAGAGAACCCCCAAATATTCCTGAGGTTATTGAACCCATTGCATGGTTATTTGGGGCAGTTATCTAAAGATTAAAACAAATCGATGATGTGCTCTACTTGAAAAGCAGAATCACTCCTTCTAGTACCAGAGGAGAAAGCATTCCTTCTGAATGCCGTCATTGACAGAAAAATGTCATGGGAATCAAATCAAGACAAATGCTGTCTGTTCACGACCCCTAAACTCCGTGGCAAATGGCTCCCAGCTCCGGAGCTTAAAAATGTTTCCCCACCAGCTCCGGAGTTTACAGAAAATTAAGTGCGACCAAGCCCACCTAAGCACGTCCCAGCGCACTTTTCAAGTACCTGCTCTCCAGGGCTGAAGAATTCCTGATGCGAATATAACTTTAGAGTGCCGGGCTCTCCTCGCTTCTGTTTGTTGTTTTTTGCCCCCCCCCATCCCTTTAAGAGCTACTTAAGAGAATGGAATGCTGCAGGGGCAAGAGCGAGGCACAGAAGGTGAGCCAGCATTCTTTTCTTCCTTTTTTTTCTCCCTCCCCTCATGCACCCAGCAGCCAGGAATGCGGAGGGGGTGGGAACACAGGAACAGCAACAAGCCCCCAAGATCTCTGGTCCGAATTTAAGTGGCCAGCGGATCTTAGGGGTCGTGTGAAAAGGCTCAAAGAAGAAGGGGCTGTACCATTTCAAGCAGCAAGTGTTTGCAAGGAAGATATTTCTAGAGCTGCCTGTAACTTTTTAGAACTGCCACCTTGCACAGTTTTACTACAGAGAAAGCAGTTTTGCAGAGGAAGGCTTGAGCAAAACACAATTCAGAGCCACAGATTAAAAGAGGCCGCACAAATGGAAGGGAGAATTAAAACCCTCACTGTATTTCAGATTGTATTTATTAATAGAGTGCAAAAGGTGCAAAAGCGAGCAACTAAAATGATTACTGGGCTGGGGGACCTCCCTTATGAGGAAAGGCTAAAACATTTGGGGCTCTTTAGTCTGGGGAAAAAGGCGCCTGAGGGGGGGATATGATAGAGAGAAGTACACTGTACAAAATAATGCAGGGCATGAGTAATGTGGATAGAGGGATGCTCTTCTCCCTCTCATAAAATACCAGAACTAGAGGACATCCACTCAAACTGAGGGTTGGGATAGTGAGAACAAACAAAAGAAAAAACTTTTTTACCCAGCATGTTGTTAGTCTGTGGAACTCCCTGCCACAGGATGTGGTGATGGCATCTGGCCTGGATGCCTTCAAAAGGGGATTGGACAGATTCCTGGAGGAAAAGTCCATCACAGGTTACAAACCAGATGTGTAATCTGCAGGCTTAAAACCAAGGTAGATCAAGGGCCAGATGCAGGGGAGTAGTATCAGGAGACAGATCTTTAATCTCCTGCGCTCCCAGACATATTTGGTGGGGCCCGTGCGATACAGAAAGCTGGAGTAGATGGGCCTTTGGTCTGATCCAGCATGGCTCTTCTTATCTTCTTATGTACACACTAGGATGGCAATGCTATTGGGGCACTGAGACAGTTTAGACTTAGAGCCTTAGCACCGAATCCTTTATCCAGCCTTCAAAGCAAACCCATAGAATACCATTAAAAGTATAGTCTCTTATAAACAGCCACATAAACTTGCGTATAACTTTTACATAGAATTTTTACTCGCTCTTTAACTGCTCATGTTCTCTTGTAGCTTTAATGTAATGTTGTGTTCTAATGCTGTAAGATGTCCCTCAATTCCCTGTTCTCAATACTTGAATCTGTCTTAATTGTACTGGACTGTATATTGTCCTTCATTGCTGTAAGCCGTTTTGGGTCCTTTTCCAAGGAGAAAGGCTGGGTAAAAACATTCTAAAATAAATAAATAAATAAATAAAAATAAAAGAGTCTAAGGAAAAAGAAAAAAGTGCTTAATTTTAATTTAATTTAATTTAAACATTTAATTTAAGCTTAAATGTGCTTAAACCTGCAGAGGATGAGCTCAGTCAATGTATATAGAATTCCAATTCATCTTCTACTGTTTTCACAGGTAATCAAATGCAAGGCAGCTGTAGCCTGGGAACCTATGAAACCATTAAGCATTGTGGAAATAGAAGTAGCTCCACCAAAAGCACATGAAGTCCGCATTAAGGTAAGAGAGAGGGAAACCCTAAACTAGATTAAGGCACATGATTAGGAGCAACTGCGCTAGTTTTTCTCAGAAAGGTCTGTCCTGAGACAGGGTGTGGCAGGATCCCGAAGCAGGAATTGAAGGAGACTTGGGCAGGTCCCATCAACATCTGTTTTGACACCCCTGAGCTAAACTATTGCCGCCAGATATGGGGGAGGGGACCATTTTTGTGCTGAACTTACATTTGTCTGTCCGATTGGGATGTACATGTGGGATGGGGTGGCGGGAAGGAGAGATGTTGCTATTTTCTTTGCATGAATTTTATTAAAGCAAAGGTGAAGCAGATCCCCAGGTGAAATTGCTGACAATGGAGATTTCCCAGAAACTGTGGGTGACCATCAGGAACTGCAAAGAATTGTGGGTAATAGTGTGGGCCTTAAATTCAATGCTCCATTTGTATGGTGGATATTTCTCTTTTTTATGCCTCAACTGCTTTGTCATGTCTCTTGAGATCCATTTATCCTCAGAGGGGTCTAGAGGGCTACACTTGCTGTGGTGAATTCAGAGCTGCAAATCTGAAGGGAATGTACATGTGGGTTTTCAGGGTGGGGGTGAGTTGCGGTTCAGCTCTATACATGTTATGGAAAGAAAGGCAAAACAGATCTACAGAAGTAGCTTTGAATCAAGTTTTCCAGGAATGCTAGCTGAGGACAAGAGCATTGAAAATCAACTCTCTATCTGGTGAAACTCTCATCAACTTTGATGCCTCCAGAGATAGGTCAGGCTAGATTTGATCTAGGACCCATTCATTTGTCTTTCTGGCAGTCCAGAGTATCTGCAAAGTTCTGCTCCTGCACCGCATTTCAAATGAATCATTTTTCCCCTATCAACTTAACTCTCCAGCTTTCACACCCAAGAGTGTCGACAGTCTCAGTCTCCTGTGATACGTTCTTATGCTGGATAATCATGGGAAGCACATAGGAAGCATTTCTCTTTCATAAGTCATCTTGCACTTCTATTCCAGATGTCGGCTTCCGGCATCTGTCGCTCAGATGACCATGTCCTGACTGGAGATATAAAAGTGAATTTCCCCATTATTGTTGGTCATGAAGGAGCTGGTGTTGTGGAAAGTGTTGGGGAAGGTGTTACCAGTATGAAACCAGGTATGCCTAAATTCAGGGTGATATACCGTAATATCTCTGATAATGAATGCCTCTATTAACAAACAAACAAAAATCAGATAGTGAATAGAAATTTCTAGGAATAGGATGTTTCGGATAACGAATTTTCCCTATGGTCTGCCTTTGATAACAAATTTTAAATGACAATTTTAAAAAAAGTCTAGCCAGGATGCATTGCGTGCACACACACACACACACACACACACACACACACACACAGAGAGAGAGAGAGAGAGAGAGGGGGGGGTTAAAGTTAATTTATGGAGGGGTGGGAGGGGTTGGAGCAGTTTTTTCATTGTGTTTTATTGCCATTCTGGACATTTTTTGCTGAGGGCTTTAGACCATTCGAACTTGGTATGGTAGGGAGCTCATGTTTCCTTGCTTTCTTTTGTGTTTTTGCATTGGTTTCTATTTCACTTTTAGCAGGAATGACCTGGCGTTTGTTTTGGAGCTAGCTTTTATTCATCTTTGCACTGCTTTTCATTGCTACTTTGGGTGGGAACAGGCTAGGGGGTAGTCCTGTTTTGTCCATGTTTGCATCCTTTTCTATTGCTTTGCGGTAAGAACAGGCTAGGTTCCTCTTGCTGCTTGTGTTTGTCTATGTTTGCATTTTTCTCCCATTGCATTTTTTTGGCAGGAACAGTTTGGAGGTAATCTTGCTGCTTTCTTTTGTCCATGTTTGCAATTTTTTCCTTTGCTCTGTGGGCAAGAACGGGCTAGGTTTCTCTTGCTTTTTGTGCTTGTCTATGTTTGCATTTTTCCCTATTGCATTTTTGGTGGAAACAGGCTGGGGGTAGTCTTGCTACTTTCTGTTTGCATTGCACTGCAGGGGGAATTTTATGGGGTTTGTGTGTTCCAGCACTACAGGCCTTTAACATGCACTTTATAAAGAGGTCTGAAACCTCCCCCCACCCCAGCTTTTTTGTCTTTTTTCAAATTTCCAGGACAGATTCATCAGTTTCTCATTCATTTCAGTGGTGTACCAGGTTTCGGATAACAAATTTTTTGGTTAGCGAATTGACTCGCAGAACAAATTATATTCATTATCAGAGGTACCACTGTAATATAATAGCAGGATACAGCTCTTTTCGACATTGATAAAGTAAAACTAAACCAATGCCAAACATCTGGGGAAAGAAGGAATGACATAACAAAGTTAAAAAAAGGAGCAGGATATATAAACATATATAACAGACTCTTTATTACCAAAACAACATGTTAGGTAACTTCATTATTCAAAATTTATCTGATAGAAGATTGTTTTAACTGGAGCAACAATAAACATTTTCTCCATCTTGTTTTTTTGTAAACTCCCTGTTGCCTATATGGAGGCTTTCTTTTATATTTGAACACCGACACTGATATCCACCATCAGCCACAGAAAATGTTTGGCTATTAGTTCCACTCCAGTTGAAGTTTGATCACCACCATCTTTATGTGTTATTTTTGGCTTCATTCCTTATCAATATCCAGGCACCATAATCTCTGAAATTTGAAACTGACAATATTCAGTTAAAATAAAATTGAGTAGTTTGCACTCTGCCCCTCCCATTTTGCTTGTTAAATTAGCAGTGCAAATTACATGCACTTATTAGAAGTGTAGTGATTCTTCTTGCCTTTGGGCAGCAGAGAGCACATAAGCCTGGATGCCTTGCAAAAATTATACAGAGACTTCATGTGAACTCCTAAAAATTCTGGTGCTTTTTTATGGCCTTATGTCATGTGTTCACCACCCGGTCTGTCCCGAGCAACAACACTACAACAGGAAAAGAAATAGCAACAAACAAAAACTAGGATGTGCATCAGTTGGTGGTATCATTTGGACACAAATGTCTGCCTTTTGCAGCTTTCCATTCCCATGCAATTCAGTTGTCTGGAACTTCCAGGCAGCATCTCCAGGAGACCATGTAATGCCTTTCATATATATTGTAAAAATATATATATATATATATATATATATATATATTAATATCCAGGAGACAAAGTGATCCCTATCGGCCTGCCGCATTGTGGAAAATGCAGCACTTGCAGACATCCCAGAGGCAACTTGTGCAAAAGGAACGAGTGAGTTTCTATTATCCTTGTGTTAATATTATGCTGTTACCATATTTGAGGATGTCCTTGATGAAGAAGGACAATCAAGCCTCTAATTTCCCTCTCTATGTATTAAAGCATCACAGCACCTGTTGGCTTAATGTATGATGGCACCTCCAGATTCACATGTGAAGGAAAGCCACTTCACAATTTTTTGGGAACCAGCACCTTCTCGGAATACACGGTGGTCCATGAGGATTCTGTGGCCAAAGTTGATCCTTCTGCTCCTCTTGAAAGAGTGTGCCTGTTTGGCTGTTCCTTTTCTATGGGCTACGGGGCTGCCATAAGTACTGCCAAGGTAAGGATCTCAACACAGATGGGTGGCCTGCAGTATAGGGAATTTGTGGCATTACTGTATTTTGCATCTAAGACTCCATTAGAATTCAGTTTGCTGAATGTATTCTCAAAACTCTTTGGTTTGTTCTATTATTATTATTATTATTATTATTATTATTATTATTATTATTATTA
>JAHTLZ010000330.1:16998267-17010044 GCA_023846285.1 Phrynocephalus versicolor | reverse complement strand
TTGGTTGGTTGGTTGGTTGGTTGATTTCTATATCACAACCATCTGCCCCAAAGGCCACTCCAGGTGGTGAACAACATTTAGAACAAAATACAAAAATGTGCAAAATGATAACTATAAATACTGTAACAATGATTACAACATAATTAGATAAGTAAAACGCCCTAATATAAGACATACTAAGGCAATAATAAGTTAAAATCAGTAAAAATAATGAGACCAGAGAACAGAAGCAGATGTAAATTACATATCTAGCTACTCATCACCCAAGAAAAAGAGAGGGAATTGTTACCTAATGCAGAAAGGGTCACAATGATGGGAAGAGAAAAACGAAATTGAGGAGAATGATCACTTGTTTTCCCTTTCTACAGCTGATCCTAGATGATTCAGTTGTACCCTCCCAGCCTTCCAGAGAAATTGATGGGTGGACTGAAAGTGGTGGTTTTGGAATTGAGCCCTTCTCTTCCCATAAGCATCTTTCAATTGGCAAGTTTTAGGATCCAAGCCATGAGATTGCTACAGGACTGGGATTTATTTCTTACTGCTCTCACTATGTCATTCATACAGGAATACCACAATAGAAACGCTTACACCAGTGATGGTGAACCTTTGGCACTCCAGATGTTTTGGACCACAACTCCCACAGTCCTTTGCCATTGTCAATACAGGCTTGGAATTCTGGGAGTCGTGGTCCAAAACATCTGGAGTGCTGAAGGTTCGCCACCACTGGCTTACACCCTTTGAAAGCAGCACATGTCGTAGTAAGCATGGCAAACGGAGATAGGCATAGTTCGTACTGCTTAGTCTTTCAGCCAATAGACGTTTGGCAGGTCTCCACTTAGAGGCTGTGTCCAGAGGAGGTAGAGCAGGGAAGCTGTGGCACTGCCTCTAAGTGGACACCTAGCAGAGGAGGACGAATTGAGAAATACCAAACACTTGTTTGGCCAAAGGACGAACCTGCATGAACTGCCAGTTCAGTGGTAATGGCAAATCATTGGATTGATTCTCATGTTTGTCTTTGGATTTACTTCAGGCAGCCGCTTTGGCTTCTTGCCACCTGAACTATGGAAAATGCATAGCTGTGGGAGTGCCTCCTTCTGCTTCTGAAATGACTTTCTCCCCGGCACTTGTCTTCATAGGCCGCAGTTTGAAAGGATCTCTGTTTGGAGGTAAGGTCCGATAAGATTCATGTTATTTGGCTGCTAAACATACATATGGAGGCCAAGTTCTTGTATTGCAACACGTTTCACTACAGTATCTAGATAACAAGGACCAAGAGGCCTCTGCATTGCTTTGGCATAGCAGAACATTTTCTGAAAACTTGACATTCGTGCAGATAAGTGCATTTTACTACTTTGAAGCTTTCTCTTGTGGCATAGCTGAGAAAAGACAGATAAGATTGTACCAGACTAATAGAGGGTAGAAATCTGCAAGACTGAAAAGCAGAGCAAAAAGTATGCTGCTTATATATATATATATATATTAATATACAGTATATAGACTGTATATCCACATAGACATACAGTATATCCATATTTTAATGCACTCCTAATCTGTGTGGCATATGCTGAACATGCACACCTTTGCTTGCAGGTTTTAAAGGTAAAGAGCCTGTTCCTAAGCTCGTTTCAGATTTCATGGAGAAAAAGTTTGTCCTGGATCCGCTAGTCAGTCATACACTGCCTTTTGAGAAAATCAATGAAGGTTTTGAACTGCTCCGAGCAGGAAAAAGGTAAAGTTTTTTCATTTTGGGAATAGTCATCTTTCACCCAGATTAAAAAGTGAGTGAGAATGGTACAAGAAGTAATAATCCGGAGGGTGTTTTAGATTACAAATATAACATTGATTTAACAGTTACAGAATCAGATTACAGGTTCCATGCCTGAGCAATCAAAATCACAAATGAATATTCACATTGTATTTACATTGTATTTACATTTCAGTTACTAATCACAAAACAAAACAGAACTAATTTCAAACAAGCAGGGAGTTGAACTTATGCTGCAATAAGCAGAAGTCTTTTTAAAGGAGATTTGCTTCTAGTGATGTGTTTAACTGTTGCCTCTTTTGACATGAAAGGGTTGCTGATAGAATTCCCCCTTAAGTCTTTGCTTAAGGAATTGGAGGATCTGCTGCTTGGGCTTGAATAGGCTTGGTTGGGGTTCTACCCAGTAGTCTGTCTATTTAATTTGAAATATTTATATCCTGGCTTTCCCCTAAGGATCTAAGGAGGGGTGCAATAGTAAACAGCCTTTCGGGTTTTTGACAGAGGCAAACAGTCATAGGGTTTCTAGAAGCCAAAATGAGTTTATTTGAACTTTAACATGTTTGTTTGTTTGTTTGTTTAACTTTTAAACCATCCATCTGGCCACTCTGGGCAGTTTCGCAGCAAATATGCAGATATGGGTGCCCAAGATAGAGGGACCCTAGATAAAAGAATACAGAACCTTCTGTACTTTTTGGATTGTATGTTACTCGACTTTAGAGAATTCCACAGAGCCCCCTCCCATCTTCCTTATGCACTAAATGGTTCTGCATTAGATATACTTTTACTAATAAGTAAGTCTACCACTAAGTCTATATGTACTCTATCAGGAGACATCCCCCAGTACTTCTCTTTCTCTCCTTCTCCTTTTAGAGCAGACAGGAGCTATTTAAAACTAGCTTTGAACAGCTCTGAGTCTGAGGGACTCAGCATGTCAAGTTTCTTAGGGGTCAGAACCCAGTGTACATATAACTTTTGCTTCACATTAATAGCTGCCTGTACCTATTTTCTTATTCATCTGACAAGAGAGTGTTAATTAGCATGGGAGGGCAATTCATTAGGACAAGGGGAGCAGTCCCCCCCCCAAATATTCAGGCTATGGTTAGCCAGCTTACTCCTACTGGCCTCCATGTTTATAATCCTAATATTCACTTCTTACTAAGTCCATTCCTCTGACATTTGTCTGTCCATCAAAATTCAAAAGAACTACAGGAGGTGGTACAGAGAGACTAACAAGTCTTAATAAGTGAGCTCTTATGCGTTCAAATTGCCCATGATCTAGGGATGCAGCAGGGGCCAGGCCAGTGCGCCCATGATCTAGTTCTGTGATGGGTGGATTGCCCGCCTGCTACTGTTTCCCTCCCTGCCTTCTCTAATAATCCCAGTCCCTCTCTGTTTCTTTCAGTGAAACCACACCACACTGTTCCACTGCATACCGCCTCCTCTCATTCTTAACAAATCATCACTCACATGTAAATATGTACTGTCTGCCAATCATACTACACTTGTCAATCACTCCCTACACATCCCTGGAACTACTTAATGAATAAACTTTATACTTAGGGACTTAGGCTGGTTGTTAATAAGTTGAGACCTATTGATTCCAACGAATGCGTTCAAAGAAGAACAGAGTTCACCACCCTTAACTTTAACCTGTACTCTGATGTTTCAGCATCCGAACTGTTCTGAGATTTCAAAGTCCCTGAGGGGGAGCAAAATGCAAGATCTTTTCCATCTGGATTCCATGACATCAATGAAGTAGACCTTGATACCTAGGAAAGTGGTTGGTCCCTGCTGCATTGCCAGCTGCTTTATCAGCATGTAGGTTGATTTGAAGGTCATTTATTTTGTTTTCTTCATATATAGCCGAAGGAAATTACTGCAGTTTGAATCTAAACTTTTTACGAGCCATACTTTTTATATTGTATTCAATGAAGTAACTGCAAAAATAAAAGCAATGTATTTCATTATGTATGGGAATTAGGCTACTATCCTATTCACATATAGTACTCATTCCTCTTCAATTTAGTGGGACTTAGATGGATGGATATGCACAGGATTTCACTGTTACTTTTTGGTGTGGTTTTACACTGTCATTAAAAATGGGGGGCTTCAAAGAGGTGCATGAACTATGAAGATTCCTTGAACAGTCATGAAAAATAACAACACTGTATCTTTGACATGTATTCATATATTTTGATGTGAAATTTTGGCAATAGTTAAAAATAAAGCTTTTTTCTGTGTCAACATCCATGGCATATGTTTTTCTTTCTCCAGGTAATTTTTAATGTTAAAATAAAATAAAAATAAAAATAGGAGGGGAAAAAGAATACATGCAACTGTAAATGTAGAGTGTGTCCAAATTGGCCCTTTTGGTCTAAATAGGCCCATTTGAGGTCAGGGAGAAGTGATGTGCCATTTGCTGTGATCCTTGCATCCAAATAGCATATTGACTTCAAGTGACCTGCTTTCTGGTACTGTATTCTGAAATGGCCAGTTCGTGCAAGGCTGGAGTTTGGTAGGAAGGAAAGTGGGGATGGATCCAAGTACAGATAGCAGCGGAAGAGATCAAGGAAAGCTTTGTGCAAGGGAGAAACAGCAGCTGATTGCCACCCAAATGGAGCACCCAAGACGGATTAAAAAGGAAAGAGTTTGTGTGTCTCACAACTCCCCAACATGCTCTCTTGTGTTTGTGTACAAATAAGAGAGACCCTTAACACTCTGCTGCAGATCCACAGACACCTCTGCGTTCACACTTTGCTTTCTATCCAGGGGCACATTTTTCCACCTTTCTCTCCCAAGCAACACACAACCTCTCACAAAAAAGAGAGAGAGAGAGGCAGTGGGGAAACAATGTGTCTTTTTAAACTTTCTTAAGTGTTGAATTTCCTGGTACCTGACATGATGCCACTGATTGCCATATAACAGTGATGGCGAACCTATGGCGTGGGTGCCAAAGGTGGCACTCGGAGCCCTTTCTGTGGCCACCCGACATCGCCCCTTCATAGCCACCTGTATACAGGTTAAATTACTGTATTGGCACTTTTCAAAAAAATTAGTGGGTTTTCAATTGCAGTTTGGGTACTCGGTCTCTAAAAGGTTCGCCATCACTGCCATATAAAATATATAATTTTCTTGAAGTGCACATTGGTTTTCAGTTGTTACTCCCTTATTTCCTGTCACTTCCACTATCACCTTCTGAAAAGATATCCCACTGGCAAGAATCAGAAGAGGAATCATGAGTTTTCAGCTGTGTCCCCAATTACTGAGCCCTGTAGTGCAGTGGTCTGCAGTTCAGGTAAAACTGTGCTCACAACCTGGGGTTCAATCCCAGGCAGCAGGCTCAAGGTTGACTCAGCCTTCCATCCTTCCAAGGTCGGTAAAATGAGTACCCAGCTTGCTGGGGGCAGGGGCAATGTGTAGCCTGCATACTGTAATTAAAGAAACTGTAAAAACCACCCAGAGACTACTTGAAGTAGTATGGGGCGGTATATAAGCAGAACACATTATGTTCTTCCCCATATTAATACCTCCACGCACCATGCAAATGTTCAGCTGCTCAGCAGCATAGCAGATATGTGTGCATCAGAGTGTTAGAGCTAGCCTCACACATACCCAGAGGCTTTGAGCATTGGGAACACTTGACAGTGACTATAAGGCCCTATCCCTAAGACTAGAAATGAAGAACTTGCAGCCTGAGCCTCACGTTGTCTTCAGCTATGTTGACCTTCTTTTGTAAGGCCACAGCAAGATGTGGTGGGGAGAAAGAGAGATGGGCTGGGATGGGTTGATGCAGAAACAGTCTGTCTTATATTGCTGGATGGCCCAGTGGTTTAGGTCAGCCAGAGGCTGGAAGTTCAATTCCTCACTGTGCCTCCTCGACAGGGGCTGGGCTTGATGGGTACCATCCAGCTCTGCAGTTCTACAATAATCACAATGATGTGACCCTGTAGGTCTACTTTAATCTATTTTCAGCTCTCAGTGCTAGAGGTTGGGAGACCCACATTCCCTCCTGGAGAAAGTTCACTGGTTAACTTTGAGTTCTTCCATACTAGGTGGCTCGTGGATCCATTGATAAATGTGTCCTTCTAGATGATATTGGGCCTGGTTGGATAGCTCCATGAGTTAGGCATTTAATGGCTATGGAATTTGGGAGTACAGTTCCTCACTGTGCATCCCAGAAGATCCAGCCTGTGTGGCCTTGGGTAAGCTGCTCTGTCCCAGGATGCCCTCAGAAGAAGAGAATGGTAAACCATTTCTGAGTATCTTTTACCTATAAAACCCTGAAAAGGGTTGTTGCAAGAACTGACTTGAAGGCACACAATTATAAAAAGGGATTAACAGTACTGTAACTATATTGGCTTTTGCATGTCATAAACCACAATTTTTCTCTCTCCTGCCTCAAGGGATGCCACAATTTGTTAACTGACTGAATCAAAGTAGAGGAGGCAATTAAGATCAAAAGATAGGTGTTAATTCCATTGATTGTAGGGCTTGCATAAATGGGTTGTTCTCCAGGAAGCGCAGCCTCAACTTTAGTCTGAAACACTGTACATATATTTTTATAAGTTGTCGTTTTGGAAAAGGAGATACACCATAAGTACCAGGGTGACTGTATGCTCAATGAGGTGCTGTTTGATTAGCATTTTAGTACAATAAGCCCCTCCAAAGAAGATGGAGTAGCAATTTTAACACCTTTATTTTTCACAATTATGGACATGGCTGGAGATGGGAAGGAGAGCTATGTACTTGTGAAAGGAGATGTGCTATTCTTTACCCCTAACTCAAGACAACTGCCGCTGCTGGAATGCTATCAAACAAACTGGATTAATTCCAGATTGAAACAACATTTGCCCACATTTCTTCTACAGACAATCTCAAAATTGTTTGTTCACCTGGATCAGTCTTTCAAGAAAATTATTAAGAGGCTTTTAGGGGAGGGGAGACTTGATCATGACATGTGTGGTGGAAAATGAGCTTGTAGTGGTGTTGGTAAAATGGATATTTTTGTTTTTAACCTTTCTTAATAGATGCGTGTATTGCTTTTTCATGCTTTTTATGATAGAAATGGGCATGAACCGCAGGGCCGGAGGTTCAGCACAGTTCATGTACTCGCCTACCCCCTCCGGTGAATGACTGCTCAAAGGCACAGCCCAGAGGAGACCTGAAAGGGAAGTTGGAGCACTGCCATTGAGTGGGCACCGAGCCACAGAACACTGGCTGGGCCAGTAAAAGGACTATACCAAAGCACCAAATCAGTGGTGGTAACATAACTATGCAGCACATTACCAAGGCAGTCATTCTCACAACAAAAATGTCTATTGTGTCCACAGCCCCAGTTGGATAACACTAACTAAACAAAACATGAAAAAGAAAGCCAGGCTCAAGAACTGACATGAAATCAGCAAAACCAGAAGAGTGTTTAATCCAACATATATGATCAAATTATATGGGTGTTGGCTTGTGCTTTTGGATCACAACTTCCAAAGCATAGCCATTCTGGGAGTTCTAGTTCAAATTCTAGTTGTTAAAGTGATGGTTCAAAATGCAAATGTCCACATCTCCACTTCAAAAAAGATAGATCTTCATGGTTTGTCTGAATATATTTTGAGAATATGGCTGTATTTCCAGGCTTCCTTTAAGAGTCTGTTTTAATATATGTTTAATGCTTTTTAATAATGAAATAATTTATAATTTAGCTTTTAACATTTTTCTTTTAATACTGTAAAACACCTTGGATCCTTTAGGAGAAAGATGATAGATAGATAGATAGATAGATAGATAGATAGATAGATAGATAGATAGATAGATAGATAGATAGATAGATAGATAGATACTTTTCTGGGTACCTGACTTGTTTGAACCTCAGAAATGTAAATTACCTCAAAAAGGTGCATTTTAAATATCCACATGTCTCACAGCCACATTTCTCCCTTCTCCATCTCTATCACCACCCTAAACAATCCCTTTGTTTAAACCATTTCTCTCCCTTTTTCGCACAGGTCTTCAAATGCTTAGCCACTGAAATGCTACTGAACCAACCAAACACAGTAAGCATGTGAATTAGTGCTGCATTCCTTTAGCACTACAGTGGACCCTTGAATAACAAATGGTTTGTATAACATAAAATCTGTACAATATAAAATATTCCAGAGATAGGAGAAATTTGCTTAACGTAATCGCCTATGGGGGCAAACCCATACAACATAAAAACGGTCACAATTAGGGATTACTCCATTTGCAATACATTCCTATGGGGAATTTGTATAAGGGAAATTTTGCTTAACAAAATTTCATTTGGAACGAATTAATTCCTTTATACAAGGTACCACTGTTATTGCTAACGTTAGTACTCCAGTGGTAAACCAAGAAGAAATAATACTTTTAAAATGCAATTTTCAAATCATATTGCAGTCTTATCCTTGCCAGTGTAAACAGAAGGGAAACGAACATAGGGTTCACTCACATGCCACACCTGCATTATCTGTGATGTTATTTGGACGTGTTTAGCACCAGCTCCAAAGGACCGATACAGGCATGGGCCAAAAGCAAGACAAAATAATGCAGCTAGAAATGCTTTTGAAAAACACACACTTTGCTGACTGAACAACATAAACAATACATCCATGCTAGAATATCAGATACATTTGTGATAAGTGCTAATGTTTCATATTTTGATGAATAACCCTCGAAAAGAACAGTGAAAACGTGGCTGAAAGGGTGGAACAAATAACTATCAATTCAAATCAATTAGTGAATTAGTCACTTGTGTGATAGTGCAGCTGGATAATTCCAGTGGCAGTTCTTCTCTTTCCTTGACAGACTAAACTGAACTGAAGGGAATAATTTCTTAACCACACAAATTTTACTTGCTTCAGAATTGCAGAAGAAACTCTAAATGGCTGTTGTAAACTTCTAAAGTACTTTGTACCTTATCACTCCCTCCCTGTAACTGAAAGATAGGAGGAAACAAGCTAGGAGGATTGGCTAAGTTTCTTGGGGAGGGACTTGGAAAAAATATAAGTTAGTTAAAAACACCTTTTGCAAACAACTGCTTTCCAGGTGAACATTTATATGTTTAGGACAGCAACCAGGAAGCAGTAAAGCAACACAGAGAGGCAGAGATAACACCAAACCTTCAACCATGAGCACTGCAGGAAAAGTAAGTAGGGTAGACACTCTTTTAAGATTGCCTTTTTCATTCCAGAGATACTTGGTTCTTCTGAGCCATGAAATCGCTTCTGATATTTAAAGATCCTGAGAAGTGACAGCTTTTTGAGTCTAGAAAAAATATGGCACCTAAAAAAGCAAACAAATAAAACATAGCAAAAGAGGTTCCAACTGGCAAACCTAGTGGACTTACTAAATTTTACCCCAATGCTAGAATGAAGCACATGGGTCTTCTACACGAACCATTTTCTCCTCTCCCCCCTTCCCCCACCTCTCTGCCCAACAGGGACTTGTATGTCTTGTAGAGCCAGATGGGATGAGGGGTGAGTGAGTTGGGTGTGTGTATGTAGATGTATCATCTAGCCAAGAACTTTAAGAGTAACCTGGCAAAGCACATCTTTTGCCATGTTTGAACTTTTGGGATCTGCTTTGAAGAAGAGTGTTTTGCACTGGAAAGCTTGCAATGTTTTATTATTTTTATTAGTGGCCTATAAAGGTATCACCTGTAGCCTAGTTTTGCAAATAAAACATAGGTAAACTAACCATGAAGAAAAGCTGACTTGCGGAATGTCCAAAAGTTTAGAGATTGTTGCTTTTCTGATGGCACTTGTTCTTGAGTACCACCTCCACCTCCACACATGTGAAACTTGCCAGCTTCCCAAATGTCATCATTGGCTCCATTTGGAGGAGTAAAGATGGCAATGGGTCTGCTGTGCAAGAAAGAGGCTTTGAAGCCTCCAAATATTCCTGAGTATGCTCAACCTATTGCATGGTTCTTTGGCCTTTCACTTTAGATTAAGAGGAACAGATGAATCTAATCTCTCTCTCTCTCTCTCTCTCTCTCTCTCTCTCTCTCTCTCTCTCTCTCTCTCTCTCTCTGAAAAGCATGAACTCTGTAATTTCTAATGGGCACACTTTCATTCTGGTTGTCTTAATGACTCAGTATGCACAGGCAGAAGAATGACTTAATTGAAATCAAATCAACATACAGATGAATGCACTGTGCCATCAGTCAGCAGGAGTGGAAAAATACTTTGCAGGGAATGTATATCTTCTTGCATATTTTGTGGGCTTCACCCCTGCACAGTTGAAAATAGTATTAGGCATGCAGGACAGAGTTCAGGAAGAGACCTTATACATGGAGGAAGAAAGTTTAAGCCCTGATTGATTTTAAGATACTTAATAATATAACAAACATTAGAATGCAATGCAGTGGGCCTGCATAAAGCTGAGATTGTTTAGAGACTTAGCCGTCATCCAGTCTTCAAAGCAAGCCCGTAAAATATTATTAAGTGTATACTCTGTTAACAGCTATGCAAACATGCATATATGCCTTGAAGAAAGGGGGGAAATAATGCTTAATAGCAGAATAAACTTGCAGAGGATCAACTTGATCATGGGATTTAGAATGCCATTTTGTTTTCTGTTGTTTTCACAGGTCATCAAATGTAAAGCAGCTGTAGTCTGGGAACCTAAGAAACCATTTAGCATTGTAGAAATAGAAGTAGCTCCACCGAAAGCACATGAAGTCCGCATTAAGGTAAGAGAGAGGGAAACCCCAAACTGGATTAGGGCATCTGCACTCACTTTAATAAGATAGAGTGGGGCAGCATCCCAAAGCAAGAATTACCTGTAGGGCAGGTCTCAACTACAATCTGTTTTAACATTCCTTAGCTAAACTGTTGAAACTCAGATGTGGGGGAGGCGGCAATTTCTGTGCTGAATTTAGTTTTTCTGTCTGATTGGTTTGTACACACGGGATTGAGGGTTGGATTTGGCTGTTCCCTTCAAAGCAAGGGCAAAGCATGCTGCTCATATACTGCCTCATGGTACTTAAAAGTATTAACGGGGCTGTTTATGAGTCCATGCATGCAGGCTACACATTCATTCTCCCAACCTCAGAAGAATGGAAGAAAGATGAGTGAACTTTGAGCTGGCTACCTGGATTCCTGGTCGTTAAGCACTTTTGGCTGCAGTACAGTAATTTAACCGTTGTTCCACAAAGCTCTTTCAAAGAGATTTTATTGAGGAAAAGCTGTAGTAGATCCAAAAGAGAAGTAGTTGTAGATCAGATTTTTCAGTACCTCTAGATGAGTGAGCACCATGCTGCACAGTGTGAGCCTAAACGTCAGTTCTCCGTCTCATGAACTTTCCCACATTTTCTGTTAAAATGTTTTATCACGTAGAGCTCAACAGTATTGTAAAAGTGTACTTTGTTCCTGACTATTAGAATCGTAGTTGGCAGAGCATATTTCCTCCTCGGAAAGAAATCCTAGGCACACTTCGCATTCTAGGAAAATAAGAAATCCAGTGTTTATTAGAATACACTGAGATGGAAAAGATATTGGGAATGAAGTAAAGATGCAGGCAGCATCTCATCTCTGCTCATCTCTTTAGACTGAGGGTAAGATTACATTATCAAATAATTCTGAAAAGTTCTATGGGCTTGGGACAGACTGATTCACACTCCTCATTAAACAGACAATGCAGCGAGAAATGTGAATCAGACCCAAATCCACCCTTTCCAATGCATAGTTCTTTCTGTCCACTGGGAAACCTTTTATTTAATTAAAATATTTTCAGATAAATTGAAGCATGGGATTGCTTCAAATCAATGTAGAAAGGGTGGACAGGTTGTGCATGCACGCCCACTCCAAACACCTTCCTCCCTTCCTCCTTTTCTTTTCACTTATAGAAAATTCATTGCCAGTACACACTATGCCCAGCAAAGCCTCTCTCCCAAGCCTCTACTCTATTTCAGTTCCGGTTTCTCCTTATGAACGACACTGCTCTTGTTTTTATTATTATTATTATTATTATTATTATTATTATTATTATTATTATT
>JAHTLZ010000330.1:16936412-16975703 GCA_023846285.1 Phrynocephalus versicolor | reverse complement strand
AATGTCCCAAGAGGAGCAGCTCAGGTTAGGGTGGGACGCTTGAAGTATAATACTCAATAGAGAGACAAAGTCTGTTTCTCTGACAACTGCTTTCACGGAGAAACCTTTTAAGTATCAAAGGGCAAACGAAGAGCCTTCCAAACCGCCCAGAGAGGCAGATCTGTTACAAAGGCCCGAACCATGAGCACTGCAGGGAAAGTAAGTAGATCTTTCTTAATCTTAACTCAGGTCAGAGTGTTGCACAACTTACAATTACCTATAGGTAATGAAAATATAGGTAAAAATTAAAAACACATTAAAATGTTAAAATAATTAGACTACTTTTGACCAGAAACAGGCCAGTTCAACAATGTTACCTCGTGAGTTATCAGTGTTATGCCATTTACTTTTCTATACAGTGGTACCTCTACTAACAAATTTAATCCGTTATGAATGCATGCTGTTAAGTCAAACAACTCTTAAGTAGAGGTACCATAGGTAAATAATTGAAAAATAAATAAAAATGGAAAAATGTTTAAAAAATGGAAGTAAAGCAGACCTCATTTAAAATTTGTAAGGTGGCAGTTAAAACGCCAACGGTTTTCTGCTCTTAAGTCGAATTGCTCTTAAGTAGAGCCACTCTTAAGTAGAGGTACCACTGTACATATAATAGTGGGACATAAAAGTGCAGCTCGTACATGATTATTCCATTTAATGTTGTTATGTTTTGGGGTCACGTGGCAAAGATAAACACTAATTCACTGGATTTGTAATCCAAATTTGCATCTCTGGTGGGTTCTTTTTCTTAAGTGGCACAGGTCTTCCTAATGCAGCGGAAACTTTCCAGCATTATAAATCTCATCAGCTCTACGGCATATGCTGAAGCTGCTCTGCAGGAAATACACAGCCAGGTCCTCTAGATATCATCAATAAACTTACTGCAGGGCTGTTCTGGCCCATTTCTCTGTAGAGAAAGACAAACCAATACATCTGTTCCTTAAAGAAAGGCAAAACACCTATTTCCTGCACTCATGGAGCCTAGCTTTCATCATGCAGTTACTTTCATCCTGTAGAAAAACACAGAAAAGCTATTAGCAGGCAAAAGATTCCTCCAGTGCTATGATGCCATTTCAGGCTGCATGTGTAGAAAAACGTGTAGGTTGTGTGTCATGACATTTCTGACAACTCAAGGAAAGCCTCATCAGGTTTTCAAAGAATGACACATTTTGAAGGACTGGTTGGCCATGGCCACCACCCATGCCCTGTGAACCTTCACAGCCTTTCAGGGAAGTCTCCTGAGTCTAGATGCAACATTCTGCCCCTGATGGTGGGATGGAAAGATAGCTTGCAAACTGTTAACTTGCACCATTGAGAGCAGTTACTTTAGGGTCCAGCCACAACAAAGGGCCAAAAATTACATCAGCCATTTTAAAAAAGTCAAAAGGTCTTAATGGTCCTGGCAATGTGATAAAAAGGTGGCAAACAAATGCTTGGAACAGAAGGCGGGAGTCTTTCTTCCACCAAAATTATGCATGGGATTTGATTTTCATAGAAATATTGTTTCATCTTGTATTCTCCCCCTCCACCACCACACATACAGGTCATCAAATGCAAGGCAGCTGTAGCCTGGGAACCTAAGAAACCAATGAGTGTCGTAGAAATAGAAGTGGCTCCACCAAAAGCGCATGAAGTCCGCATTAAGGTAAAAGTAACAAAACCAGATTCGTGCACATGACCTGCATCCATACAATATTCATTTCAATGCAGGCCGGCTCTACCAGTTGATAGGCTGAAACAGCCGCCTTAAATGGCATCTGCTAGGATACTAACCAAGACTCTCCTGGTGTTCTCCTTAACCCATCAAGCTCGATTACAGCTCTGTAGTGTGGGGGAGATTTTTCACTGTGGTTAGTGCTGCCATTAATTTCAATTTTCATTCCATAAATGTGTTTCAGGAAGGGATATCTTGTCCTTTGCTGTAGGCAGCAAAATTTCTCATGCGAGGCCCAATTCCTCAACCCAGCTCTCCATTGCTGCAATGACAGCTCCATTTATTTATTTATTTATTTATTTATTTATTTATTTATTTATTTATTTATTTATTTATTTATTTATTGTAGAGTATTTTTACCCTGCCTTTCTCCTTGGAAAAGGACCCAAGGCAGTATACAGTAATGAGGGATATTATACAGTCCAGTACAATTAAGACATGTTCAATTATTGAGAACAGGGAATTGAGGGACATCTTGCAACATGAAAAGACAACATTACATTAAAGCTACAAGAGAATGTGAGCAGTTAAAAGGAGAGTAAAGTTCCATGTACAGTAACCCCCTGCCATTTCACGGTTCAGGTCCCGCGGTCCCGCTACATTGCAAGATCACAGTAGCTGCACTGCGGGGGGGGGATCTGGTGGCTCCGTGGCCCCCACACCTCCCTCGGAGCCATGCGGGGGGTGGCATGGAGGGACAGCGTCCCTCCCTGCAGCCGCCCCGGGCGACTACGGAGGGCCTCGGAGCCGTGCGGGACCGCCGTGGGGACGGACGGCGTCCCTCCCCGCAGCTGCCCCGGGCAACTACAGAGGGCCTCGCAGCTGCACGGGACTGCTGCAGGGACGGACGGCATCCCTCCCCGCAGCCACCCCGGGTGACTATGGAAGGCCTCGCAGCCGCACGGGGGGATGGCAGGGTGCAATCGGGTCACTCACTCCACCCCCAGGCCCCCCACTTCCGCATATCGCAGATTTTCATGGATCGCGGGTGGGGTGGGTCCCTAACCCCCGTGATCGGCGGGGGGTTACTATACAGTTATGAGTGATGGAAACTAACACTGAAAACATAGTGTCAATGAAATCACATAAGGTTATAAGTAGTTATAAACACAAAGTCTATGTGATTCTATATATTCATATAAAAGACATAATAGGTACTCCATCATTCAGGGAAAGCTTGCCTGAATATGTCCATTACATAGACAGACCTCCCAAAGCTGGAACACAGTCTCCATTTTTTTAGAGAGTTATATAACAACGATCTCGAGGCAAGCAGTGTATACAGATGACACAATTATAGTAGTTTGGTCCTACTTGACGTGTTCTATTGACAGACTGCAGTATTGCGAGATCTGCAGTTTGGTGACATTCTTGAGACTTTCTGCTTTATTTATTATTTCATTTTGAATATTTATACCCCACCTTTCTCCTTGGAAAAGGACCCAAGGTGGCTTATAGTAATGAGAGACAATATACAGGTCTAGAACATTTAAGACCTATTCAAGTCAAGAACAAGGAATTAGAAGAGGCATCTTAGAAAATAAAAAAGTAACATTAGATCTATAAAGAGCATACAGAAAGAAAATAAAAATCCATTTTGACTCGAGGGGTGGGAAGTAACATGGCCAGACTACAAATCCCAGGATCACATGAAATGATATCCAACCATTATGGTAGTGCAGTGCAGTGCAGAAACACCTCTTATATTTCAAGAATTCCAATGTATGAGCCCTGAAACGGACAAGGAACTATGAGAGCCTGAAAAAAAGAGTCTGCTATCTGATGAAACTTATTGTAAATTTTAATTTGTTGGTCATACAGTATTTCTAGAAAAAAGGGACTAGAGCTTTTCTCTTTACCACACACTTTATTGTACAGAATGTGGCTCCCTTGCAATTCCATTCCAGTCCACTGGACTTTTCCCATATGCTCCTTTCTCATCATATGTCTGTCTGTCTATCTGTCTGTCAAGAGAGAGAGAGAGAGAGAGAGAGAGAGAGAGAGAAGACTGCTAAGTGAAAGCAACAGCTTTAACTGAAATATATTCAGCTATCTGATCCACCCTTTTGCCTTGAGCTTTGTCACCACAAGACTTCCACCCCACCCCCACCCCGCTGAAGCAATGCTCTGAAATTGGATCTGGCCATTGGATTGAAAAAAATCCCCACCCATGCTCTAATCTCCTTTCAAATATGACTAACTCAGCAGTAGGTTCACCTGAGGTGTACTTTGATTACATAAGGAGCAAAGCCGTGCATTTTTTATAAAATGTTCAGCATAATAACCATTTCTGCTACTGTTTCAGTCATGTTTGTGGCTCTAAAATCCTAACTTCACACATCTCAATCACATACATTATCTCTATATAATCCAGGTTCATAGCTTGCATTCCTCAGTCAATGTGGTGGATTATGGGCATATGTTAAGGAGGAGGGGGTGGTGTTAGGAATAACTATCCAAATTAAACTAGGTGCAGTTCCCAGGTTCGTGGGCGGTGGGGTGGTGGCAGCAGTAGGCCAGCTGCCTTCAATAGACCTTACCCCTACATCACCTCTGGTGCGTAGCAATAACCGAGGGCAGCTGGGGCAGCTGGAGTAACAGGAAAGCACTTTGAAGAACACACACACACACACACACACAGATCAGAACCAGTGGAGGAGCTAGGCCCCCCAGGCCTGATTCGACCTGCATCCACATATCGCGGATTTTCAAGTATTGCGGGTCAGGTCAGGTCCCTAACCCCCGCGATAGGCAGAGGATCACTGTAATGAAGAGCGAAGAGGGAGGGGGCTAGTGAGCTGACACAAACCTGTCTGCTGTTGCAGAGAAACTCAAACCTTTGCCATCAGAAGCTGTTGCTTCTGAAATGGCAAAATGGCTCCAGTTATGTCAACCCAGAAGCTTAATCCCACACTGGTGACTTAATGACAGCAGAATAGTTTGTATCAAGAACTCTATGCAATTTAATTTATGGAGGCAGTGCTAATTTAAGTTGAACAGCTGCATCAAATTTGCTTCCGCTTTCATAACGGCACAGAGCCCATACATGATACATTTAGCTCCAGGGGACATCATTCAGGTGTAGATCCTGGTGATTTATAGAAAGTAATTTTCAAGTCTGCTTCCTCTCCCCCACAAAAAAAAAACGGTGCTCTTCTCCTTTTATTCTCACCTAACTGAGTCAGCATTTTGTACAACCAAGCTGGTACTGTATTTGAATCCATGGCTCCCAAATCCTAGTCAGTCGCTGTATCTGCTACATTCCATGGACTCTTGAAATAATATTGCATTTTATTTGTTGTTGATTTTTCTACCTCCCCCCCAATTGTGCTTGGAGCAATTTATGGGAGGTTTGGAACATAATTATGTAAGCAACGCCATGCTCTCCACCACTACCACTCATAGGAGTGAGGTACTCATTTAACTGAGCTCAGAATGATGCTTGTCCGAGTCAACCTTGAGCCAGCAAGCTAAATCCATTAGGAGCAAAATCAGGTCATAAACAGAGCTTAGTTACAGTACGGAAGTTTAACTCCTGCACCATGGGGTCCATTTATTTTTTTCAGTTTTGTTACAAATGCATGCTATTTTTTAAAAAAAAATGTTGGTGTGCTGTTAGTTTTTACTCGTTTTCCACTTTATTTCTATTTGTAAATCATCCTTTGAATGAATGTGTAAGGACAAATGTGTGAAGAAGAGCCTTGTGGAATAGTGGTTAAACTGTGGTACTGCAGCTAGAACAATGCTCAGGAGGTTCAATCCCAGAAGGTAGCCAACTCAAGGTTCACTCAGCCTTCTCTCCTTAGGAGGATGGTCAAATGAGTACCCAGCTTGGGGGGGGGGTTGTAGCCTGCATAGTTAAATTGTAAACCACCAGAGAGTGCTTTAAGCAGTATGGAGGGGGGTAGATAAGCAGAACACTTTTTGACAAAATTGAGAAATTCTTGCAGCAGCAAATAAATTAACTCACTATCGAAACTGGAAACAATTGTCTCTGTGGTGAGATATCTTTTGACTTTATTCCAGCTTGTGGCTACTGGAATCTGCCGCACAGATGACCATGTCCTGACTGGGGACCTAAAAATGAATTTTCCCATCATTCTTGGTCATGAAGGAGCTGGTATTGTAGAGAGTGTTGGGGAAAGTGTTACCAATTTTAAACCAGGTATGACCAAATCCACAGTTACACAAAATTTAAAAACCTAATAGGCTCAACAAAATATTTATTATTGCAATATGTCTCAGGTGTCTTTTCAGACACTTTTTAAAAACCCCAATCAAATCTATAGCTAGGGTTTCCTTTAGCTATTAACTAATGTTGCTGTTTACACAAAATGTCAAAGGAAAAGAAATTAATAACAACAAGGGGTCTTCTGTCATCATTAGGTGTGGCTTGACTCACACATTTTGCAATTTGTGTCTATGAACCAACCACTGTCTCTTTATTTTGTGGTCCTATATTAACTCATCCAGGTAGTCTCTCTATATCTGATGCAGTGAAGTTGGTCAATGAAATCTCCCATTAAAATACTGCAGTTAATCTTTATTGACACCAACATGTTTTGGCATCTCTTTACCTCTGTCACCTGATGATAATGTGGTGGATTTGGGTCACATTGATGCAATCACTAGAACTTCCATCAAATGAGCATAACTACTGCTGTAGAAATATCTGCATTTTTACTTGTGAGTACACTCTTACTACCAACCTTCATAGGGACTCACAATAATCTCTTTGCAATTTCCAGGAGACAAAGTCATTCCACTCTGCGTCCCCCAGTGTGGGAAATGCAGTGTCTGCAAAACTCCTGAGGGCAATATGTGTGACAAGATTGAGTGAGTATTCATTATTATAGATAGACAGTAATAGTAATGTACTGGTCTTTCTTGTCCCTGATGAAGACCAGAACCAAGCAATCTGATCTCCTTTTTTCATATTTTAAAGCTTTTTTGAACCAAGAGGAGTAATGTATGATGGCACATCCAGGTTCACTTGCAAAGGAAAGCCAATTCACAATTTTGTCTGCACAAGCACTTTCTCAGAATACACGGTGTGTCATGTTGACTCTGTGGCCAAAATTGATGCTGCAGCTCCTCTTGAAAAAGTATGTCTCATTGGCTGTGGATTTTCTACCGGCTATGGCGCCGCCATTAAAACTGCAAAGGTAGGCATTACAACACAGGTGGGTGACCTGTTGCATGGGGAAGCTGTGACATGCCCAGAGTTCCTTTCTGTGATTTAGTAGTTATGGACCTGTTTTCCCCACAGCAATTTAATCCATTTTAGTTCCATAACGGAAAGCATACAATGTGCAGCAAATAATATTTATTTATTTATTTTATTTTTATACTTATTAACTGCCTGATTTTTCCCTCGGGAACTCTGGGCGGTGTACAACAAATTACAAAACAATTTGCCCAAACACAACCCCATAATAAATAAATGAGAATAAAGGGTAAAAACAGTAAACAACAATAACACCACAACATAAAATCTAGCAAGAAGAGGGCTGGGACAAAACAATACAACCAGTACACAACACACGGTCATACACTCAGCGATTACCAAAAAAAAATCAAACAATCCAATCAATAATAACCAAATAATTACAACACTTATTTTACATTGCTGAGGGTCTCCAAATAAACTTTTATTGCTTTTTATGCCACTGTAGGTTCGTCCTGGTTCTACGTGTGCCATCTTTGGCCTGGGAGGAGTGGGTCTTTCGGTGGTCATAGGCTGTAAATCAGCTGGAGCTTCCAAAATCATTGGAATTGATATCAACAAGGATAAATTTCCAGTGGCTCAAGAGCTGGGTGCCACCGAGTGTATCAGCCCCCTGGATTTCAAGAAGCCCATCAATGAAGTGGTGTTTGACATGACTGATGGCAAAGGTGTAGACTATTCGTTTGAAGTGATTGGCCACACTGATACCCTGGTATGTCCATCAAAACACTGTAACAGAACTGAACAGTTCTAAGGCATCCAGTATTCTTCTGGTTCTCATTCTTACCTATCTATTAGTGTTATTTCAGCCATATCTCCCAGATGTATGACACGAACAAAAATCAAGGAGTCTACAAATTGTGTCCCCCCCCCAACTTATTCCATGTGCCCTGAGGTCTGCTTGCAAGCAGAAGAAAGTGCTAGACCTATAGATTTCCCTGTGTAGCCCCACTACCGGAAGTGACCAGATGTGTTGCAATTTTAAGCTTATCAGAAGAAAATGTGGCTTAACAAACTGGTAGGGTCCACCCCACTTTACACAACTGCTGCCTCTGCTGTCTAGCTACACCTATAGAATCATAGAATCATAGAGCTGGAAGAGACATCAAGCGTCATCTAGTCCAACCCCCTGCCAAGCAGGAACCCCCATCACAGGACTCCCGACAGATGGCCATCCAGCCTCTGCTTAAAAACCTCCAAAAAAGGAGACTCCACCATCCTCTGTGGCAGCATATTCCACTGCCAACCAGCTCTAACCATCATGAAGTTCTTCCTAATGTTTAAATGGAATATCTTTTCCTGTAGTTTGAAACCATTTCCTTGTGTCCTAATCTCTGAAGCCATGGAAAACAAACCAGTCCCTTCTTCGATGATCCACCATCTGTAAGATGCACCAAGTAGTGCTTCTTACAGACAGAATCCATTCTTTATTTGAATTGCAACATAGCACCAGATTGTTTCAGCTTTCCCTACCCACTGCCAATTCTGGCATTATTAAAACTCAGCTAATAATGACTGAGTGGTACATGAGAGAAAGGGATTCCATTCATGCAATTACCTTTTCTCCCACACCTGATAGTCAAGGCAAGAGCTTGTATCGTATGAAAAAGAAATATAAGATCACCAAGGCTCTGAGAGTTTCTTTCTTATTCTGATTGTACAATAAAAACATATCAGAGGGGGAGCTGATGCTTGAAAGTGTTTCTATCATACTGGACATCACAGACATCATATTGGACACGGCATATCCTCTGCTTGATTCAAATGTGAGACTCTGGATTTTTTTTTCAGATTGCTGCTTTGGCTTCCTGCAATATGAACTATGGAACAAGTGTTATCGTGGGAGCCCTTCCTTCAGGATCTGAGATTACTATCTCTCCAACACTTGTCTTTACAGGCCGCACTTGGAAAGGATGTATATTTGGAAGTATGTGTAGAATTATTAATGGCTATTAAATGATATCTGCATGGTGTTGTGAAGTATATTGTCCTTATAAAAAGTACATAATAAATAATTGCAATAGATTTCATTGCAATAGACAGGCAGAGAAGTTCTGGAACACCCTGTTGGTCTATAGAGGATCCACAAGTCTTTCAGTGATTTCAATTCCCTAGTATATAGCTGGGTTCCTCTATACCAGGGCTAGACAAGTTGCAGCTACAATTTCCATCAATTCCAGGCAACGTGGCTGCTGTAAGAGGGATAGATCAGATTCAGGCTAGAATTTGTCAGAATGCTTAAATCTCTAAAAAATATGTTGATGATGTGCTAATCTATCTATCATATTTCAATGTTCTCCTCTCTCATCTACAGGTCTGAAAAGCAAAGATGATGTTCCAAAGCTGGTTTCAGATTTCATGGCAAAAAAGTTTTGCCTGGATCCACTGATAACTCATATTTTGCCTTTCGATAAAATCAATGAAGGGTTTGAGCTGCTCCGGGCAGGAAAAAGGTAAAACTTCCCTCTCTTTTCAGACCTATTCTTCGCCCAGCCAAAACACAAGAGATTTGTTGTTTGGTCAAAACAAGTGGAACGGGCACTTCGGAAACAGGCGGAGGCACACTGGAGGTGGGAGCAGCAAGAAAGGGCCTCACAGAGAATTATTAAAGCCCTCACGCAATGACAAATTATGTTTGCAGAGCTGTAGTAGGTGAATAACTGTGTGTGGTGTGTTGTTACAGTTGTGACTAACTCTTCGTGACCCCATGTCCATGGAGTTTTCTTGACAGGAATACTGGAGTGGTTTGCCAGTTCCACGAGATTGGATGTGCTTAGGACATCTCTAGGCAGCTAGAGGTGAATAGCTAGAGATGCACTAATGCAAGGTAGGAGGGCTTTAGGCATTTGAGGTGTTACTTGTGTGTGTTGTGTCGTTACAGTCATGACCAACCCTTCATGACTCCAGGTCCATGGAGTTTTCTTGGCAGGAATACTGGAGTGGCTTGCCAGTTCCTACTCCAGGCTCCTACAGCACTTGGTATTCCCTGGTGGTCTCCCTTTCAAAGTACTAATCAGTGCCAACCCTGGTTAGCTTCCGAAATCAGGCAAGATCAGATGTGCTTAGGGCAGGCATGTCCAAACTTCGGCCCTCCTGATATTTTGGACTACAACGCACAGAATTCTAAGCTTAGATTGCCAATGGCAAAGGACTGTGGGAGTTGTGGTCCAAAACATCTGGAGAGCCGAAGTTTGGACATGCCTGGCTTAGTGCATCTAGGCAGCTCCCACGGTATTACCTGGAGGGAAAAATTGATTTTTTCATCTGTGAAATGTAGATTTAACAGGCTCTTATGTTGTAGCTAAAAACTCTATTTAAAATGTACAAATACACTGATGAGCCCATGGTTGCATTCTAATCCTGGAGGTTGCACGAAATGTTTAATCACACTTAAAACAGGTACTTCCGGATAGAAATAATTACAATATGTTTTATGCTTACAAATATAAAATGGAATTTTCTAAACAAGATATTCACCAAAAGGATACTTAATAATCTTTGTTAACAATAATGTCTAGTTTCACTTTAACTATACAATAAGCAACACTTCAGTTCTAAAAAGAAACTGATTCCATTTCTGAACAAAGGAACGGAATACAATTATGGCTTGTCTCTCTTGATTATTTTTCCTTTTAGCAATGCATATGCCTTTGGCTTTGAGAATAGATTATATGGACAGAATGTAATATTATGTATACCTTGATTTTTTCTGTTAATAATCTATATGCCTTTCCCTTTGTGAGAGGATGATATATAGGGACAGAATTAAATGTTTCTGTGTCTTGTTATTCAGTTGTTGTTTTTTTTAAATCAGCTTTTAAAACTGATCAGCAAGTTGCACTTTTCGGTCAAGGTTCAGTACCCACAGTCTTCATCAGCAAACTATTCAGTGAGACCTAAACCAGATTGCTGATTCAACTTGTTACATCTCATCAATTTTAGTGGCTCTAGTCTGTATCCAGCCTATTAACTTTTTAACAGAAATCATTAAATAGGAACTTAAACTGTCTTCTGATGTTTTCAGCATTCGTACCGTTCTGTTATTTGGGGATGAGAAACACACCAGAAAGTGACCATTGCCATTGGAGTTCCACCACTTGAAATGACCACACCTGTCCTAAGAGGGGATCTGCAGAAACTGGATCCTGCTATCAGTTTGTAGCTGTCAACAAGCCAATTTTTCTTTGCACGTAATAGAACAAAACTACTGAAATATCATTTCTAACTCTTTTAGTATTACACCACAGGACATTTCACCAAGGAACAGGGACATAACAATCAGCTGTGGGTGGTGGGAATTAGGGTGCAACCCTACAAATTCAAGGGAGTAAATTCCCATTGAATTCAAAGGGCTCTTTACTTCTTAGAGGGCATGCACTGTTAACCAGTACAGTATATTAAAATTGTTCTGCAGAAATAAACTTGATATGTTTTTAAACTGTGATCAAAAATAATAAAAAATCATTTGTGATTATACAAAGGTTTCCTGGGTATTCTACATTTTTTTAAAAATTGGAATGTAATTACGATTTCTCATTGACTTTACACCTCATATATATTTTTCTATGTGAATTCAAAAATTTAATCAAACATTAAGAAGGATCTGATATAATCTTAAATTTTAAATCAGGTTCTTTCAGTTTCATCCATCAGCATGTACAATAAACTTATGCAGACGACTGCAGTAATTCCCTGCTATTTATTTATTTTAGTTTCTGCCTTGCAGTTCCCATGGGAAATACACATTTATTATTAGAGGTGTGCAAAAACTCTCTCTGGCTCACTCTGTACCTAAAATAAAGAGCATACAGATCAGGGCTGACCCACCTTGTATTCTTTAGGAGACATTACAACCTGCTGTGTCCCAGAACCATGGCATTCTGTACATTTCTAAATCTCTTTGTCCCCCCCCCCCAACAAATCTATGAATGGGAGGAGAACATAAAAGGGTATGGCCTGGGAGAGCTTTGCAGTGTTGCCTCCACTCATATGGAGATGTAAAAAGAGTCCTGCTGTAGCAGAATAACAGTTCATATTCTACTTCATTTTGTTTTTTGCTTCTCCCATTAGTCAAATGGATGACTACAGGAAGCCTGGAAAAGTTTTTTTTTCCAAATTGCAGCTCCCAGAATTCTCCAACCAGCAGTCTTGGGATCTAGAGTCCCCAAAAATAACTTTTCCAATCTCTCTTCTCTGCTCTGAACACAACAGTTACTCTGAACGACTTATAACCATCGAAAGACCTGTTCCTCATAAATATGTCTAGTTGTCTTTGAACAAAGATAGTAACTGTCATCTCAACTTCTGGCAGAAGTTCACATGGTTTAGGAAACAGAAAAAGCTTTTGTGTACAGTAGGACCCCAGTATCCGCTGGGGATTGGTTCCAAGCCTTCACATGGATAATGAAAACTGTGGATAAGAGAGAATGCCAAAATGTCCCCAAAACTGCTGTTTTGTGATAGTAACTTGCTTACAGCTGCTGTTTTGCAACAGTGGCTTGCTTTACAGCTGCTGTTTGTGATGGTAGCTTGCTTTACGGCTGCTGTTTTATGACAATGGCTTGCTTTACAGCCGCTCTTTGTGACAGTAGCTTGCTTTGTGGCTGCTGAATTATTTATTTTTTCCTCTGCCAACCGTGGATAACTGAATCAGTGGATATGGGGGTCCCACTGTATTTCCACCTCACTGCCTATGAATTTGGATTAAGCTCCACCATATTAAGCTCCATTTTATGTTCATATGTTTTCTTTTTAAGGTTAAAAATTATTTTATTTTATTTATTTATTTTACAAGTTATATGTTGCCCACCACCCAAAAGCCTCTGGGCCGCTTACAATCAAAAGAATTAAAACAGTTAAAACATAAAATATCAAAAAATAATTAAAACAATAATAAAAACATTACACTAAAATTGCCATCAGAGGACCCACAATCTATATTGTGTCAAATAAAAAACAATCTATATTTTGTCAATTAATTTTTCTTGAGAATGTCTTCACCCCAGGCTCCACCTCCTAAAGTAGCACCACAAAACAGAAATAAATCAACAGTGCAACAATTTCAACTGGGTACCACTATTCTCCAATCCTGGTATAACACCTCACCCTATATTACCACTCTTTGACTCTTCTTGCACTTGAGTCATCTGCTTCACGTAGGTATTTATATCTACATAAGCAGGAACGTTATTTAAAAAGATCAATGAAATCTAAACATGAATCGCACTCCCAGCCTTAGTAGCAATCCCATGCACAATTATCTTGGTGTAAACCCCCAATGCAGTTAATTCTCATGGATTGATTTCCACAGATTTTCCGGTGCCTATTTAGAGAGAAGACTACAGCCCATCAAGTCAATTCCAATTTATGTCAACCCTAGCCAGTTTCCTAGGAGCAGAATAATTAAAAGCAGATTACTATTCCCTTCTTGGCGGGGGGGCAGGGTGGGGCTTTGCAGCTCTCTCAACTGCCTTTAACTTTTCTTATCATTAATGCATTTTTCAGCAACTCTTGTTTATGTACCGTCGGAGTGATACATTTGCCAGAAACTCTTAAGTAGTAAATATTCAGATAGTTTACCCGCCTCTTCTTCTGGTTCTCCTCTGTAGCTACAAGCCTGCCCAAACCTACATAAACTGGCTCTTCTCTTGGGAGGCATAAGGCAGAATTGAACTCCCAATCCAATTCACTCAACCTTTTAAAAAACATAATTACATAATTGCTTAGCATCCCCCTTGGAACGGAATAGAAAGCTGGTAGCGTTCTCCCTTGCTAGAGTTACATTTCTAAAACTCTCCATAAGGACAGAAGTGTTGCTTGCAACCCACGCACAATACAAGCCCCTTTACAGGATTCGTTCTCCGCCGCCTTAATAACCCCCCGCCTGTCTCATTCATCCGTGGCAAGGCGTTCAAGACCAGCCGACTGCCAGAATAACTACAAGTGACTACATTGCCCAGAGTTCCTCGCGAGAGATCTACGGAGGGCAAAAGGTGGCCAAAACTGTAGCAACCCCCTTTGGCTCCGCTTGGGGAGGGGTCTGATTAAATCTCAACAATAGGTGGGCGTTGCGCGTACTGTATATTGTTGGTGAATAGACCCAGTCGTTGCTTCGATTTTCCCAAGCCGGAAGTGGGTAGAGACTTACAAAAAGAGGTCGATATATTCTCTTCTTTGCAAATATGGACACTTCTGGGAAAGTAAGAAAAAAGAAATACTATCTCATTCGTAATCCAAAAGAAGCACGAGATCTTGCAGAATCTTAAAGACTAGCCGGGTGGCGGCGGGTTTGTTTTGTTTTGTTTTTGGTATAAACCTTCGTGCACGGTAAATCACTTCATCAGATGCTGTCTAAACGCCAAGGCTACGCTCCACGCCTGCACCCTTGCCGCAGAGGGCAGCATTCAATTCAGGGGGACTTACGGGCTTGCAGGCGTGCTTAGGGTTGCGTTATATGGTTCCATCAGAGGACCCACAATCAATATTGTGTCAATTAAAAAAACCAATCTATATTGTGTCAATTAATTATCCTTGAGACTGTCTTCTACCGAGGCTCCACCTCCTAAAGTAGCACCACAAAACATTTGGAACCCGGTGATCAGTTTTGATTATACTGTAGTTGGAAAGGGGGCGGGGGAGTAGTAATTTAGCTGCTTGACGAGTCTCATCCGAATACTAAAGTGTTCTGCTTCTACTACCTTTACAACAGCTCCTTTTACGGATTATTAAACTGCAGTTGCAAGGATGAAGACCGCAGATCTTATGCATCTTTTCTCAGAAGCAAGTTCCATTGTCTCCAGTGGGGCATGTTCCCAGATAAACGTACTGTGCCTCTATTTATTGTACAATCCCTGGGCAGGATTGCAGCCTTTAAAATTCAGGCACATCTCAATCTGGGCTTGGAATGTGTGTGTCCTGTATTCATCAAGTTGCATCTGATTTATGGTGATTCTATTAGAGATATGTGAGATATTTAAGAGGGTTTATACCACTGGTTCTCAACCTTTGGGTCCCCAGATGTTCCTGGACTGCAACTCCTAGAAACCCCTTCCAGCACAGCTAGTGGTGAAGTCTTCTGGGAATTGCAGTCCAGGAACATCTGGGGACCCACAGGTTGAGAACCACTGGTTTATACCATGGGATGTCCAGTGGGTTTGAAAATTCTCTATACAGTATCCCTTGTGGACAGCTGCAGGTCCTTGTACGTCAAGCATGGCTCTATAGATGTTGCTGAACTTCTCCTTCCACCAGCATTGACCAGCATAGCCAGTGGTTTAGGTCTTGAAACCACTGAAGGATCACACATTCCTTATTCCTAAAGAAACTGAAATTAAGCTAGGTGAAGCAGTGGTATGGCTTGATGCCTTCCCTGGAAAGAAATAAATGGTTTTTGACTTAAGTAGACTTACTACAGAAATGTAACTACAGTGGACCCTCTATAACAAATGATTTGTATAACATAAAATCTGTACAACATAAAAAATTCCAGAGATAGGGGAAATTTGCTTAACAGAATCACCTGTGGGGCAAATCCGTACAGCATGAAAATGGTCATGATTAGGATTACTCCGTTTTCAAGGCATTCCTATGGGAAATTTGTATAAAGGGAAATTTGCTTAACAGAATTTCATTTGGAATGGATTAATTCCTTTATACAAGGTACCACTGTATTTAACAGACTTGGCATGCCTATCTAATTTTTTCCTCCTGGAAGGAGTTCAGTAACAGATAAATCCACTATAGATGCTTTGCCCATTTGGATCAAAAAGTGTATTTAGGTCTCCTGTCACCAATTGACAACCTGGATATTGGCCACAATAACTTTGAAACGGTGCACAAGAGCCAAAAAGGAGGTGGCCAGGACAATTTTATTCTACCTGTTTCTCATTCATGAAAAGCTGCCTGCTGTAGTGATGAGGATTCCAGGTAGGCTACAGCTTGCAATGCCCCACTCACTGATGGTTGATTTCTTGGCTCTCATCCTATTCACATTATGTTTTACACTAAAGCCAACAGCACTGTTGCATGAATCTCTGGTTGTTTGTTTGGTTTTCTAGACAATAAAATGCAAGGCTGCCGTTGTCTGGGAAGTAGGCAAACCACTTTCTATCGAAGAGGTGGAAGTTGCTCCACCAAGGTCTCATGAAGTTCGTGTAAAGGTGAGCCATTATTTTGCAGTCAATTTCGGTATTTTATTTATTTATCATATTTGTGCACCACCCATCTGACAGTGGGGCCACTCTGAGCAGTTCACAACACGTGCAAACAGCAGAAACAGTAATCAACACAGAACAAGAATAACAAAATAAAATAACCTATTTTAAAACACGTGTGAAGTGTTTATTACTGTATATGAATTTCAACCCCCTACCCCCACCTCTCCCCTAGGCTTGTGTTTGGTCTTTTGTTTCTGAAGCTACTTATGTGATGGCCAGTCAAATACATTGTATTGAATTGTGTTGGGAAGGCTAAGAGGAAACCAATTCTGTAGACTTAAGGCAGATTCCCTTGTGCTATGATGCTATTTGAGCCATAGATTAGCATCCGTGCATCATTTGCTAATGGTCTGAAGAAATGGTGCATAAACGTTATAGAAATGCCAGGGAAGAAATCAAACAAAAACCCACTGTTTGGTCATGTATCATATTTAGTAATTTTTCTGTCTGGTGTTCTTCATTACTTTTCATATTGGTATTGGTTTTCGTGCTGATTTTTATAGTGGTTATCATTGTTTCATCATCAGATACACAGATAGACCACAAGCTAATTATAAGTCAGTGGCAGCAGCAAAATGCAAACAAATGTACAAAAAAAACTTGGCCTCATCAACAGAAGTATAATGCATACCCACTTTATTCTCCATCAGTCAAACTGTACCTGGAAGGCAGTTTCTGGTTCTGGGCACTATGACTGAAGAGAGATGTTGATGTTAGATCATGTCCACAGGAAAGTGACCAAAATAATTCAAACCTTATAAGGAAAAGTGAATTGGGCATTATCATCAGGTCAGAGAAGCAAAATGACCGTCTTCATTATTTAAACAGTTGTCCTGTGGAAGATGGGTTGAACTTGTTTTCTGCAGTCTCAGAGCATAGGATCTGAATTACTGGGATTAAATTACAGGAAAGAAGATTTTGACTCAGCATTAAGAAGCATTTAAGAGTAAGTGTTGCTGCACAATGGAATGGACAGCTTGGGGACCTAGGCAAGATAATGCTGAACTCCCTTTCGGTCTACCAGTGATACATGTCAACATTGAGTCAACAACTTTATTGCAGAAAGAGTTATGAATCAGTTGCAGACTGGTAGAGGTGGGGTGGAGGGACCTTTCATACTTCCTTTGCCAACCAGAATAGAAACATCCACTCTCTGGTCCACTGTGGGATGACTTTGCCCCTCCCACCTCAGCCAGCTTGGCCATCATTGGCTGGCGCCCACCAGCTATCTTGGTGCTTCCCCTCACGAGCAAGGCAACATGGGGAAGAGACACCCCCATGTTGCCAGAGAAAATGGTGTCTGGATCCTGCGTGCCAGGACTTGCTAGGTCACAAACTGGGCCTCCATGGCAATTAAACTGGGTGCCTTAGAGGATGGTGGATTCTCCAACTTTGGGGCTGTTTACATAGAGATTGGTTGACCACATGTCATAGATTTACACGGGGAATTCCCTATTTAAACAGGTGACTGTACTCAGTGACTGAACTTTGCAGCCCTCATCTTCTATGATTCTATGGCTGAAATCTTATTCCTATCTGTTCAACGCCATAAAACTAACAATATCATCAGCCAGGATGAATTTTTGGAAATTGAACATTTCAGTCCATAGCTTTCTGTGTAGTTTTGAGTGAACTTTTTATTGTCTCTTACAGATAATTGCTACGGGGATATGTGGGACAGATGAGCATGTTCTGACAGGTTCTTTCCCCAAAGTAGAATATCCTGTTATCCCAGGCCATGAAGGAGCTGGAATTGTGGAGAGCGTTGGTGAGGGAGTGACATGTGTGAAACCAGGTACATAAAAGGCAGGACCTACCATTGATGCTGCACTATAGTAAAAAGTGTCTGAGTAGTTTGAGCACATGTCTTATCTTTCATTGTACAATCCTCTCTGTGACCATCAGCAGCGTTCTAAACCTCCTGTGCTTCAATTAATACCCAGGACAAGAAGGTGTCATCAGGGAAGTAATTTTGTCTACATGGCCTTTTTGTTTTAATCAGAAAGGGTCATTAAGTCAGGGAAACTGCAAAAGGAATGAAGTGATTTGTGACAGAAACGGAAAAGAAATGCTGAATCCTTGGCTCCTTACAATATTGCAGTAAATTTAAAAATACAGCCAAAAGAAGTTGTGAGGATGAGACAGAAAAATGGAGAGCCCTTCTATGAAAGAAACAAAACATGAGGGAGAACGTAAAGACAAATCCCATCACAAACCCGGTCTTGACTATGTTACTGAAGCTGAACACATCACTGCCTTTCCTCATACCTGTGGCAGAGGTAAATAAAAATCATGTGTGATCCCTCAGAAACATAACATTGGGAAATACTGGGGAAGTTGCTGAAACCTGAAGAATGACAAGCGTGCAACCATGAGGTGAATTGCGAAATGTTGCACCTTGGGCTGCTGAGGCAAATTTTCCCCAAAGCCATTTTTCTTAGAAATTTCCAAAGGTTTTCTTAGTCCCCTAGAAATAATGACCACTTTTCAAAATTTGATTGAGATGTTTCTATTTATTTGTTCTCTTCACTCCCGCTTGGTTTTTTTTAATTTCTAGGTGATCAAGTCATCCCTCTTTGTCTTCCCCAATGTGGAGAATGTAGTTCATGTTTAAAAGCTAACACCAACTGTTGCCTGAAAACCCAGTGAGTTTGAATAGGTGCCTTACATTTCTCTTTGCCATTGAAATGTTTGTAGTGTGGTTGACAAATTTGGATCTCTCTGATGCAGCCTCTGTGAACCACAGAACCTGATGCCAGACCAAACCAGCCGATTCACCTGCAAAGGGAAGCGAATTCACCACTTCTTGTGGATCAGCACTTTCTCCGAATATACCGTCATGCCAGACTCTACTGTTGTTAAAATTGATGCTGCTGCCCCTCTGGATAAAGTCTGTCTCTTTGGCTGTGGGTTTTCTACTGGATATGGGGCCGCCCTCAACACAGCTCAGGTCAGAGGCCATGTACACCTGGTTTGCTAAATGTTCCTTGGCTACATTCTGTGCAACTGAGATTTTTCTGCTCTGTCCTATATCCTGGAATTGTCCACAAAGCGTTACATTAAAATATGAAAGTTAGTCTTTAAGGTGCCACATGTTTCTTTGATTATTTTTCTTTGATTATTTTTTGTCTGGAATTCTTGCACAGACCAATTCAGACCAGGGTGACAAGAGGTCAAAGCTGACTGACTATAAGATGGAGGACTTGCACTAGCTGTATTCAGACCCATGAAGCTGTTTGGATGAACAGCGAAACGTTTCTATCTCTCAAAAAGAAGTCCAGTAGCCATGGCTCAACTTCCTGATAAACTCACCTGGATGACCGAGAATCTTCACAGACAGACTAACATGGTTATCTTCTCCAAAACATCTTTTCTCCCTGGCTCTGTAGGTTGCGCCCGGTTCTATATGTGCCATCTTCGGTTTGGGAGGAGTTGGCCTCTCTGTGGTCATGGGATGCAAAGCAGCCGGAGCTTCTCAGATCATTGGCATTGACATCAACAAGGAAAAATTTGTGAAAGCCAAAGAACTGGGTGCCACAAAGTGTCTGGACCCTCAGGATTATGAGAAGCCTATCCAGGAGGTGTTGATCGAAATGACTGGCCATGGTGTCGATTATGCATTTGAAGTCGTTGGATGTTTGGATACATTGGTAGGTGTACTATTCAGTCAACAAACTGTGGATCTCTCCTTAGGATTTCACATGGAGGCAGCTTTTCATATTTTTCTGGAAAACAGGAATAGCTGCCAAATAATTATCTTCCAAATGCTCTGCCTTTTGGGTAGCTTGTTCTGTATTAATCAGACTGCCCAGTAGCCTTTATTTCTGGGTTAGAGAACCATTGTCAGTCTAATTTTGAAATTAGTTCCCAGATGCCTCACCAAGGTGGATAATGAAGGGTGAGAGTTGTGATCCAAAAGAATTAGATGTGCTAAAGGCCACAGATCTGCACCCTACAAGCCTGTTAGAGAAGCCCTGCAAATCAGCAGATTGTGCTAGGTTCACACACAATGCAACCAGAGTTAGCGAACTCTTCTGGGAGCCCTGCAGGGGCAAAGACAGCAGTCTAAGACAGGGGTGGCAAACCTTTGGCACTCCAGATGTTTTGGACCACAATGCCCACAGTCCTTTGTCATTGGAAATCTAGGCTTGGAATTCTGGGAGATGTGGTCCAAAACATCTGGTGTGCCGAAGGTTTGCCACCACTGGTCTAGGAGGTCACACTGTAGCTATCCTAGAAGATTATCATTAGATACACAGTGCTAGGTATAAATTGTGGTGGACAGTATTAATTAACCAGTGCTCAGCTTCTTATTGAGTAATCCCTGATTCTGACCAACTCTTTACTTTTTGGAACTGTTATGCTAGGTCTTAGGGTCATGACATGCCATTGTTTCTTTCTGGAGCCACCTGCTTAGCGTATTTCTTTTTTTCAATTAGAGAGCTGCTCTGGCATCTTGTCACTTGGGCTGCGGTGTCTGTGTGATGGTTGGTGTACCTCCTTTAGGCTCTCAACTGGCTTTCGATCCTATGCTGCTTTTTACAGGACGTACCTTGAAAGGCAGTTTCATTGGAGGTACGATGCCATGCCATGTAGTGAATGCATTGCTATGCAAATATTACTTCATTTGTTTATGTGTCTCACCTGGGTATTCAATAGGGAAGGAATGCCCATGCTTGTAAGGCCCTTACTTCACGAGGCGCGGCGCTCCGCAGGGATATTTCCTTCGATTTGAATTCGGAGGCGGTCACGTGGCGATCACGTGTTCTCGCTTTGCTCCCGCCCCTGTTTCTCAGTACTCACGAGCTACAGTTTTAGGACCGATTCGAGCACAACCTCACCTGCTCCCTTCGCATTCGCATGCCACTTTTCAATGTTCGTTATTTCCCATCCGTCCTTTAAAAAAATTCCTACCGACGGCGTATTGATGCATCGATACTGGACTGTCAGTTGCAATGGCTCTACTGATTTCAACTGTTTCCTGGCATCATTGGCAGTCCCCCCCTGCCGCCGCCGCCGCCGCTACTCGGGGGGAGCCCTGCATGGCACAGCCGCCCGCCCTCCGCCGCTTGCACGCTGCCTGCCCCGGGTGCCCTGCTCTGGCCGGGCAAGACGGCAGCGGCTCCTCCTGCTCCCGCCGCCGCCGCCGCTACTCGAGCGAGGAAGTAACAGCACAAAGCGATGAAATGATATAGCGATGCATCGATAACCCTGTTTGAATATTTTTTTAAAAAACTTGAAATAAAAGCCAAAACCTGAGACCACACGCCACGTTGGGAGCGAAGCGAGATGCGAAGCGAAAAGATTCCCGGCAACTGGCAGGGGCACCACTCACCCCGGTTGGAGCACGGTAAAGGGGGCGTGGTCAGGGTGGCATCACAGCCAAAAAGGAGGTGCGTGCGGACTAAAATGATCGATTCGGACAGAAAAAAAGGCTAGCCGCGAATCGAGCGGCTCGTGAAGTAACGGCCTAAGTTAGATACTGCTGGATTGTTTTAAAACAATTCAAGGAGCCATGTAGCCCTCGAAATATTAGCAATGTTTTGTTATTTTTATAGTAGCCTAAAGGTATCGCCTGTTCCACTTTTGTATCTGGATTGTTTTGATTCACTGCATTACAATACTTTAGATAAGGAATGAGCAGCTTGGATCCCACCATATGTTGTTAGATACAACATCAGGCTTTTCCAGAAGCACCAATAATGAGAGATGCTGGAATCCAGCAGCATTTGGAGATCCATTAGTTGCCCACCCACCCTGTAGACACTGAGATCTAGAAAAAGAAGATAAAAATGGATGGATGGGCTACAAAATTCTACTAGTTGCCACCATGTGCTCTCAACAATAAATTCTGGATTGCTTACATTGTAATGGTTCCAAGCAAGCACCAGGGAAACTTCATTTTATAACAGGCCTCAGCTTGGCCTCTCCCAGATCACAAAGCCATCTAGACCAGGCTGTCTTCAGCTGAGCACAATGTAGATGTCAGTTTGTTCAGTGGAACTCCCAGAATGGAGATTTCTGGGACTTGTAGTCTAACAACAACAACAAACAACAACAAACAACAACAATAAATGCCATATTTCTGTTACTGATGATTGACCACATCACCACTGGTTGGTGATAATTGGAGTTACAATGCAACACATCTGGGGGATTCTAGTTACAACTATCTTTTATCTTCCAAAAATGAGGAGCATGTGGGTGTAGCACCCTACGTGTTTTCTGACTCTCCTCTTGCTCTGCCTTTTATTTTGTAAGATATATAGCTATATCCCCAAGTCTTATAACTGTAACATACAGAAATGCCTCAATAAAAAGAGAGAGCCACATTGTGTAATATGTTATATTTGACTTGACTTGTTTCCCAGGGTGGAAGATGAAGGATTCTATCCCTCAACTGGTGTCCAGTTACATGGAGAAGAAATTTAATCCAGATGCTTTGATAACGCACACTTTGGCATTCAGCCAGATCAATGAAGGCTTTGAGTTGCTTCGAGCTGGAAAGAGGTGAGATTTGTGACCTCTCGGGTCTTGCTTTTAGTAACTTGAGTTCAATGCAGAATTCAGTAAATACCAGGAAGTTTTTTTTTTTAACATTTTGGTCTAATGGAGGTCTCCTAGAGATTTGTTGGAGAATGGAGATTAAAGGGGTTTGTCAAGAAAAATGGAGATCAGACTATAGAATGCAATTCATTATGGAAGGAATGAGAGATAAATTGGTCTGTCATCACATACACCTTCTGCAGCTCCACAAACTGGAAAATAACTTGCTGTTCGTTTGTGATTTTTTATTAGCTTACAGGTACTGTATACATTATTTGCAAACCTGTTGCTCTGGCATGTAGCCTTGAAGGAATTATATTCCTGGAGATAAAACATGCTGTGGGGTTCTGTAGTTATGGGTTTGACCAGGGGACTGGAAGCCAAGTCCTGTGAGGAAAGATTGAAAGTACTGGGCGTGTTTAGTCTTGAGAAAAGAAAACAGAGGCAAGATAGGGTAGCATTTTTCAAATATCTGAAAAGTGGTCTTACACAGGAGGAACACGATCTGTTCTTGGCCAGCTACAGGAAGGCATATTTCGGCTGAATGTCAAGAAAAACTTCTTAAATACTAGAGCAGTCGACCATGGAGCCAGTTAGTTTGGAGGTGATGAGCGCTGCAGTGCTGGAGGCATTCAAAAGAACATTAGACAGATCTGCCTGATCTTTGGTTTGGATTTGAGCAGAGGGCTGGACTTGATGTCCTTACAGAACCCTTCCAATTCAATTATTCTGTGATTCAATGATTTTGGAATTCTCCCTCCTTTCAGTCCCAAGGCTACTTGCAACGTCTGCTGATAGTATCTTGAGTAAGAATTTAATTATATTTGTATCTGCAAGCAAATCTCTTGGCCCATTGTTTTACCTGCAAAACAGTTAACCTTGGTTTTTTCTCTTTCAGTATTCGTATTATTTTACTGTTTTAAGTTCCTGACTTGATGATGAAGCTCTTCTGCCTGGATCTTCTCATGGAGGTTTTTTTTCTCTTGGGTTGTGGATTTAGAAAAAAAAATACTTTATGAACTTTGTTGCCAAATGGCTTAATATATGTATATATCTTTTCTCCGTTCTAAAAGATGGCATCTCTTAATGTTTAGTATTTTCAGCTGAAATACACTTAGGGTATCTGTCCCACCCTTTTGCCTTTGGCCCTGTCAATCACTAGAATACCCCCCCCCCGAACTTACCTGAAATTGGATCTGGCCCTTGAGCTGAAAAGGTTTCACGCCTTTGTTCTGATTACCTTTCAAACATGAACAGCTCAACTGCATGTTCACCTGAAGTACATTTTATTTACATAAGAAGCAGTTGTGTGTTTTTCATAACTTTCAAACAGCAAAACAAAAAAAGCCGAAACAACCAGTACAGTTTTGTACAACTGACAGTACTGGTTGTTTTCCAGTCTTTTAAAGTGTGCTGGTGCATCAGATCTCTGCTAACATCAAGTAAGACCATTCTCAACCATAAACCAAAAAAGAAGTACTTTCACAGCTTAAACCAATGAACTTCTGCATATTTTTTAATTATTTTTGAAAGATTTTACAACCAGATACAGAATCTCTTTGCCGGTATTAATGCTTGTTTGGCCAAGAAGGAGTTACAAACTTCTCTCGAGAATCAGTCAATTGGGTCCTGACTGACAGGGTTAGAAGTGCAGATTGCCCCAGCTGATTTCCTCTTGTGTGTCCAGAATCTGGTACTCAGGGCTGGGAGAAATACAACTACTCTGTACTTTTGTAATACAGAACTACTATGAACATGTCTTACAAAATATGAGCCCCGTGGTGCAGTGGTTAAATGCCTGTATTGCAGGTAAAACTGTGCTCACGACCTGGGGTTCAATCCTAGGTAGCAGGCTCAAGGTTCACTCAGCCTTCCATCCTTCCAAGCTCGGTAAAATGAGTACCCAGCTTGCTGGGGGTGGAGGCAATGTGTAGCATGCATACTGTAATTAAAACTGTAAACCGCCCAGAGACTACTTGAAGTGGTATGGGGCAGTATATATAAGCAGAAAATTCTGTGCTAATTCCCTGGAGATAGATGGTAAAATGTCCATTTTGTGGTATGAAAAGCTATTTTCCTTTTGCTCCAGATGCTTAGAAATTCCAAACAATGCTTTGGCTTCTTAATCATGCAGAGAGAACATTGTCCATAATGCCAGAGCTGTGTATAAATAGCCAATAGAAATCTGGAACTACATCAGGTAATTTGGTTTTCCTTGAAGAACATCCAACATTAAAGTTGCTTTGCCTTATGAAATTCAAATCAGACTTGTTTACGTGATTGAATAACTCCTTTCTGGCATATGGTAAAGAATGTTCAGGCCTCTCGTGTCCATTCATTTAGGACTGTTTCTGAACCACTCTGTAGCTTAAAAACTGAAAGCATGTGTTTCTTTGAAAGAGCACTTAGCTTCAACCAGAGATTGGGCGAGTTACCGCACAGGAGTCTTCTCTTCGTTTTGTAATTTACTGGCTCTTAATCTTTGATATAGTAATAAAAAGTAGTTATGTGCCATCAGCTTCAAGCTCATTTTGTCAGCTCTTAAACATTGTTTTTCCACTGCATTAAAAAAGGCTAAGAAAGGTGTGTTTGCATTGCAAAATAAAATACATTTTATTTAAAATGTTAAAAGACTAATATGATATATTTTCCCACTATTACATGACCAATAGTTAATTGTGCAGAAATCGGCATTTATCCCCAATGTCACTTGTCTCTTTTTTCCCCAGTTGTTAGGGGCCTGTTTATTTTGTATGAATTCAGCTGGGATCACTTCTTTTCATTTATGTATTTATTTATTACATTTCTATTCCACCATCTAGTAACTGGTTGCTATTCTTGGAGATAACAGCAATAGAAAATAACTGCCCACGCACCCCCACCCAAGGACACATCAATACTAAGAACTAATCAATAAAATAGCCACACAAAAAATAAAATAGATTGAGAGACAACAACGAATTAAAAACAGTTTCCTGCTCATGGATCCAAGAGAGAGTAAAAGAGAAAGGAAGTTTTTAAAGTTCCGTTTAAACAATACAGATACTACACGTTTCCTAAATGTCAGAAGAGAGGGTGCCTGAATTAACAGTGTATCAGTCGGCAACACATTCCACAGCATTACGGCCACCACTGATGTACAATGTTTTTCTGTAAATAAAGCTATATTTTTGTCTAAAACTGACAGATGAAAAATTGAGGGTCATATACACAATAGTAAGCTAAGGAGAGAACCATGTGGTTGTGAAACTGTAATTTTGGGTTGGAAAAGGGAGGGATCAGATCGCCAATGCAGACATGCCAGGATCAAGGAGGTATGATCGTATCTCCTTACTCCTCATAGAAACCTAGCTGCTGCATTTTGCACATGCTCAAGCTCCCCTGTTATTTTCAAAGGCAGCCCCACATAGACAGTGCTGCAGTAGTCTATGCTAGAGATTACCAACACATGGACCAGTATCATTAGGGCTTTCTGTCCAGAAATGGCTAATCTGTCAAGATGGAAAAAGTCAGCCATGCCTGAGATCTGGTTCTCCATGAAGAGAGACAGATTCAGGAGGTCACCCAAGTCACAGGACTAGTCTTTTAGAGGGAGTGTGACCAGGAAAAAAACATCCTAACTGGGCAGGTTGCCCTCCCAGCAACATGTTCTTGGTCTTGTTGAAATTCAGTTTCAATCTGTTAATGCTCGTCTAGTCCATAGCCGAGGCCAGTGTCCGCACAATTTCCACTGCTGATAGTGAAAAGCAGATACAGAGTGGCATGTCGTCATATTATTTTTGGCATGTGTGATCACCTATCATGGCCCAGAGGGACATTTGGGGATATGTCCTATGGTGAAGGTGAGGGGGCATGGTATGCCATTACAGTGGGATTAATTTTCTCCAAAGAATACTGAAATCTCTCCCTCAAACAATCCTTATCCTTTTTAAAACACGACTCTTAGGTTTTGGGTTAGGGCAGTTAAGTGCTAGACTGTGAAAGGTGCCTTGCTTTCTTGCCCTCAGGAAATCAACTGGGGGGGGTCTTTATTTAGTCTTTTTTTACCCTGCCTTCCATCTCACCTCTTCTGAGAGAATCACCATGTGGGTGTCTTTTGCATTTTAGTACAGCTCACATTGTACCTACCTCACATGAGAATGAGGGTCATTCTAGCAAGTCCATATTCTACGTATCTGCGACAGCCCCCCAAAGTTGGTGTCAAGTAGATATGGCCTAGTCTTTAAAGTGGCATTGGAGGTTGGAGCTTTTAAGACAAGGTACAGTTCACTCCTCCGCTTGTTTTCTAGTGCCAAACAAAGGCCGGGGGTGGGGTTGCAACATCAGAAATTGTTTTCTGACCATTTTCATGTTCCATTTGGGGGAAGAGAGTGCAGCCTGCAATCAGTCCTGGGGATGGAAACACTGGCCTCTAGACTCAGGAGCTTGCCCACTCTTGGCTGTTATGGAGAAACTGACAATAGCAACACAAGCAGATCACTTCTGCAAGACTGGTATCTTTCCATTACATGTGGAAACAAGAACAGATCCTTAAATGAACCTCCACGTGCACACACACTTTTTTTTTTGAGCGGGGTGGAATTAACGAGGCTAATACAATCCTGTATGTTGCAAAAAAAAAATGGCCACAGTTTGTTTGTATTCAGTTAATACCACTGGTATGTGCTGTCAAGTTGGAACTGACTCCTAGCAGCCTTAAGGTAAGAGAGGTGTTTAAGGAATGATGCTATCAGTACCACACCCTTCATGAGTTTCCATGGCAGAGCAGTGATTACAACCAAGGTCTCATGGGTTCTCTTTCACCTGCAGTGCACTAGGTTGATAATGTAACCACTTTATGTTTTTAAATTTTTTAAAATGTCATTTAATTCTAATGATTGTAAGCCGCCCAAAGACCTTTGGGTAGTGGGCGGCATATAAGCTGTAAAAATAAATAAAATAAATAAATAAAAATAATTTTTTTCTGTATCTTAAAGATGATAATATGAGAAAGATCCTTTGTTCTCGTTATCTGCAGACATAATGGGTTATGAAAGCAAATGAGTATTGTGTTTTTACCAAGACGAGTAGGAACTGCTGGTCTGGTGGTTCATAATGGTTCGTTGGTGAGACATACAGGAGTTCCGTTGGGTGCTCCCGCTTCCCTCCCCTGCTTCCTCCACCATACACCAGAGGCAGCGTCCTGGGTTCCCCTACCTTTCCTCCTCCTATGTAAGGGTCCCCGATGGAGGAGGCAGGGTAAGGAAGGTGGCACATTGGCAGAACACCTATGTATCCAAAGAACAAAGCCGTATTTACTCTTGATGTTAAGGACTGTAATACCCAAAGAGGCCGAAAATGCCAACACAAGGAATTGAGCTTTCTTGGTCATGGCTTCTTCCCTGTGGGACAAGTTTCCTTCAGAGGTTTCTGAGGTGCAATCACCTCTCTGTTTAGGGGAATCTAATTAAGACCAAATTACAGTGGTACCTTGTATAAAGGAATTAATTCGTTCCAAATGAAATTATGTTAAGCAAATTTTCCTTTATACAAATTCCCATAGGAATGCATTGAAAGCAGAGTAATCCCATTTTATGTTGTACGGATTTTCCCCATAGGCAATTATGTTAAGCAAATTTCCCCTATCTCTGGAATTTTTTATGTTGTACAAATTTTCTGTTATACAAGCTGTCTGTTATACAAGGTACCACTGTATATAAAGCTAGTTTCTACCAGTGTGAATACTATCCAGAGATGTTAAAATGGGATTGAATTTGTCTATTTCTTTTAAAAGCATAATTTTAGCTAGTGACATGGTTTTTTTGTAGTTTTTTGTATTTATTGTATGGTGCTTTTGGCATAGGGTGTGGTGGCTCAGCTGGCTAGAGTGCTGAAACTGTCGGCTGCGAAGTCGGCAGCTCAGAGGTTCGAATCCCAGGTGCCTTGCAGCAGAGTGAGAGCCTGCTGTTAACCCCAGCTCCTGCCAACCTAGCCGTTAAAAAGCAGGCAAATGCAAGTAGATAGGTATTGCCATTTAAAAAGTGGGAAGGTAAACAGTGTTCTGTGCACATAAATGTGTTTAGCTGTGCCAGCCACATGGCCATGGACTTGCACAATACTGGATCTTTGGCTTAAAAACGGAGATGATCACCACCCCTAGAGTCGGACATGACTAGCCCACAAGTGCGGGGGGAACCTTTAACCTTTAACCTTTTGGCATATGATTTTATTGTATATCGTGAACTCCCCATGGGCCAACAAAACTAATGACGTGTTATATAAATAAAAATAATAAATTAATTAATAGATAACTAAAAGTATATAAATTTACATAGCTATGTTTTCCTCCCACTGGAAAGCAACATTATTTATAATTAAAGCCAAGTGTGTAAAAGTTTCTACAGTGAGTCAGCCTCAGTGTAGTCTACCCATATCTATGTGTTATCAAATATTAATTCTGTTTCTTCATCTATGCCAATTAGACTTTAGAGTTCAAACAGTATTATCTGGTTAAACTCCTTCTCTGTCTGCGAGTAAGCAAGATAAGGGTTGCAGTTTCCAGAAATTTCTGTGTGAACATGGGAAGTATAATACAACCTAAAAAAAAACTTCCTTGACCATTTGTTAACTATTTGGAACTCACATGCAGTAAATGGTGGTGTAAACCACACCCCTTCCACCATTGCTTTTTTTTTGATACAATAAAAGGATACTGTACCTTGAAGAGAGGGAAAGTGCTTTGTGTAGCCTCTGCAGTCCAGTTCACACTGAGAGTTCACATGGACAGAACAGTCTCTGTCTCACTCTTAACTCCTCTCCTTTCATAATGGAACTACTGTCCTAGGCCATTTAAAAGAAGGCAGGAGGAGAAGCAGCAGCAGCATGACTCATAGACCTTGCCTAAGACATGTCATTTGGAGGGTTAATTTTTTTTCTTTACATTTTTTTGAGTAAGGGGTGTGTGTCTTTTGATGTCATGAATTCAAAACTACTACTACTATTATTATTTTGACTGGACAACATTTAGCTCAGTAAATCAGGACTTGAACAAAAGGCACATTCACTGCAGCAATACAATTATAAGAAACATGCATTTTCTGTTGTATGAAACATACAGTTGCCTCAAAACAAAACATATTTTTCTAAACAAAGAACAGAATATTAATGATAAGTTTCATTAAGTCTTGTTTGATTTGCTCTTGGACATCAACTGCCAAATTGCTTCTTGACCTCTTATATACATTATCTCTCATATTTTTCGGCTGTACATATTTTGCTTGCAGCCTGTTAACTTGTTTGACCATTCTCTTTACAGGCTGTCCATGATATGGCCACTTTGGAACTTGCGTAGGTCCATTAACGAACTTCTTGACTTCCTATATCATCAGTTTGCATGTCAAATGAGGTTCATATACATATTGAGACCAATCTATGAGTTCTAACAGTGACGTAGCATGAGAATTAATAGGGGTTTTGCTGTGGACATACAGAAAAATCTCCCAGGAAATCATTTCCACTCCTTAAGTACACCAAACAGCTTTTCTCTCATTGCTGTTACTGGAGCACAAGAGTTTTTGAATGATCATTTTGCTAAATGCATACCATGCTGAACGCTGGACAGTTGGCAAAACAGCATCCACTACAGCTTTCTTTTAGAGTCTGAGAAGCTGGAGCTGGAACAACATATGGTGCGGGCCTTCAACCCAAGAGTGTTTCACTTTGATCTGGAACCAGCAGGGAAAGGATACACCAACAATGTACTCTATTATCAGTCTTAAGTTCTGGAGGGTTTTGCTTTTAAAATTATGTTTTGATACCCATATAGAGCAAATCCTGTTTGCAGTTGTTAACCATCTTGAGAGACTCAGTGGACCAATTTCAAGACAGGCAGGATCTATGGGAAGTAACCCTGTCCTTATGGCCTGTGTAATCTTGTATCCATAAGCTTGATCTGTTGAAAAATTATTTATTACACTGGCTAAGAGAAACGAGAGTCTCTCCACTTGAGACTTTAGAGAATAAAGGATCAATTTCTAGTTCTGTGGTATTGTATAGCATCTTCCCATTTTGACCAGTCCATTTGTTGGATGATAAGATCTTCCCATCTAGTGTTGTGATCAAGTGTCGCAGGGGCAACTCATTCATATGAAGAGCATAGAACCAGATCAGCTTGCGGCAAAGTTTAACCTCAACAAAGTGCATGATAGCACCAATCCAACCAATGTTTAGATTTGTGGGATCGCTCCCAATGGCCTGCGGAGCTTTCTTCTTCTTTGCACGTGTGCAAAGCCTGGGGGCAGAGGGAGAGGGCTTCCATCTTTCAACCCTTGCCTACATGATCTTTGCAACATCACTACAGCCTACCTGTCCTTGGTATCAGGTTTGGCTGAGAATTTCAGGAGATGGGGCTGCTGGCCAGGAAACTGTATATGTGGCAATATGTGCTTTTCCTTATACAGTAACTGTGACTTGTGGTCAAAGTGACATTTATGTCTCTGAAAATCTGTAATGCATCGTGCTTCTGCGTCTTTTTCTTATACTATGGCTAAGGAGTGTTGTCTGTAAAATTGCACGTCGTACCACCTTTGAAGAAGAGACCATGGATGAGATCAATTTTTATTTACTTTTGTTTTACTACAAGCAATTTCTTGAAAATCCGAAAATCTTTAAGTGAAGAGGGAGCTTTATTATTATTATTATTTTAGATCCCCTTTTCTCTTGACTGTTAAGAATTAACAGTTAATTAAGAATTAACTGTTAAGATGAACTTTCAGAACATACTTGGTGAGGCACTGAAGACCTTTGTATCACAACTCTTCATGGGACCTCCCCTCTCCCTGCTCGCTTATCACATTACAAAATGTGAGTGTCACATGGGGTGGAAAAAAGGGGTCATTTGGTTATCTTTGTGTTCTGTCCAGAGCCAAAGGAATCAACATAAGTTCTTTGTAAAAATAGTGCAGTTAGACTTAAAGTCAAGATCCTGGCACAGATGGCAACTGCAGAGAAGGTAAGGAAGATTATATTTAAAAAAAAAACTATGATTCATCATATTTCCTAAGCAACATGGCTAGGCAGCATCCCTGCTTGGGATTTCGGTGGAATGCAATCCTTGAAAAGTCAGTTTTTCCTATCTGTGGGTCCATCTAAATTGATACAAAAAACTTTTACTAAAGTTTCCCTGCATGTGAATAGTAGATTTGTTCCAAAATGAAATACCCAAGGGTTAGTAATTATCCATTTCATATAGAACTCTGTATCGTCTGTGTAAACTGACTCACCACATGCTTAAAAATCAACTTGTGAAGGTTTATTCCCCTCTTGAAGATTCAAAAGCCTACTTAATATACATGAAAGACAATAAGAGCAGTGATATGTGATTCTGAGAACTGGTGTTGCATTGTGTGCAAGAATTAAAATTGGAAACCAAGAGGTCCCAAGTGCAGTAACTCATCAGGATGCCTTACATGTCAAATATTCTTTTATTTTATCTGCACACACGATTTTCACTTCCTGAAACTTTTGTATGGATTCTGAATATGATGAATCATAATTAGGCTGTTGAAAACATCATAGCAAGATAGTTTGTCTTCTGTTTCAGCATAAGAAAGTTGGATATTATGGACCTGAAACATCCATAGTATCCCTGGTTCAAAAATCAATGCTGACAGCACTCACTACAGCCAGAACCCCAATGCAAAATTTCTCAGAATGAATCTGCTTATGCGAGTGCATAATCTACCCACATACAAATTGCTGATGGCATGGCAACTATAAGACTCTTGCTCTTTCCTCTTTCATCCTTCACAGCGCGGGAATGGGAGGGAATTCATTTCCCTAATTGCATAGTTGTAGTTGCAGTCTTATTCAAGAGAATTCTACTGCATTTGGGTCCTTTTCATTCATTCCTTCTATTTTCCTTGAGGGCTTGTTAGCAAGTGTGGAATCCATTTTATTCATATTCAAAAATTATGGGTCTCAATTGTAGCTGGATGAGCACAAAGTGGAGAGACATTGAGAGGAAGGAAATTATTGTTCTCAACTTCTGAAGTTCACATGCGTAGTTTACTGGTATGTGTAGAATCTGCTCAATCCTGCCCCTTCTCCAATTCATACTTAAGGAGATTCTGGGTCTTCCTGAAGGTTAATCCCTAGATGTAGAGCAGTATTATCAAGAGTCCAGAAGCCACTGGCATAACTAGGGAGGGGCGGAAGAGTGCATTTGCCCCAGGGTGCACAGCAATCTGGGGGCACTTGGAGGGGGAGCAGGAGGAGGAAGCCACGTGCCATCCCACCAGCAGTCCACCTTTCACCCCGCTAAGGCTTGGCAGTCCTTAGTTGGGGGAAAGGAGGAGAGGGAAGCAGTCAATGTTTTTTTTCCCCCAAGCAGCACCTCTGTCAATTGTTCCCCCCTCCTCTTTCCCCCACCCCACCCCGCTAAAGCTTGGCAATCATTAGCCTGGGGAAAGGAGGAGAGGGGCACATGTGATGGAGTTGATGCTTGAAAAAAATCGCCGGCTTGGCGCTATCTGCCTGCTGTGCGGTTTGCACAGGAGAGCCTTGTTTGGCAGACTCTCGAAGAGGGCGTAAGAAAGAGGGACCCTTCTCCCTTTCCCCCACTGTTTCCCCAGGATTGGGCACCACTTGCTTGGTGGGTGAGACGCAGTTGGGGGGCAGGAGAGGGCGCAAAAACTGTCTTTGTCCCTGGGCACTCCAAACCCTAGTTACACCTCTGCCAGTAGCTCCAGTGTGTACTACATTACCAGATCGGAGGGGTAGAGAAGTTTGTGTGGCGTTAGGATTGAATGTAGATAAAACGCTTCCTAAACTCTGCTAGTGGGTTTGATGAATAGGACCTCCAGATCAGAATGATTCCATTCCACATAAAATAGGTGATAATTTTGTCAGCATGCACCAAGAACATATCTGATGGTTAGATAACTGACGGTTATGCTTTCCCTGAGGTTCCTGCCCTAGCAGACAGCATTCCAGTGCCTTCTCGGGAAGATTAAATGTCTTGCTTAACTGTTTGTTTAAAATGATTACAAATAAACGAAGGACCACAAGGGTAAGAACCCTATGACTTTCCAGATGGCATTGAACTCGAATTACCATCAGTCCTGGCCTGCCTGATCAATGGACAAGGTTAGAGGTTCACCAGCTCAGCTGAACTTAGCTGACTGATTACACTTCTCCTATCTCTCTCTCTCTTTCCCAACTGTTGGGCCAAACGGCTATGGTGGGCACCGCTGAATTCTGTTCTCACTTGCTTTTGCTTCCAATGTCTTGTGTGTGCACAGGTCATTAAATGCAAAGCAGCAATTATCTGGGAAGCCGGCAAAGCACTTTCTGTTGAGGAAGTGGAGGTGGCACCACCAAGAAGTCATGAAATCAGAGTGAAGGTAATCAAGAGGGGAAGTTTCCCCCTCTCTGTTGGAGGTGAACTATCTCCGTAGTGCACAAGCAGTTGGCAGCTAAATTATGAAAGTGTGGGGTCAAGTAGCCGTGAATGTAAGAGGAGTGGTTTAGAAAATTCAATAACTAGTGGTGTCCACCACAGAACGTTGCCATAAGAAATAGAGTTGTCTGGACCTCTGCCCTCTTGATGGATACTTCTTTTCATAGGCCATCCCTCAGAGCAATACAGTACTGAAATGACATAGAGAATGTAGTCATGCTCACCAGGAGAGGCTGCCACTGCCTTTGGAGTTACCACAATGGCAGGGGATGGTTTGTGCTGGGTCCCCCAGTAAGGCTGGTCCTTTTTTTTTCTTTTTTCTGTTTTTACTAGCTGCAGCACGAGCTGCTGATCGTGGATTGCAGGAGGAAAACCTCCCCACTTCTCTCCTCAGAACATATGTGAAATCAACTTCTTTGCTTTCCTGTAGTAACTTCAGTGCCAAGGGCAGAAAGAGATCTGTGCCCTTAATTCAACTTTCAAGACTCCTGTATAAAGTAATGAGGTGCCCACTATCCCGATGACGTGGTTATGGCAGTGGTAAAGTTAACCATTTGCAACATGCCGTGCTTTTCCACACAGATAGTGGCGACTGGAATCTGTCGGACCGATGATCATGTACTGAAAGGGTACTTTCCTAACATTAACTACCCAGTCATTGCAGGCCATGAAGGGGCTGGGATTGTGGAAAGTGTTGGGCCAGGAGTCACCTGTGTAAAGCCAGGTAAGAGTGAGAAATCAAGATGTGCCTTACTATTAGTGCATTATGTAAAGCATTGCCTGAAAACAGTAGCATTCCATGGTATATTAATGGCCTCTGTGTCCCTTTCACCTTCCACGTCCTATATGTCGCCATTGGAGGGATGATGGGAACAGTAGTATCTTCCTTTCTGGAAGTCCATGTACCACTTCTTCATCTGTGGTGCAAACAACCGTAATGCATCCATGAGTTCACAGATCCCTTGTTTAATTGTTCTTAAAAAGAAAAAAAGAAAAGCTTACCTAATACATTCATTTTTGTCTCTTCATTGCAGGGTAAATCCCTTCCTATCAAATCAATTGTGCATGGGTTTTTTGTTTTTGTTTGTTTGTTTTGTTTATTTTTTGCTATTTGGTTGTTTAAGTTACATCTCCCATAATCTCCCTACCACTACCATAGCTATTGGCAAGTAGATTGTTGAAACTTCTATAGAACTGCCACAAAACTGGGCTAGAATTTTAATTAACCTACATTAAAATTAAGCCAAAAGGATTTGTTAACGTTTTGTTGACATGGAATAGACTTGTGTATATTTTTTAAAAAAAAACTTTCATATTTAAAGAAAATTTCCTAAACATTTGAATTTGGCTGCTTAGCAATTTGGAATTTTGTTCAGAAACATTTTAATATACCCAAGATATCATGCTGCAGCTGTATTTTTTTCCTCCCCGACAAGGTGATAAAGTGATTCCTCTTTGCCTCCCTCAGTGTGGTGAATGTGACTGCTGCTTGAATCCAAACACTAATTACTGCCTCAAGACCCAGTAAGTTTTTGCGACGTCTAACTCAGCAATCCTAGCTTCTAGCTCTTTTCATCTCTATCACAAGCAGGTCTTTTGTGAAGCAAATCTGTCTTCATTGCCCATCTCCTCTAGTATCTTATGTTCTAAGTAGGATACCCTGTCATTGGTAGAGCTGTTCCCTCCATTCTCTCTGATGTAAGGTTTGCAGTAAAACCTTGATGAAAGAGGGAAGTGGTAGGAGAGGTAAGCTGGATCACATAATTAGCCCTGCTAATAAAAAGGTCTTGGGATTTCTATCCTATTTGTGTCATGACATCTTTCATTATCTATTTGTGTTTCCAAATAATAGTTCCAATGAACTTTTAGCCCAACTGATGATGGTGACCTCTCTGAATCTCCTCTCCTTATAGCTTCCACCAAGCACTTCAAAACTTGATGCCAGACAAGACCAGCAGGTTCACCTGCAAAGGGAAACAGGTTTACCACTTCCTGTGGACAAGTACCTTCTCTGAATACACCGTTTTGCCTGAAGCTTCCATTGTAAAAATCAACGATGATGCTCCCTTGGATAAAGTCTGCCTCTTTGGCTGCGCGTTTCCCTCTGGTTATGGTGCTGCTGTCTATGCTGCTAAGGTAACCATCTGTGCTGCCCAGAGATAGAAGATAAGTTACTTCTGTGGCCACTGATTTGAGATGCTGGGAGTTGTAGTTTTAAAAAGTCAACTAACTCTTCCTCATCAGGTCGTGGTCCATTAATACTTGTGATGGGCTGATGGGCCCTTGCAAGAATCATTCTTCCTGAACTGCTTCAAGATGCAAGCAGAACTGCTTGAGCTGTCCTACGGTCAAAGGTTTCAACTGCCTTCCACAAACTGGTTCTTTCCAATGATGTTGGCTTCCCACTCCCAGATTCCCACACTCACTGCAGCTATAATCAAACACATGTGGAACATGAAGAGCTGAAGAAGGAAATGGGAAACTATGGCAGGAAACAGGTTGATGGGCAGCAGGGGTATGCTTCAATCTTCTAGACCCAAGCTAGGCAAAGTGTGCCTCTCCAAATACCAATATTGCTGGCCTGCAACTCCCATTATTTCTTACCATTGGCTATGTTGACTAGAACATACATGGGATATCAAGTCCAAGAAAAGCCTGTGGGCCACACTTTGCCTAACTCTCTCATACACTATGATTGGACAGATGTAGGCCTTCTTGGACCTCCTTTGAGCTCTTTTCTTTCTACCATCACAGGCAAATTATCCCATTATGGGATGAGGTGTCTGCCTATCACAAGAGGGTGGCAGGATTGTTAAAGTGCAACGGCATCACAACTACCGCAACTAGAGGGTCCTTTACTAATCCCACTCCAGACAGTTTTAATCCCCAGAGGCAATCACGCCTCAAATGTCTGGGTTTGCGAGGGCTTGGCAGTGAGATATTGTAGAGTGGTAAAACTTGTTTCTCCTTGCACTCTGTTGACAACACCTGATTGTGACCAATGAGTCGGGATCTGGGCCTGGCCAGTTCTGAGGAGAGCAGACACATTCTGTACAGGCCACCTGCCAGCCCATCTACCAGTCACCTGCCTTCCATCTTGATCTCCAAATTTCAGCAACCGGTGACCACAGAACCCACCTACCAAAAGGCTTAATTTTGCATTAACAGAGTAGCTTAAAAGCACATGTTGATGCCAGACGTGTTCTTTCAGTATTAGAACAAGGTGCTGTCTTTTCAAATAAACATACGATGTACTCCAGGCGTTCTTCAGTTCAGGGCTCTTGTCTGAGAGTACAAATATATTTTGATGCTACTGGTTAGGGGAGTTTTAAAAATGGCTTATACTATTGAGATACAGTATATCAGACAATGTTCAAATTGGGCACAAAGTGTCAATATTTTGTGTGTCCACCATTATTTTCTACCCTTAACCCTCGGGGGCATAGAGTTCACCAGAGCTTCACAGGTTGCAACTGAAGTCCTCTTCCACTCCTTCATGATGACATCACAGAGCTGGTGGGTGTTAGAGACCTTGCACACCTGCACCTTCCATTTCAGGATGCTGCACATATGCTCAATAGGGTTTAGGTCTGGAGACATGCTTGGCCAGTCCATCACCTTTACCTTCAGCTTCTTTAGCAGAGCACTGGCCATTTTGGAGGTATGTTTGGGGTTGTTATTGTGTTGGAATACTGCCCTGCAGCCCAGTCTCCAAAGGGAGGAGATCATGCTCTGCTTCAGTATGTCACAGTACATGTTGGCATTCATGGTTCCCTCAATGAACTGTAGCTCCACAGTGCCGGCAGCTCTCGTGCAGCCCCAGACCATGACACTCCCGCCACCATGCTTGAATGTAGGCATGGCACATTTGTCTTTGTACTCCTCACCTGGTTGCTGCCACACACGCTTGACACCATCTGAACCAAATAAGTTTATCTTGTTCTCATCAGACCACAGGAATTGGTTCCAGAAATCCATGTCCTTAGTCTGCTTATCTGCAGCAAACTGTATGCGGACTTTCTTGTGCATCATCTTTAGAAGAGGTTTCCTTCTGGGACAGCAGTCCTGCAGACTAGTTTGATGCAGCATGCGACATATTGTCTGAGCACTGACAGGCTAACCCCCACCCCCACCCCTTCAACCTCTGCAGCAATGCTTGCAGCACTGGGACCTCTATTTCCCAAAGCCAACCTCTGGATATGATGCTGAGCACAGGCACTCAACTTCTTTGGTCGACTGTGGTGAGTCCTGTTCTGAGTGGAACCTGTCCTGTTAAACCACTCTATGGTCTTGGCCACCGTGCTGCAGCTCAGTCTCAGGGCCTTGGCAATCTGCTTATAGCTTAGGGCAGTGGTGCAAATCTTTGGCACTCCAGATGTTTTGGACCACAACTCCCAGAATTCCAAGCCTAGATTCCCAGTGACAAAGGACTGTGGGAGTTGTGGTCTAAAACACCTGGAGTTCATCACCACTGGCCTAGGCCATCTTGATGTAGAGCAACAATTCACTTTTTCAGATCCTCAGATAGTTCATTACCATGAGGTGTCATGTGGAACCTCAAGTGACTAGTATGAGAGAGTGAGAGCGATAACACCAAATGTGAGAGTGAGAGCAATAACACCTGTTCCACCTTCACACATAAGACCTTGTGACACTAATGGGTCTCATGACACTAGGGAGGGAAATGGCTATTTGGGTCCAATTTGGACATTGTCACTTAGGAGTGTACTCACTTTTGTTGCCAGTGGTTTAGACATTAATGGCTGTGTGTTGCGTTATTTTGAGGGGACGGCACATTGACACTGTTATACAAGCTGTATGCTCACTGCTTTTGAATTTAGCCAAGTGTCATCAGTGTTGTCACATGAAAAGATATACTAAAATATTTATGAAATGTGAGGGGGTGTATTCACTTCTGTGATGTGCTATACATAAATCAAAAACTCTCGACAATCACCCTGAAGCTTAACCAATAACTCACAAACTACCTTTCCACAATCCCAACCCCAAGCTATATCTGATCCAGTTAGTTGTATTCCAGCATTCCTGGAATAGGATTCATGATGCATAAAACCCAACTTCCAAGAAACTCAGAGAAGCGTATACTGCTTTTCTC
>JAHTLZ010000330.1:16887762-16936402 GCA_023846285.1 Phrynocephalus versicolor | reverse complement strand
CCCTAGGCTGGAAGTTGAAAGATGCTCTCCCTAAACTAGTTTCTGATTACATGAGCAAGAAATTTAACACAGATGCATTAATTAGTCATGTGCTGCCATTTGGGAAAATTGGTGAAGGCTTTGAGCTGTTGCAAACTGGTAAAAGGTAAGATTTCTAGTTTTAAAATAGACTTTTGTCCTACCCGTCCTCTGATGAACTCAGAGTGTAGATTTTTATCTTTATCACCATCTTCTGTGGTAATTGAGTCTGGGAGATGATCAATCAAACTGGACAAAAAGTTTTACAGTACTGTATGTATATTTCTTATGGTTAACCTTTCCCTCCACCCATCCCTCCATGAAATTTCCCCAGAGATACATAGTTCAGCAATCAGACTTGCAAATTAAGACTTTGTTTACCTGCCAGTGAGCAATCATTAAACCAAGTATGGTATGGAGTGTAATGTTAGTGGGGGGAAACTGCATTCTATAACAGGTAGTCATATTTCTGTTGTAAACCTGCCAGAGTGGCCTTGCTACCAGAGGAGTGGTATAGAAATCTGATACATAAATACATAAATTTCATGAATTGATTGATGATCTTTTATAAAAACATGCTAAGTGCTATATCGGGTTCAGAATCATCTGTGGTCTCAGCTGATGCATCCTGCAGGTTGTTGGGGTGGGGGTGGGGGAATAGTGGATGGAAGAGAATTTATTAACCATTCTCTTTTTACTCTTTCTTTCAGTATCCGCTGTGTCTTGTTGTTTTAACCCAGCCTCTATACACACTTTGCACACCTGCCTAAATTTAACAGCATTTCAACAAACAGTAACATTTATATAGCATTATTTTTACAGCACTTCTGATAGCTATACACAAGTTTGTTTATTTATTTACTTTGAATATTTTTACCTCACCTTTCTCCTTGGAAAAGGATGCAAGGTGTCTTACAATAATGAGGGACAATATACAGTCCTGAACATTTAAGAAGACATATTCAAGTTAAGAACAGGGAATCTGAAGAAGCATCTTAGAACATTAAAAAAGGTAACATTAGAGCTACAAAGAGTACACAAGAAGTAAAGAAAAATTCATTATGAGGGTTGAAAAGCAACATGGAGAACACTAGTGTTCTTATGAAATCAGTCATAAATCATAGAATCATAGAGTTGGAAGAGACCTCAAGGGCCATCTAGTCCAACCCCCTGCCATGCAGGAACCCCATCACAATATTTCCAACAGATGGCCATCCAGCCTCTGCTTAAAAACCTCCAAAGAAGGAGACTCCACCACCCTCCCTGTTAGCATATTCCACTGCCAACCAGCTGTAACCATCATGAAGTTCTTCCTAATGTTCAAATGGAATCTCTTTTCCTGTAGTTTGAAACCATTGCCCCGAGTCCTAGTCTCTGAAGCCATGGAAAACAAACCTGTTCCCTCTTCAATATGACATCCTTTCAGATATTTAAACATAGCTATCATATCCCCTCTATCATATCCAGTCAATGCAATCACGTATGGTAATCCATATAAAGTGTCCAGGAGCACCCCCAAGCTACGCAACTCTTTTTTCAGTATTTGTGCCAGTGGGTGAGAAGGTGTATCCAGAGATGATCTGAGGCTATTCACACGTGCAACTAATTTGAAGCTTTATTTAAAACATAGCAAATAAATGGGGAATAAAATCCACTAAATGAAGGCACAACATAAAAATAAATCAGAGGATGAAAAAAAACAATGGATTTTTGACACAATATGGTGGTGAAATGAAAAATGGAATTCAAGACAATCTGAATTAAAGTATCTAATGAAGTTATAACATGCAAACATAATCATAATTAAAAGTTTTAAAGTATCTATTTGTGTCCTTAGAATATACTTTACAGTTCTAATTGCATTAATTTAAAACTACTTTTTAAGTAAGCTAGCAAAGAAGCAAAGCAAATCTAACACTAGCTTTATCTAAAGAGAACCCACTGAAATAAATTTCCTGCTATTAATATCTGCTTAAGCCATTGTTTGCACATCATTTGTGCTTGAACAGATCCTAAAGGAGGTATTATCAGCCTAAACAACTGTACTGTTTGTCCTGTAAATGAATTTCACAGGGACACAAGCTGCAGTTTTCAGGGAACAGATGGGATGGGTACAGTTGCTCAACAATAATTAAAGTGAAGATATGGGCTTTAGATTTCAATCAAGAAAGAGATTTTCAGTTTTCCAGTTTTGTTGCTCTCAGCTACTCTGGCCAATGTGCTGGCCCTCTTGATATTTGTAGGATGGCTATGCCAGCGGAGTTAGTGTGGAAGAGTGATGGTAACTGTAGTACACCTCCCCCTAAACAAATCAAGAACAGATAACATACATCCATATGTCTTGTGCTCCATTTCTGTGTGAATCCATGGCCAAATGGAGTTCATTAAGGCAATATCAAAACACACACCAGATATAAAAGGTTGCTTGCTATTTGAAAAAGGAAAAGCAGTTTTGGACAAGGGCATGCAGAAATTTTCCCCGCCCCCCAAAAAACCCTGAACTTTGGCAGGGAAGCCCTTAAAATCCCAAAAAATGATAATCCAAGTGATACAACTTAAGCTTGGCTCAAATTTAATAAAGCTCACAGACTTAGCAATCCTTGCTGAATGCTAGGAAGCATCCCTGTGTTAAAACAGTTCTGGAGTAAAACTGATCAGATGGAACTGTTTCTGTCTTTTGCTTCCCACAAAATCATCTTGACTACTTTGCTCCCTCACTCATTCAGTTATGTGGAAGAAACATTAGACGCAGGGAAAAGTCTGGTCTGAAAAATGAAATCTTTGGCTTGGCCAACACTAGGCTCACAGTACGTAAATATTTATTGAAGTGTTACTTGATAGAGTTTTGCTCCCATCCAAGGATATAAAATCTGACATTTTAAAGCTGTTGTACCCTCGGAGGCCATAACAAGAACAGAAGGTCAGACAGCAAGTATATTATTTAAATTACACTGCTGTCAAATTTGGGACGATTCCATAACACATAAGCAGCATCAAACAAGCTGAACTGCCACCCTGAAGCATCGTATCAGTGTGTTTTCCACAGAAACGTGTTAAAGGTTTCTTTCACATGATGGTGGTGTTCTACACATCCATGTCTGTTCTGGGACACATACGGACCTCGGCTGTGTTTGAACTTTTCCATCTATTTCAGTCACATGTGTGTTTCTAGCATACAAGGACCAGTGATTTGAATGGCTGTGTCTCAGAAAGTCTGTGCCTGCTGACTTTTCTTGTGTTCGATGCTCGTTCAAATGCTCTTTGTTCCAACCCCCTGGCTTTCTAAGGTTCCCTGCATGTATAGCAAGGGTAAGGGCCCATTGCCGCTCCCAGCGATGTTCAACTAGAAACCCCATTGTCCTTGACGTTGGTCATGTGCTCCGAGACTGACAGAGAAGCCAAAGAATAACCAGAAAGCCGCAGATTCCCACTCCCAATGTACAAACTGCACTTGCCAACTATTCAGAAGTTTCTTATTTGTGTACATATCTTAACTCATATTTTGGTCACTAAAGTTACAAGAATTGGAATTGACAAAATGCATTTGAGACAGAGCATCAGAATGCCTTCTTCTTAAATGTTCACCACACAGATACAGGGGAGAAAAGGACCATTACAGTCAAGTAACGTGTTTACAAGTGGTTGTCGAACTGCAGAAACTTACAAAACCTAAGGCACAATTATTGTAGCATGGTCCATTTTTGCTCACAAAGCAAATGCTAAAGCATCATGCTCAAATCGTTGTAGAACTGCAGCAAGCAATAAAACGTGCCCTTCTTCTTAGAGCATAGTTGCAGATTTACCGGCCCCTTAAATCCCCCTGCTCCATTTGCATCGACCTGCAAAACAGAAGCAGGTCCACATTTGGCAAAGGGAAAGCAATGAACCAGGAACATCTGCATCTCCTTTGCAAATCCTTTGCAATTTTGGGCCCCCAGATAAACATCAGGATAACAACTCCCAGAAATCCTGGCCAGTATACCTAGTGGCAAAGGCTTCTAGGAGTTGTAGTCCAAGAACATTTGGGGACTCAAGGTTTGGAAACACCGTCCTAGATATTCCAAGACATATTTTCCACACCAATGACTGTAAATAAACATAAATTGGAGAAAATGAAGTCTTCCTTTTCGTACTACCCTTTTTTTTTTTTTTACTACCCAATGATTCTCAACATGTCTTCTTCTGACACATGCTGTTTCAGACTAGTACTTGCTATTTGTACTTGCTTCTGTTCTGCGTATACACCAAGAGACCAAGGTTGCCTTAGATTAGCTATGCCTTAAACTGGAAGCAACCTGAAGAACAGAGCAATACTGTAATAACTTTTCTAATGATTTTTCCCTATGAAGGTGAGGAAAGCTGTGTAGCAGGAGCCTCGGAATTTCTAATACTTGGGCAAGTCAAGAGATAGTAACACTGTACTCTATTTAAGGGGATTAAATATAACTATGGGGGCAGGATAATATTCCCCACCTTTTCTTCCTTTGTATTTATCAGGAACAGAGATTCCAGGCAACCAGCAGAATAATCAGCAGACACACAACATTTTAGTAACCAGGGCAATGCAGCTTTTAAGAATGACACATTAGCCACACACATTTAGTGTGAATATTGCGTCTCCACAAAGGGCTGTTAAATTATGTACAGAGCTTTCATGTAGGAGGGAAATTCCTGACAGACATAATCAACTAACTAGTGTTCCTTTATGGTAAGCAATAAATACCAAAATGCATGTTTTGCAGCTCACTTTTACTTGGGTCAGGTGGAAATGGCGAAAATGTTGCTGGGTTACAGATATCACCTGCAATGAAAACTCTGCACATTCCCAATCAGAGGAAATGTTTATCAGTACAACAGCATGGAAACGTGGACATTTATTAATGATGTGGTCTCATTATTGCTACAAAATATATACATACAATACTTTCCCTTTAAAAAAAATAACTCAGGCCATAGCAGTTGAGCTTAAGCATACAAGTGAGAGTGTTTGCAATCTTTGTGATCATTTACCACTTCTTACAATGGTCGCCTAGATACCTCCAAAAAGTACGAATGAAAGGCCAGGAGAAGCCAAATATTCTGGACATAGCCAGTGTTAAAGATATTGTGGAAACCAATTCAAGCCAATCACGATATCCCATATAACAGCATTGATCCTGAATAAATAAATGGAACTTGATAAAATATAATGAAACAAGGAAAACACTGTTAGTTAAAATAGATAAGGTGATGAATGAAATCAGCAACCATAAACAATAGAGAAAGGAAATGATGTGTTTCTATGGTTAAATGCTATTTCTTTATTGTTACCAGAAGCATCACAGTACAATTAATTGAACACAATATAAAAGAAGGCAATAACCTGCATATAAAAACAATATTATAAATTGGTTTACAGAAATGACATTGTGAAGTCTAGATAAGCATATCATATCTAGATAGCCTGGCTTAGTTAAAGAAACCTTATCTTGTTCCATTTTGCTTGGTGAAACATTGGAAAACGCTGCAAATGTTTGAGTTGAAGTGCCTAAATTATATCATAGGGCATGAAAATTATATTTTTAAGAAGTCCATAAAATGATGTGAAATGCAGTACCATAACTGGAACAGTGGCACATATTAACTATCCATTTTGAAAGATTGGTTTCATCAATGTTATATTTTCATCTAGCAATTTAAATGGCTTTCAAGATTTTTAATAAATAATTTTAGTGAGCTTTGCAAATGGAAGCTGCGTATTATGTTGACTATGTTAAGTTTCGGGAAACATTTTGCTTGCGCTGCATTCCAGATTTTCATTTGTTTGCCTTTTATAAATGACTTCTGTGCTGCCATGACTCCAAAATATTGCTTTCTTTCCTTTCTGAGATAGGCATTCACTAAGAATTCTAGCAATGCTAAGTGGCGCATATGGAAAGCCATGGTAAGCTAGTCAGATGCCCTTTTTGGAGGAAGGTATAAAGAGGCACAAAACAGTCTCCTGTTTAAATGACTCCTTTATAGTATTTTAAAGGCTCTCGAATCCAAACCCATTGTAAAGGTAAAGAGCTTTAAGGGAGAGAGGTCAGCAGTCTCAATGTTGTGTGTACAAACGAACACTGTTTCCCCTCCCTCGCCAGCCCCATGTAAGGAAGTTGAGGGTCATTAAAAGGTAGGCACATTCTGTCTGCTTTTCCCTTTGACAAGGTGATGTCATCAAATTATTGCCTCAACAATCAGAACTGCAAAATTCAGTTTGCGTTTATGTTCCAATGAGCAATCACATTAAAGGCAGGATACATAGCTAGGGAGAGACACCTGCTGCGACACGGAGCACCTTTTCTAAAATTATCATAAGCACATTGTCTGATTTGTAAGGTCTGGACTCAAAAGGCTCACATAGTACACACATCATTCCTTGTGCCATGTGCCAGCTTGCCAACTGAAGATGCTTCAGACAGTGTTCCTGAGGATGATCCAGGAGCTGAGTCATGGCAACTGAACTTCTTTTCTTATGTAAGAACAGCCTTGCTGGAAAAGGCCACAGCCCATCCAGTCCAGCATTCTGTCTCACACAGTGGCTCACCATTTGCTTCAGGGTATTCCCAAGCAGATGTCTTCACCTGCTTACGATTCCCTGCAAACTGCATTGATCGATAGCCTGCCTATCTCTCCGACCCAGAGGTTGTTCTTGGGCATCCATAATGATAGCCATTGATACCCTTGTTCTCCACGAACATGTCCAATCCTTTCTTAAAGTTGTCAAGGCTGACAGCTGTCACCACTTCTTCTGGCAGAGAGTTCCATAGACCAGTGATTTTTTTGGGTGAAAAAGTACTTTCTCTGATTTGTTTGAGATCTAGCACCCAAAAGTTTCATGGAGTGCCCCATGGTTCAAGTGTTGTGTGATAGGGATCAAAACATTTTGCTTCTCATCCAAGTAGACTGGAGAAGCTACTTGGATGAGTAGTGAAATGTGTCGATCCCCCGAAAAAAGAGGTCCGGTTGCCATGACTCAACTCCCGGAAAACCTCACCTGGATGACTGAGAATCTCCACATGCTTTCTGAGAATGATACAGAAACACTACAAACCCTTGGCATCATCAAAATTAAAGTAGGTGGGTTGAATGGAGGCCTGGCTGTCTGCTCCAAGCTGGTTCCCCACCTATGCATTAGACATTCAGGTAATACTGCGGCACAGAGCTTAGTGAGTTGGAACACCTGGTTGCAGAACCAGGTGACCAGAGTTCAAAACCCTCCTCTACCTCCTAAGAGAAAAGTCCCACCTTCTGTAACCTTGGTTAAGCTGAATAGAGCAAGAGTTCCACAAGAAGAGGGGCTTGAGACGTCATACCTCAGAAGCCCTGGGAAGGGTTGCTGTAAGCTGCAATCTGTTTCGTGGCACACAATCATTAGTTGCATGAGTCAAGGCAGTGACACATCAGGATTTGCCATGTTCCTCTGAAACATTATATATTATACAAGTAACCCCGTTGTTTTATCCATAGGATTAAGTTTCAAGATGCTGACTGAGGTTTGAGGTAATTACTACACTTACTCAGAGGAGCCCCGTGACACAGTGGTAAAATGCCTGTACTGCAGGTAAAACTGTGCTCACGACCTGGGGTTCAATCCCAGGTAGCAGGCTCATGGTTGAATCAGCCTTCCATCCTTCAGAGGTCGGTAAAATCAGTACCTACCTTGCTGGGGGGAGGGGGGCAACGTGTAGCCTGCATAATGTAATTAAAAAACTTTAAATTGCCCAGAGACTACTTGAAGTGGTAGGGGGCGGTATATAAGCAGAACACTTTGCTTTACTTTAAGATCTGGACGCCAATCTCAAGGCAAACAGCAATAGAGGAGGAGAAAGTTTAATCTTTGTGCATGAAGCGGCTTTAAAGGCCGGGTGGCTCTGTCCATTCCCTGCTTGCCCTAAAGCTCAGTGATTTGGTGCAAAGGGTTGCCTACATTTGCTCAAGATTGGCACACCAGAAATCAGGAGTAGGAGGGAGAATTAGGGAGAGCCTTGAGCAGGGCTGCACATGGGTCGTCCATATTGTCAGCTGCAAAGCAGAGAGTCTCTCCTCTTGGTCCAAAGTAAAGAGACAGGAGCACCACCACCACTTATTTTGCTATACCTTCTCTCGTTATTTGAGTGGCTTAAAATGGTAGTCTAGCAGGATGTGACCACCTTCAAAAACGTTTTGCAAGCTTAGCAATGATGAGCTTTGTTCCTTCTTAGGTGTGTGTGTGTGTGTGCTGTTACAGTCATGACCAACTCTTCGTGGCCCCATGTCCATGGAGTTTTCTAGGCAGGAATACTGGAGTGGCTTGCCAATTCCTACTCCAGGAGCCTGCAGCACCTGGCATTCCCTGGTGGTCTCCCATCCGAGTCCTAACCAGGGCTGACCCTGCTTAGCTTCCGAAATCAGGCGAGATCGGATATGCCTAAGGCATCTAGGCAGCCTCCTTCTTAGGTACATAGCAGCAAAAGGCTGCACTGACCTCTTAACACGTGGCAATTGACTGCCAAGATTCACACCCTATATGTTATCCCAGTGTAAAAACCTAACAGGATGTGGAGTACGTTGTCTTTCCCACCTTGAAAGGTGGTTTTTTTTTTGGTGGTGTTGGTGGTGGTGGGGATTGAAAAGCAAAAGAACTGGTGGAAAACACATGAACAATGAAACATCATTGTTCAACCACTGTTAAGTTATGGATGGCTTCACCATTTATTACTGGTACTCCTTTCAAAAGTAATTTTCTAAACTCAAGTCAACACATTTAAAATAATGACACATGCATCCCCAAACGGCTTTCTGCGGATGAACATTTACAATTAGAACCATGTCTGGAAGCTACAATGGGACTGCTGCCAAACATAAAATAAATGAGGAATAAAAAGGTAAAGGTTCCCCCCGCGCATGCGTGCTAGTCGTGTCCGACTCTAGGTCCATCTCCGTATTCAAGCCGAAGAGCCAGTGTTGTGCAAGTCTGTGGCCACATGGCCGGCCTGACTGCAAGTAAACACTGTTTTACCTTCCCGCCTTTTACTGCGGTACCTATTTATCTGCTTGCATTTACATGCTTTCGAGCTGCTAGGTTGGCAGGAGCTGGGTTTATCTGCAGGAGCTCGCTCCACTGCGTGGCACCTGAGATTCAAACCGCCGAGCTGCTGACTTTGCAGTCAACAGTTTCAGAGCCTTAGTCCGCTGAGCCACCACACCCTTCCAAATGAGGAATATAGCCACATGAATCCATGCTATGATCCTGTTTAGCCATAAACTGGAGTAGAAAGCCCCTTTGTTCATGCACTTGATTTGATCATTTGTTTTGTCATCTTTTGAGCACATAAGGGAATTTGAGGAAACAGTGTTAGTTTATTGTCATCTGCTTCACGTGTTATGTTCTTTTTAATGTGGCCAAAATCTATATAAGAAAGTCTTCCTGAGCAATGTAAAACATTCAACAAGCAATCTAAAAAACCCACAAAACTCGGAGCTATTAAATTGAATTGTCTCCCATTTGAAAGAGTTCAAGGATCCAAATATTTCTTACCATGTTACATAGAACAAAGTGTTCTATTAGTGAGAAACAAATTTGACATGGTTTGGATCTCTTTCAAGATTCTTACAGACACAAGGGGAAAAGAAATTTGGAAAGATTTGCTGAACAAACAAGCTGTAAGTCAGTGCTGAATATAATGTAGGTACAAACTGGCTTTAGTGAGTTTTTTGGGGCTGTTTGGCCATGTTCTGGAAGTTTTTCTTCTTGACGTTTCACCAGACTGTGTGGCTGGCAGCTTCAGAGGGCAAGGTGCTCAGGAGAGCTAGGAGTCACCAGAGCACAGAGAGAACTCCTGGGCTCCTTGCCTTTTGAAGATGCCGGCCACAGAGTCTGGCAAAATATCAGGAAGGAAAACTTCCAGAACACGGCCAAAGAGCCCGAAAAACTCATAACAGCCATCTGATCCCAGCCGTGAAAGCCTTCAAGAATACACTGGGTACGAACTCTTTAAAAAATAGCTGCTTGGCATGTGACAGCTATTTACTGGTAATTTCTGATTTAATTTTAGTTTGATTACAATTCTTATCCCACCTTTTCCTTAAAGGCATCTTGAATTAAAAAAAGAAAATAACAGATAGTTTATAATATTAAAAACATTACACATTTTGTTATTAAAAGTGAATTAAAAGCAATTTAAGAATACTGTACATGAAGTTGAAAACAACATCAATTGCTTGTCTTCTACTGCACTCTAGCAGTGAAATTACAATTCATTCTTGCAGCCATTCAAGTGAATGCATGAGGGTTTAAGAGAGGAGCAAGTGTATTGGCTCCATCTCAGATCTTTGCCCAGTAGGCAAGAGGTGAAAAGACAGCTCATGAGCAGATTTAGGTGGGACATATATCCATGTCCTATGAGTGTGGAGAGTTGTAGGCCTTTTCAAACATCCATGCTAAATGCAGATTAAAATGAAGTAGAGCTTGGTACAAGTGCTGTACTACTTTGGACTATAGATTCCAAAATCCCCAAAGTAGCATGGTCATGTTGGCTGGGGGAATAATAGGAGTTATAGTCCCAAAAAGTAACTTTTGCCAGCTGTGTTCTGAAATAGGGCTGGTCAAGGAAGTGTATTCACACATTAGCAACCCCATGCTTGAGTGGTCGCCAAAATATCGTGTCTTCTACAGCCCTCCTCAGCTCTTGTAAATTCAAGTCTGTGACTTCCATGGGGAGTCAATTCATCTCACCTTTGTTCTTCCTCTTTTCCTGCTGCCTTCCGCTTTTGCTAGCATGACGGTCTTCTCCAGAGAGCCCTGTCTTCTCATGATGTGTCCAAAGTAAGACAAACCCAGTTTCAAAATGTTTGCCTCCAAAGATAGTTCAGGCTTGACTTGCTTTGAGTCCCACTTGTTTGTCTTTTTGGCAGTCTAGGGTATTGGCAAAGCTTTCCTCCAGCAGCACACTTCAAAACTGTGTGCAGTGTTTGTTTATCCATCCAGTGTTCCTTGTTTTCTGGCATTTTGAAATGGCCGCTTCAATTGTTTACTTTTTCATTCCATTGGCACACACCCTCTGGCACGCGCATTGTGTTCTATGGCTGCTTATAGTTTGTAACTTAATGCAAATGCACTTCCTTTTAAAATATATATACTGTATATAAATCTACTTAACTAAAGAGATTCACTGCCTGAAACCATCAACAGGAAGTTTGGGCGTCACAGCCTGGCAGTGATGAAAAAACGCAATCTAAAATGTTACAGTGCCACCTAATGGTCACAAATTATATCGAATCATGTTTTCTCCTCTTGGACACAGAAAGCACCTAGAAGCTGATTTATGATTTCTCCATCATCATAAACAGATGCTAACAAAATAAACTAGTATATTAAGATTATAACCACATGGAGCTAAAACCCTTTGTTATTCCAAACAGCAGCTGGAAGTGTAAAAAGCTATCTCCATGCAGTGGAAATACAACTGTACATATGCTCTGTTGGATATCAGGCATCTCTCTGCTTTACTAAATCACAAACCGTACTATCCGACAACTACTATACTAGGTTATCATATCAATAACGGAGAAGATGAGAGAAAGTTGGCTTTGGTAGTATGGACATGTCCTCAGAAGTAGCACCTTCCAGTTGCTAAAACTGCTTACCACCTGAACATCGATATTGGCAACCACATGGGCAACCAAAACAGAGATGGAAGGAGATTGTCCAGAGGAACATGCAAATTGTTGGCCTGTGCCCTGAAGCCACGGCTGATGGGGCAAGGTGGTGTTTTGGGATCTGAAGAGTAGACCCTGCATCTGTGAAAAAACACTAGTTAAAAAAATAGAAACTCTGAATGAATGGGACTTTGAAAGACCCATGCTTAAAATAAATTCCATTGATTGAGTCACTCAAGAAATCCGGCCTTAATACTCATCCGATTTTTCAGTTCTCTGGATTAAATTTCTGATCAAGGCCTATGAAGATTTTAGCACAAGCAGCACTTTATTTTTTTAAGAGCTTCTGTGTAGTCTTCACACACAGTTGAAATCAAACAGGTGCATTTTTTCCCCAGGGACAGCCAACTTCCCCCTCATCCTTCAGTTGTAGGAAAAACCAAGGCCTCCAAAGGTACCTTGTTTTTGTGTATTATTGCCCAATATTTCCAGGGAACTTTAACATGCTTCAGCTAGAAGGTGAGTAGGAAATCCTACAAATAAAGGAATAGTGTTTTTGTTTTATGGACTAGGTTCATTGGCTGTTCTTGAGTCACCTTGGACTCCCTCATCAGAGAAAAGCAACTTATAAATAGGACAGATACTTTAAGTACATATTTCAGAAGGGCTAATGAACTTGCTTTTTGTAAAAGAAAACATTTTGTGATTATTTTTGAGGCCGTTCTTAGTGAACTGGATGACAAGAAGGCAAACGTCAGTTCCTTGCAAGGGACAATTGCATAGTAACTCAATCTTCCCAGATGTCTCATTCTCTGGGGTTTTGCTGTATTTGAAACGATTGCTTTGCAGCCCTGGTCTCAAGGCATGGGTGCGACACGACTTATACAAGTTTGAGTAGGGTTGTGGAATTTACGCGCTGTGGATGTTGCTCGACTTCAATACCCATCAGCCTCTCCCGGTCATGAGGTTTGATGGGAACTGTAGTTCCGCAGCACCGGGTTGTTCAAACTTGCGGGTAAATCCCCATGTCCCACGAAATTCCAGAGGGTAGGATTTCTAAAGTAAAGAGGCTCAGGGTTAGCAGAAGAACCCTCCAGCGACTCGGAACCAAACTGTTCCCTGCGCCTTGGCTGGCCCCCTATTTGTAGGCGGCTCCCGAAAGAGCGCGCATGCCCCGCAGTAGTTCAGCGGCTCCTTGGAAGAAGGCAGGTCTCGGAGGTTGCTGCCGGTGAGAGTCCAGCCAGCGTGCCCGATGGCGAGCGGGGTAAGTCGGTGACGCGCTCTTCGAGCTCCGGGAAAGCGCTGCAGGGCACCCACGCACGGCCTCTCTCCGCCGAGGGGTAGCAGCTGCACGGAAGGCGAGATGGCGGCCGAGACAAAAGGCGGGACTGGCCTCGCGGGCCGAGGAGAGAGGGCGGGCAGAATGGGTCGCTTTCTGTTCCCCCTGCGCCCCATCCTGCGCAGGGTGGATCGGAAACATGCCTCTCAGTGCCTCCCACGAGGCATTCTTGCGCCTGCTTACAACTGCAATGCAAAATAACACACACACACACACACTTCGTTATGAAGCATTAACAAACGGGGGAGGGTTGCACGTCTTATGCCTGAAAGCCGTGCCCATGCCTCTTCCGGAGCGCGCGCTCTGTGCACGCTCAGAGGCATTCTCGTCGTCCTCGCAAGCGGGGTTTGAGCTGTTCTGCCGAAACGTCAAGAAGCATTCGATTCCCCCTCCCCCAAAGCCCCGGAAATTTCGAAAATCCTGAGCGACCCTATACCGGACTCCCAGTTCACTGAGTTTTACACCCAGGTCAGCGTGCATAGGATTGTTTGTGGCCTTTGAACACGACTAGGCGCCCCGCCTCTCTCCCGTGTTCCTTCTTCCCGCAAGCGGCCACCGACCTCTTGCTTCGGGGCTGCCTTTTTGTCCTCGCCGTTTCTTTTACAGCCCCTCTCTCGCGGTATCGCCAAAGTCATGGGTGGTGGTGGTGGTGGAGAGATGGGAAAATAAACAGTCCAAAGTTTGGGAACTGCTTTTAATTCCCTAAGTGAACGTGGAAAGGGAATAGACCCGGGCAATGAAGGTGGTTTCCATTCGTTGGATCTGGATTTATTCATTTCGCGGCGCATGCCTGGTTTCACTTAACGGAGTCCAATCTATTATCAGTTAATTTGGGTCTCTTTCCAATCACCAGTTATAATTAAATCTAGTAGAACAGTATTGCCTATTTCTCACGTTGAAATATTTGTCACGCATCTCTGTGGCAGTCTGTGCAGGCCAAAAAGAGGGTTTATATTCCCCTTTGTGGGGATTTAACAAGGAAAGCAAGCCCCATGTTGTGCTCTTGTCCTAGAAAGCTAGGGGCTGGGGGGTCTTGGTTGACCCGATTTTTTGCATCTCATCTGTCAACAGCCCCATCCAGCATGGACAGATATAAAGGGTTATGGGTGTGATAACCCAGAACCTCTGGGTTGCCGGAAATGACCCTGCCTTGATCTAGAGATGCTGTTCAAATCTCAAGTCTTTGCATATGCAACTCAGTTTTTGAAAGAAGGGGAGAACTTTGACTTGTACCCATAATTTTACTTGTGTTTTATAAGCCCTCTCAAGAGGCTTCATGCATAGCCCAGTCAAGAAAGCCCGCCCTCCTTGTACCTTTTGGGTTACAGTATATAAAATCCAATTGCAGTACTAAAGTCCAATATACAGGAACAGCAGTGTGGTGACAGTTTAAAAAATAACCCAGAGGCAGTTTGTTCTGCTTGGCAAACTGTTGGTATCCAACAGTTCACCTGCGTTTTTTCCTGTATGGTAGCCAGGGGGTGGTGATGGCAGAAAGTAAAAGATCAGGAATGCAGCCCCTTCAGGTAGCTTTGGAACAAGGGTGGGTGACCCTTGCCCCTGCATATGTTTTGGACCACAACTCCCATAGTCCTTTATCATTGGCAATTTAGGCTCAGCGTTCTGGGAGTTGCAGTCCTAAACATCTGGAGAGCTGAAGTTTCCGTGCCCCCTGCTTTCGGAAGTTCCAGGTTTTACTGCAGCCCAGTACGCATATAGTCAGCAGGATGGCAGTGAATTCACCACTTACCAATTAAGTGGCTGATTCCCCCCCCCCCCCCAAATTAACTTTCCTCTGTCTGTTGGTCAGAAAGTGTGCTAATTCACCCAAGCTATCTATGGATGAAATGGTTTAAAGACATCCTTTATCCTGTACTGTACATTATAAAACCAGTGTTTACTTTGTTTTTATGTCAGGAATTCGGTATAACACTGTAGTTAGCATGCCCTGTAAAATCTAGTTCTTTAGTGTATGACCAGAATCCTTTTATTCGCAACATGTAAATCATTTACTTATACAGTATTTGTTCTGTATTTTTTCTCCAACACACTTATTCTGTAACAAACCTCTACTTGGATCTTTTTTACCTTGCTGCTTGAAAAGCATTATCTACCTTGTGAATCCTTATGCAACTGCTTTTTGAAAATCTAATATTACTATTATATAAGTATTCAATCCATTAGAGATGAACTACTGAATAATCAAAATTTGTTAAGACAGCACTTATCAAAATCCCATTTATTTTTTGGGTTCTTACACAGTAAATACAACTAGCTTATATACCTACTTTGGCTTTCAGTCTGCCCATTCTAGTTCAAAGTGCTGATTTTAAACTTCTGGTGTTCTTCTTATGAGACTTTGGTTTCTGAAAGATTACCAGATAAATCCTTCTGGATCCCCAGTTCCTATTTGGGGGCAGATACACTACAGTTACTGACCACCTGTTTTGTAGTCATTTTAGTACCAAAGGCCTTTTACTTTCTCAGGTATTTTGAACCAATTTAACATTTTGACCCTTGTAGTAGCCCCCCAAAATTTACCTACTCCACCTTTTTTTCTGCTGATGAAAAATTTAGGTACATATTTTTAAAAAGATGCCTCCATTTTGTGAACCCTCTGAAAGAAGATTACATTTCTGTTAGATGGAGGCCAATAAATGCAAGTTAAAAGCCCAACCAACCACCCCATCCCTCTGTTGTTTTCCAAAGCCACTTAAAGGACTCCGAAGGTACGTGGCAGCTGATAAAGATCCATTTTGCATTTTGACAGGGCTTCTGTAATGTTTCTACCATGAATAGTTGTGGTGAGCACACAAACGGCCTTTGATTTGAAATTTGGGTTGGTTTCCAGGAACAAGTAGTTCCAGGCTTTGCTGAGCAAGAAAGCTCATTAAACAAAGCAACTCATTAGATCTCTCTGGAAGTTACAAAGCAACTCATTAGATCTCTCTGGAAGTTGAGTCATAAGAACATAAGAACATAAGAAGAGCCATGTTGGATCAGGCCGAAGGCCCATCTAGTCCAGCTTCCTGTATCTCACAGTGGCCCCACCAGATGTGTCTGGGAGCACACGAGACTAGATGTCTGTCTCCTGATACCACTCCCCTGCATCTGGTCCTTGAAGTACCCCGGTTTAAAACCTGGAGATGATACATCTCCATCATGGTTTGTAACCTGTGATGGACATTTCCTCCAGGAATCTGTCCAATCCCCTTTTGAAGGCATCCAGGCCAGATGCCATCACCACATCCTGTGGCAGGGAGTTCCACAGACTAACAACACGCTGGGTGAAAAAATATTTTCTTTTGTCTGTTCTTACTCTCCCGGCCCTCAATTTGAATGTATGTCCCATGGTTCTGGTATTTTGTGAGAGGGAGAAGAGTGTCCCTCTAACCACTTTACTCATGCCCTGCATGAAACGTTTCGCTACTCATCCAAGCAGACTGATGAAGCTGCTTGGGTGAGTAGTGAAACGTTTCAGTCTCTCAAGAAAAGAAATCCAGTTGTCATGACTCGACTTCCAGATAAATCCACCTGGATGAATGAGAATCTTCACAGTCATTAGATCTCTCTTGTTTCTTATTTAGGTTATCAAATGTAAGGCAGCCGTTGCTTGGGAGGCAGGTAAACCTCTGTCCATTGAAGAAGTCGAGGTTGCCCCACCGAAGGCTCATGAAGTTCGTGTCAAGGTAACAAAGTGATTAAACATGTTGCACAAAAGTGTCTACATACATTTGCAATTTAAAAGACAAAATGAAAAGGTAAAATTTTTCTGATATATATATTTTTAGCTTCTAAGTGGAATGAATGAATATCCTTGGTTATTCTTGTTGGTTGCCAAAGTAGAAATTGACCGTTGCATTTTCAGCTGTAGTTGGTGCTTCATGGTTTTTGTTACTGTTGACAGATGCTAAAGTCCAATAGCAAATACAACAGTAATGTACCATACTTCATATACAGGTTTCAATAAGGAACGTGCCCTCTAGATTTTGTTCACAGTGAACTGGGCTTTTTTCTCTGTGCATGTGCATTTGCAATAGGCTTGTGCTGAAGAGTAATCTCCCCCCCCCATTCCATCACAACCGGAAGAAAAACAGTTGTGACAGGTGTGCGAGGGTGGAAAACCCCAGGATGGAGGCTGCCGGAGCATGTACGGTTGCGCAGCTTAGAGGAAACCTTAATCGTAAGGGAGATCGGGCCAGTACTTTATGGATGGTTCCAAAATCAAAAGATGTATTGTATCATTTATAGTTTATCTTTTTTCCAAAAGAATTCAGGACTAGACTAGTGTATGAGGGCATGTTTTTCATAACCTACACTGCAGCAAAGGCTGGACTGCCCCTATCAGTTTCGTGGCTGATTTGGGATCTAAACCCAGGACAGTAATTAGGGTGGGCACTTAAATTTAGAGGCTGCCAAAATCAGAGGTGAATTGACTAGTGCAGTGATGGTGAACCTTTGGCACTCCAGATGTTTTGAGCCACAGGTCCCACAGTCCTTTGTCATTGGCAACATAGGCTTGGAATTCTGGGAGTTGTGGACTAAAACATCTGGAGTGCTCAAGGTTTGCCACCACTGGACTAGTAAGTGTTAGGAAAATAACACCACCTCCCAGCCCATCTCACTTTGCTTTTTCTGAAAGCATGCATGCAGTCTTTTGAGGAAATAACATGTTTTCCTCCTTTTTGGGAGGGGGGGTCTGTGTAAATGTAGGTACAAGATAGGACATGGTGGCACTTGCTCCAGGTACCAAAGCTGTTAGGTATTGCTGTGTCTGAGCCAGCCCTTCTTTCTGGTCCGCTATTGTAATGGCTGTATTGCCCTGGCACTGTGAAAGAGGGCAGCTTATCTAAGGCAATGGTTCTCAACCTGTGGGTCCCCAGACGTTCCTGAACTGCAACACCCAGAAATCCTTTCCAGCACAGCGAGCGGTAGAGGCGTCTGGGAGTTACAGTCCAGGAACATCTGGTGACCCACAGGTTGAGAACCACTGAGGCTACCCAATAAACTTGTAGGTGGTGTGATATTTGAGCCAGTGGTGTGTGCCCATCTCGAGTGGCTAATCACAGCTCTGTGTGGTCCATTGATTCCGTGCCTGAATAATAAGTCAACACTTAAACAACTCCCACTGACTCAATGGACCTACAGTACTTTAAATTAGGGACTTAGCACTGGGATAGTGGCCTATGCATGTTTTAAAGGATAACTCAGATTGTTCTCTGTGACTTCACAGATCATTGCCACTGCTGTGTGTCACACTGATGCCTATACTCTGAGTGGCGCTGATCCTGAAGGGAGCTTCCCTGTCATCCTGGGTCATGAAGGAGCAGGCATTGTGGAAAGTGTCGGAGAAGGAGTGACGAAATTTAAACCAGGTGAGGAGATTCTGTCTCTTGTTGTAACTTCCAAGCATGGACTTGAGGATGTCCTGGGATCCTTGTATGCTTCTTGTTGAGCATACAGTATTTTTCTTGCTGTGCTGGAGATCCTAAGAGAGATGCATATTGAGTGGCTTCTACAGATCCACCTCAGATTAGTAATGATTAGACCTAGTTAGACTAGGGGCAGTGTTTTCAAACTACAAGAAAATAGATTCCATTTGAACATTAGGAAAAACTTCATGACAGTTAGAGCTGTTTGGCAGTGAAATATGCTGTCACAGAGGGTAGTGGAGCCTCCTCCTTTGGAGGTTTTTAAGCAGAGCCTGGATGGCCATCTGTCGGAAGTATTGTGCTCTTTGGAGGAAATATGGTTTAGTCTGTTCCACTGTACTAAAGGTAAAACTACACTGGGGTGGGGAACACATCCTACATAGTATAAGTGAGACTCTAAAAATTGTCTGTTGGTAATACTGTGTCACCAGTACAGGGTGGTGGTTGAACATGTAGTTGGTGTGAATCCCACTCCTGAGGAGCTGTAGTGAGCATTGTTTGCTGGAACACCTGAGGCCACCAGTTTCAATATGTGTATTCAAAACAAGCCCCATTTAGAAAGCCTCAGGTTGGGCAGTGATTCCCCAAGATTGTTTCATGTAGTCCCTAGATGTTGTACCATGAAACAAAAATTCTGCCCCCCCCCCCCCAAAAAAAATGCATTTTCTAGTTCTAGAATCCTCCTGCAATGGTGATTTGGCGATAAAACAGGATTTACACACTGCAAGCTTTTGATAAATCCAAAACAATAACACTAGAATAGCTGTACTTCTGGCAACATTCAGTGGTGATTCATCGTGCATTGTGTTCCTTCCCAGTCTAATGTGGTTCCCAGGGTTTTCTGGGAATAGGAAATCTCCCTGCCCCAGCACTGCCTCTGAAACTGCCTACACTGATCTGTAGAGTAGAAAGTGTTTCTCCATCGTGCCATAATGGCCACTCACCCGTGATTGTCAACTTGTGAAGAGGCCATAACTATATCTTCCGTAAGCCTGCAAAATTAGGGTTCACGCAGGGTCATATAACAGGGTAACAGAAGATTACCGTGTTTCCCTGAAAATAAGACAGTGTCTTCTATTAATTTTTGCTCCCAAAGATGTGCTAGGTCTTATTTTCAGGGGATATCTTATTTTTCCATGAAGAAAAATACGGTACACATTTATTGTTATCTTATTATGGGGAGGCCTTATTTTGGGGGGATGCATTATATTTCAGTGTGGGGCAAAACTGTAAGTAGGTCTTATTTTCAGGGGATGTCTTTTTTCAGGGAAACAGGGTATTAACAGTGGCAGGCTTTCATACATATCCCTGTAGTGTCATGATACTACATTGTCACTCCCATCTCAACACAGTTCCTTAACATACAGGAACAATAGTGGCCCGTATTTCATTTCTGCCAGCTCCTGGATATATCGTATTTGTTTTAATCCTAAAACTGCTGTGACCAATTCCGAAGCAGAAAGACGCTGCTCACCGTGTTAGCATTCCATGCTGTTAGATAATATCTTGCCCAACACCCTGTGTTTTTCATCAAGTAGTTATTAAAAAGAAAACTAAAATGAACCTTAATTGTCTGTGTTTTCCAGGAGACACTGTCATCCCTCTCTATATCCCTCAGTGCGGGGTGTGCAAGTTCTGTTTAAACCCTAAAACGAATCTCTGCCAGAAAATAAGGTTTGTGCTTTTATTTTGGCTCTCTACCTTGCCACCATGGAACTCTCTGCCAGAAGAAGTGGGAAGGAAGTAGGGGTGGGAGAAACAGTGCAGGAAACAGAAAGATAGACTTGCTTACAGCTGTGAAGATTCTCCACTATCCAGGTGAGTTTATCTGGAAGTTGAGTCTTGGATGAGTAGCAAAACATTTAGCTCTCTGAAGAAAAGAAGACCAGTTGCCATGACTCATCTTCCAGGTAGACTTGTTTGTTTTGGGGTGTGGTGGTCTTTCCCACCAGCCCTACCCATCACTGGCTTACAGCCCTTCAGAAAATCTCCCTGTTGAGGCAATGCAGTCCTTAGTAGAATATATGCAGCCTATCTCTAACAAGGCATTATTCCAAAGTAAGTATAGTTATTCATGCTGTGCGTTATCATGACTATAACGTTTGTTGTCCATTCACACTTCTTTTGAGCACATCCAACAAATGTGGACCACTTCAGAGAATGTAGGACAGGTATGGCGAACATTTTTGCCACTGAGTGCCCAAACTCGGCGGCAGCGGCAGCGGTTGAGATCGGTGGCAGCGGGGAGGAGGGCGCGAAGGCAGCAGGGGTGACGGAGGGGTCAGGGTCATCGTCGTCGGTGGTGGGAGGGGCAGGGATGGCGGCGGTAATGGCAGTGGAGGTGGGGTTGGGACGCGACAGTGGTGGCAAGGGGGATGGGGATGGAGGCGGTGGGGGGTTGGGATCGGTGGCAGCGGGGGGTTAGGGGTGGGCCAAGGTCAAGGGCAGCAAGGGCGACGGGGTCAGAGTTAGCGGTGGCGGCAGGAGGGGCAGGGAGGGGGTGGGACGTGGTGGGGGGGTTGGCGGAGGTGGGGTCAGGGGTGGCAGGGGGCGGCGGCAAGGGTGGCAATGGCAATGGGAATGGTGACGGCAGGGTCAGCCTGACACCCGACAGGCTCCATGCCCCCCCCACTTCCCCCTCCACAAATTCCTCATGGCTGGTCCAGTGGAGGGGGAAATGGGGGGGGGCAGAGAGCATGTCGCGTGCCAGGCGAAACCTCTTTCTGTGCCACCTTTGACACGTGTGCCATAGGTTTGCCGTCCCTAATTTAGGGGTTCTTTCAGGTGGGATGACATTACCCACGTTTTCTTGCCCGTTCCTGCTTTAGAAAATCTGCTAGAAAGAGAAAATGAGCTGTTCTGTCTTCTGACTGGCATCACTGTCCAGCTGGGAGTACTGCAAGATATCCCAGAGGCCACTGCTAGCAGTGACGTGATGTAACATGTCTGAGTAACACATTTGCTCTGGTTTTGTTCCACAGAGTCACCCAAGGAAAAGGCGTGATGCCCGATGGCACCAGTCGGTTCACGTGCAAAGGAAAGGACGTTCTCCACTTCATGGGAACCAGCACTTTCTCCGAATACACTGTTGTGGCCGACATTTCTCTGACTAAAATCAGTGCTTCTGCTCCCTTGGACAAGGTCTGCCTGTTGGGCTGTGGGGTTTCGACAGGCTATGGCGCTGCCTTGAATACAGCAAAGGTGAGCATGGTTGACTTCCTTGTGGTTTTCCTTCTTTTCTTTCCAAGATCACCTTAGCTCAGGGAGCTGTAAAACCTATGGCCTTCCAGATGTTTTGGGCTAAATGTTCCTTAATTACTCTAATCACTGCTGGTGGAGAAACCTGGAATCTGTAAACACAAAACACCTGTTTAAGCTCAAAGGGTAGCTTCTGGGGCTGTAGAGAGTGACTGGTTTATTCACTTTTTTCCACTATTAGAGTTGATTACACACAAATGTGAAATGCAGTTTCTTAACTAGGAAAATGCCCACCGGTGAACAGAAAGATGCATGCACACAGGGCCTATTGTCAACCAGTTCTGCTGCAATTCAGCTCACAGTCTCTTTCCCCTACAGTACTGTTGGTTGCTTCTCTTCCCTTGGGCTGTTGACATTCATTGGAAGAAGGGTGGCTTTGACTGAGGAGGAAGACAAAGACATATCACTTCAGCTCTCATTGGCTGTTGCTTAGCATCGTGGCTCACGAAGGATGAAAAGGAAGGATTCTCCCCCCCCCCCCCCGCACAATACTTTAGGTTGGCAGGGATGAAACGAGTACCTCAGTGGTAAAAAGCAGTCAGTCTGTCGGGGCCATTTTAATCTCAGCTATTTTTGTTGTTATTTGTTTTTAACTAAAAGCCCAGACTGTTCATGAGGAGTAGCTGAGAGTTGGACACACTTCTTGAGATGATCATGGCTAGTTTGAAAAATCTGCTTGTGTGGCCTGGGCAACAAAACATCATCAGCCTGTCCTGATATATGAGGGTTAAACGGGAATGGTGTGTGTGAGAGAGAGACAGAGAGAGACTGGGTACATGACATTGTACAGGGAATCAGAAGCTGGAAAATTGGGCGGGGTGGTGGTTGGGGGGTAGACAAAGGTGCCTTGGGACACTTAATGTCTACAGTCCCAAAGAAGTCAATTAGGCATGAGACTTTCAGATCGCTTGCACTGCACCCTCCAGACTTCACCAGCAGTTCCCCCAACCAAATCTGGGAGCTGCGAGCTAGAAATCAAAGTCCACTGAGGAGTTTTTTAATCACTCACATGCCAGTCTTGATATGACTATGGAGCAGCAACCATTTGCTTCTGTAGAAGGATCAGTGGATAGGAGTGGCTAAATTTCAGGGGCTCAGCAAGGAATTACAGTACTGGTAGTCTTTGGACATTACACTCTATGAGGCATGCCTCTCAAAACCAAAAAACAGGGGGGGCAGTCCCATAATACCTCGCAGTGCTCCTGGAGTTTTGCCGCCTCCAGCCATTTCTTTCTTCTTTCTTTCTTCAAAGGCAAACCCATCATCATCACAGCAGAGTGTTACAGAGATATGAGTGATGAAGAACTTAGATTTCTTGTTCGCAGAATTCTGGCTCTTGGGATTCCTGGTAAATTCTGGGGGTTGTAGTGCAAGAAAGCCAAAAGTCTCAAGCCTACTGACAGTCTCATGCCATTACAATTTCCATGTGTGCATAGAACAAATCAAAAGGTAGAGTCAGCCCTCATAGTCTTTTCTGAGCGTGATCGCAGATGCTCAAAGACCACTAGGCAATTGTTTATGGCAATGTTTAAGAAAGAATTGACCCGCCACGGCCCAAGGTGTAAGCTGATATCACCAGATGATGTGACAAATTGAAGTCTCCATCCCGAGAAATTAATTTTAGTTGAGATCCTGCACTGTAGTCCATAGTTTGGATGCTATATGTCTGTGAAGATTCTCAGTCATCCAGTCGAGTTTATCTAGAAGTTGAATCATGAAAAGAAGACCAGTTGCCATGACTCAGCTTCCAGATAGTTGGGATGCTTTCCCCCCTTCCTTTGCCCATTCCTTCCAGCTCCGCAGTGCCCAATCTGAAGAACAGTCCTACTGGACTTGAAACCTAATATTTTAGTGGCCCCCACACACTTATTTCTGGGTTGCATATAAGGGCTATATCACTTTTGTCCCTTTTGAAAGGGCATTCTGTATCTGGCCATTCATCCTTAATGTTCCCCCCCCTCTCATAAGAAACAAGACAAAAGCAACAGTGGGGAAGGGCAGGAAAGGTAGAAATAGAAGACAAACCAGTGTTCCCATTTGGATTTCACTGTTTAAAGCAGGAAAATTGCGAGACACAAGTTTAGAGGAAAACCATTTGACAATTGCCATCTTCCTTATTCATGCCCATTTCTCAGTTGCTGTTGTGTGTTCCGTTTGCTGGTGAAGGTGCATGAGCTGACAGGAGAGGCAGGGACTTGGACAAAAGCGAGCAAGGTTATCTTATTCATGGAAACTGTGCAGTCCATTTATTCCTAAGAGTAAATAAACTCAACAGCCTCTTGGAAGTGCACTCCTTACTATAAAGCAGGCCATCGAGTTAACTTGTTGATTTTTAAGTACTGCTTTCCTTCCGTTGCCCTTCAGCCATATTATCTTTGCTTTCAGGTGGAACCAGGCTCTACTTGTGCTGTCTTTGGCTTGGGCGGAGTTGGGCTAGCAGTCATCATGGGCTGTAAAAAGGCAGGGGCATCCCGGATTATTGGGATCGACCTCAACAAAGACAAATTTGCAAAAGCAATGGAATTTGGGGCCACAGAATGCATCAGCCCTGCAGACTTCAAGAAACCTATACAGGAGGTTCTCATTGAAATGACAGATGGGGGAGTAGACTACTCATTTGAGTGCATTGGCAATGTTGGTGTCATGGTAAGTGTATAGCTGGGGTGCATTATCTGTTGTGGATGGCAATCAAGGCCCAAATTGTGCATGAAAGCAGGAGTGGGTTGCTACCTGAAATGTAACTGTATGGAGGTTGTTCCACAAGTCAAACCATTTGTGGGAATAGAAGACCTCCCCACCCCCAAAAGACAAAAACATTGTCGAGTATTAAATACTATGTCTCCAGCAGTGGCCAACAAGATGCTTCTGGGTTGCTTGTAAAAAAAAGAATAGTCATTTTTAGTTTTGTACTCCGGAACTGGCAAGCCACTCCAGTATTCCTGCCAAGAAAACTCCATGGACATGGGGTCACAAAGAGTTAGTCAAGACTGTATAACACAACAACAACAATTTAGAAGTATGCTACCTCTGGAGTAGAACATGGCAAATGTCTTCTAGAAGGCCTCAGCTGCTATAGTCCATGAACACTCTGTCTCAGATATTCTTGGAGTTCTAGTCTCTGTAAAACAGTAGTTCTCAAATGTGGGGGTCCCCCGGTGTTCCAGAAATCCTGACCAGCACAGCTAGCGGTGAAGACTTCTGGAAGTTTTATTCAAAGAACATCTGGGAACCCAAGGTTAGGAACCACTGCTCTAAAGGTAATGTTCCCAGCTCTGCTCTACATTTGAACAATCCGTGTAGCTGTTCTGGCTAAAATCTATAGCCAGTGATGAATTTGTGTTTTAAAGACTTGACACAGTCTGTTAAGCATGATAATCTTTTTTCAGTTTGCACATCCCACTTCCTAAAACTGCTACAAAGCTGTCTCTTGAACTGTCTAAGGAGGCCTCTGAATACCCTATCGTAGGTCCACCTAGCTTAGTATCGTTTGGCTGGATTGATATTAGCATTTTCTCATTGCTTACTAACTCAAGTTGCCACAGACTGAACTTAGGGATCTCTGCGTCCAAAACATGTGCTCTGCCATTAAGCTATGACCCTTCTCCCATTTCTCCTTCATGTCCCTTGTGCCTCCTCATCCCACCCTCTTCTATATCTTATAGAGAGCAGCCTTGGAAGCTTGCCACAAAGGCTGGGGAGTTAGTGTGATAGTTGGAGTTGCTGCTGCTGGTCAAGAGATTGCCACCCGTCCGTTCCAGTTAGTTACTGGCCGAACTTGGAAAGGGACTGCTTTTGGAGGTACAGTCTTGTTGAGTTGTTGTCTTCTATGGGGAAAGATATTCAACGTGATCTGTGTGTCTTGGCGTGGCAATGGTTTAAGGACATTATGGTACAATAAAAGGTAACAAATTGTTGCAAGTACTGTATGGCAACTTGTGTCAATTCATTTTTCAGCCAAATAGGTATCTAATGCTTCCTTGCCCCACCTCCTTTGGTAAGTGCCCTCTCAAGCAGTGCCCTGGATTCCCTGCCCACCTCATCCAGGTGCTGCCTCCAAGTGGGTGCCCGACAAAGGAGGCAAGGCTTGGGAAAAAAACAAACAGCTGTTTAACGAATGAACTGCCATAATCATGTCCATAATAAAAATGAGCTCTCCTGTATCATGTAATTTAGATAATAAACAAAGGGAATCATAGGGTCCATCTGCATTCGACAGGAAATAACTAGAGATGCGTGTTTCATTTCAGAAGTGGTCTGATTCCAAAAGGAAATGCAGGAGCCCAGCTGGCTTTTGGAACTGGACCAACCCTCCAGAACGAAATTAGTCAGTCCCTTACCTTGTTCTGAGGTTGCGCGGGGCTAAACTCCAACGAGGAAGAAGCCTCCGACATTATCTTTCCTTCTCCCTGGCGCTGGCCAATCAGGAGCTGTACAGGGAAATGCATCATCCCACCTTCCTGATTACTTGGGAGGTTTTTTTCCTCGTTGGAGTTTTAGCTCCGCATGACCCCAGAGCAAGGTAAGGGATTGGCTGATTACATTCCGGAGGGGTTCCCATGTTTCGTTTTGGAACTGGACCACTTCCGAAACGAAATGCCCATCTCTAGAAATAACCAACACATCGAGTCACTTAAAGTATCCTTGAGGGTTACAATGAAGAAGGAAGGTGCTTTGTTACCCATTTGCTGCATTTGATGCTGTCACTTGAAAGAAAGGCAGTTCTGTGTAAACAGGCAGTAGCATATTATGGGGTGGTGGGGAGGGACTCAAGACATCTTTCAAGTGGAATAGCCATGCTTTGGTCACCAGACCTGTCTAGGTGGAGAATAATTCCCTATCAGGGCTAAGCAGTTTGGTTAGGGACGGGAGCTAGAATCCCAACATCAATTTGTTAAGACTACAAATTGAGGATTGTCTTATACACAGAGGTAAGCCAAGGAGAGAACTACACAGTTGTGAAGCTAATTTTGGGTTGGAAAAGTGGGAGCCGTCTTATACACGGGGCATCATATAGATGGAAAAACATGGTGTGTAATTTTTAAAATTCTATTTTATTACTGCTGTAATTGTTATTGTTTTGATGTGGTTCCAACACTAAAATGAAAAATATTTTACTTCCTGTCAGGCTGGAAGAGCGTCGAGAGTGTACCAAAGCTGGTAGATGAATACATGTCAAAAAAAATGAAAGTGGATGAATTTGTGACTCACACTCTCCCTTTTGAGCAAATTAACGAGGCCTTTGAACTAATGCATGCTGGAAAGAGGTGGGTGTTTCTGTAGCTCACCCAGACCTTTGGCTAGTGTAATTCTATGTGGCTCTGTCCAGAAGGAAGGTTTATTGTGTTGAAACATGCTCATTTCCTATTAACTAAGATACGTGGTGGCTCAGTGGACTAAGGCTCCGAAAACTGTTGACTTCAAAGTCAGCAGCTCGGCGGTTCGAATCCCAGGTGCCATGCAGTGGAGCGAGCTCCCGCTGTTCACCCCAGCTCCTGCCAACCTAGCAGTTTGAAAGCATGTAAAATGCAAGTAGATAAATAGGTACCGCCATAAAAGTCGGGAAGGTAAAAACTGTGTTTCCTTGCAGCCATGCCGGCCACATGGCCATGGAGTTGCACAACACTGGCTCTTCCGGCTTGAATACGGAGATGAGCACCGCCCCTAGAGTCGGACACAACTAGCACGCATGTGCGGGGGGAACCTTTACCTTTATGGCCATTTTTGGCTGTCCTTTGCCATTCTGGCTTTTTATATTGTTGCTTTCCTCCCTTTCATTGGTTTCTGTGGACAGGGAAATTAACTCATCTCACACACCAGCGTACTTTGCTTCAACAGGATTTTGAAAGCATGTTTTATAGTACATGTTTATGATGTGGCTTTTTTCTCCATTTTCAGCATTCGAAGTGTTCTGAAGTTTTAAGAAACAGAAGAAGGAACTCTTAGAACGGTAGCTGCGGAACACTACTTATGCTCACTGTTACTTTTTGTAGGAGATTTAAGTATGAGAAAAGCCAATCATTTAGAATTATGTTAAGGCACTATCCCTGATCTGGCAGTGGAGCATTTTTTTTTAAAAAAGTGCTGGTCGCCACACATCAATGGAAGATAGCAGCTGCTGATTTAAAAAAAAACCTACTATTTTTCCATTTCCAGTCCTATCCCACGTGCCACTAATTGCCAAGAATCAAACAGTAAAGTAGATTAAATTAAAACCAGTGGCTGCTTTTCCTTCTATAATGCCTTATGAGAAAAAACACCTGCCTTATAAAGAATTAAAGCCTCTTTCATATGCAAGTGTTGTTTTCCCCCCCTCCTAATGAACGAGCCCTCCTTCCCCTTTGCATAGAGGAGAGTTTCTTACGTGAAGATGCTTCTGGTAAAGCTTGATTTATCCTTGGGTACTCAGATGATGCTGAGAATTTAAAACTGTTCAAGTCTGAGAATAACTCAATCACTGTTGCCTATGCATATCCATGTATATCCATATGCCCTTGACAAATGAGCTGGTAAGAGCCAAGCAAGCTACTATAGGTACTTACACATTTACTATGTGACTTGGGCCTGATACAAGTTGGATGAGACTTCATTTTGCCTGTACAGCATATCCCGTCGAAATCATACCAATGGCCCAAGGGTACTAAGAGGAACAGAAGTAGGCCATAGTGACACTTGATAATGTCCTTCTGGAGCCTTCTCCTCTCCCCTTCTGACTGAATATCTTCTCATTACTACTTTCTAAGTTGACCCTTGTTCATAGGAATGGACACACAGACTTGTCATATAATTAGTGCGACTGAAATCTTAGTAAATTATTACAGTTGAGGAGCTTTTTGACGAGGTAAAGTAAATAGAGTGTATTGCCCGAGTCCTATTTAAGTGGTTGAAATTATTCAGTTAGGATCAGTTCACTTGCACCAAGGTGAGGAAAATGTGGTCCTTGGCCTTCCAGACTGTCCCAGTTGCCTGCTCAAAAATATTTTCCCTCAGAGAAACAGTATTGCCACTGGAAGTCTCCAGGGGTTGTGATTTACCTTGAGAGTACACCATCCCTCCCAACACATAGCTTAACTACCATTATCCAACGAGCAAATAGACTCCCTGTTTTGTTCTTTTCAAAACTGTTTTCCAAACCTGCCAAAGCTTCCCATCCCTCACTGAAATAAATTTTATCTACTGATATCATGGCCAAATGGCTTCTGCAGAGGCAGGCAAAATATGCAGCTCAAGTGCTAGGTCATTGATTTGCAATAAAAGGGCAAAAGTATTCAAAGATAAACTGGATGTGTTTTTAAAAAGTGTGCTATGGCTGGGTTTGCGCTTACTGACTGCTGTTCATCCTTGGTAAAATAGGAGATTGCTGTCAACCATGTCTTCATGTAGCTTTCCTGGCCACTTTGAGGGTTGTGTCACAAACCGTGGGCTTCAAAGAGAATTGTAGGCTTTTATTACAGTCATCCCTCACCATTTCAGGTGTCATATTCTATGGTCCCAATATATCACGGAACTGCAGTATAGTATATGAAACTAAACAGTTCATGGGGCAAGCTGCATGGGCCCATTTGAGGCCTCCTGCACTTACCCCACACCTGGCGCTGCCCCAAGTGGGCCTCTAATGGGCTTCCCAGGCCTGTCAAAGGCCCCAGAAGTGGTTTCCAGCGAACCGGAAGTGCCTTACAGATCGACCAAAACCACTTCTGGGGCCTCTGACAGGCCTGGGAAGTCTGTTGGAGGCCCATTTGGGGCAGCTGCAGGCCTCAGGTAAGTGTAGGAGGCCCCAGATAAGCCCCCCAGTCCCGACGCGACCCAACATCCACATATCACGTATTTCCATTAACGCAGGTCGGGTCGGGTCGGGTCCCGAACCCCCGGATAGGTGGGGGATTAGTGTACTAACATAACACCCCCACTGGTTTTGCATTTTATTGCAAATTCTGGGTCTCAAGGTTCCAGATTCTTAAAAATTGTAGCTCCCAAATGTGCTTGCAGTAAATATGTCTACACTTCATTGCATCTTTCTATCACTAAAGGCTTATAAAGTGGAGATATCAGGTCATATTACTACAGAGTCACTGTCAAAGATGATGTACAAAAGTTAGCCATTCAGACTTTTAATCTCCTTAATACATTGCATACATAGTTTAACTCCACTCAGATATTTTAGGCAATTTTGTTTCACATCTCTGCCCTTGTATGCAACTCCTGGTAACATCTTGAATCACTGTACTGCTCTTAAAATATGTTACAGAAAGAAACCCCTATCCCAACAATACGTGTTCTGCTAGGAGAAAAGACATTCTGAGGCACTATGGGGGAAGAGACATTTTGTTTCAAATATTTATTTTGTTCAATGACAATTGCCTTAAATCTCCAAAACTAGTGAAATCATTATGCTGTTGAAGTTGACAAGAGTAGAGGGCTTTAAAAATCCTTCTTGGGTATCTGATGAGGTAGATACCAGAGAGGGAACAGAAGTTGGCATATCATACCCATGATTTTATGACTTGATTTGTCTTCAACAGTTCTACCAATTGTCCCCTCCAACACTATAAGGATAAAGCCAGCACTCTTCTTGAAAAAGTGAAAATACCAATTTCACTATGGAATGCAGGTCAGAAGGTAATAGCAGTAGGTTCAGATACCTCCTATAGAATATAATAATAATAGTGCACACATCCATGTGTGTAGAATTGCACCACTTTACCCATGTAGTCTGAGGAAGGAATATCACTTTAGATATGTACAGTCCTTGCTAATTTCAAGGGTGTTAAATATATTTGTGTAAACAATTCTGCTTGTGATGAAACAGCACAGTGGCTAAGTTTGGGTATTATACCTCCTTCTTTTTGGGGGTGGGGAACAGTTTTGTAAGAGTTACATCATTCTTTTCTTCCAAAGTCATGCCGACTAGTGAAAGCTCTCTCCAATCCACTGTGAACTCCTTTGTCATTGTGGACAAAAATACCCATAAAGAAGTGGCAAACTTAAAGCCACAGACTTGGCTTTTTGCAAGCACATGCCATAAACTGTAAAAATCAGTAGAAAATCACTTTACTTTGATGGCACCCTCCAAATCTCCACAGATCGAAAAGATCAAAAATTGAATGCGAGAGCCTCTTTGTGATTTGGACTGTGCCATTCCTTAGAAAACATGTTCAGGAGAAGGAGAATATAGCAAGACTTCAATTTTTGTTTCTAACTTCAATTTTCATAAATGAACCTTAAGTATATCATTGGCTGCCAAGCCTTACCCGTTTTGAGGCTGCATTTTGGTAAAAACTTGAACCAAGAGGAACCTCAGTAGTTTTGTCTCTTCCCACCCCATCTCACCATGAACAGAGAACCGCCAGAAGCAATTGTCAGCTGAACTGAAACAGCCCTACCTGTTGGCAGGTGGTTATTTTACTTCCATATACAGTCACAACAGAGGCAACTGAAATGGGAGAGGGGAAGCACAGAATAAAACTCTGAAAGGAGACACAGTACTAGGTAACACTTTCTAGTACACAATTCCACCTCTGAACTATAGAGAAAGCCCCAGCCCATTAAAACTGTGTTTTCTCCACAATAGGTAAGTAGCATTGCCTTTGGAACAAGAAAAGTTTAAAATCTCAGGTAGCTCTTATAAAAGCTGAAAGGCTCATTTCCCAAAACCTTGCATCCACCATGGAATAATACTTGCCAGCTGATAAATGTGGAAGTCTCAAATTCACCAGCTTGGCAAGGGGACTGGGGATTAAAGGATGCCACAAGGACAAAGGATTTCTTTTACCGTTCCAAAAATGTTGGATTACAGGAAAGGACTGAAAATGCTCTAAAACCTCTCTGCTTTCAATTCTGTGTATCAGGCTCTTTCAAGATGTATAACACATCTCTTACCTACAGTCAACAAGAAAACAGGTGATAAAATCCCCCCTTAGCCTGTACTTTAGGAAAATACATAAGTACAGTGTCAAGAGATGCTCGAATCAGCCCACTCAAGGCCTACATTAGCACTGGGTCATGAAGTGAGGGCGAAGGCTATCCAACCGTCTGGTTAAGATGTCACACCCAGTATCTGTGACCAGAAGAGTATGTTCAAACTGAGCAGACCGCTTGCCATCCCTGGTTACTGCTGTCCAGCCATCAGGCCAAGTTTCATCTTGCCATCCACCTACAGAAAACAAAGCAAAAGAACAAAACTAATCATCTAGTTATTTATACAATACAAAAGAGAAATTCACTTAATTCTTAAATAAGTATTTATGCTCTCACTATCAGTAAAGCTTTTGGCCTGGATACATACCCTACATGCTAAGCCTTCTTCCCCTCTTTCCTTTGCCTCTTCTGCCCATTTTTATTCCTGTATTTTCTACAGGCTTATTCTTAATTAAAGGCTGCTCTCTGTCAGGGTGGTTGAGCACAAGCACTCACAGATGTTCAAATTAGGAAAAGGTGGCCAGAAAGCAAGTTGTTGACTATCACAATTGCATCTCTTTAGGTTAGATTTCATGTAACTTGTCTAACATAGGAATAGTTAACACAACCTTTAGAATACAGGAAATTGCATAAGAAAAGTCAAATTTGAGCCCAATAGACAGCATTTGAACAATCCTTTGATTTGTATCCAGTCTTGCAACAAATAAAATTCTGGTGCTCCTGATTATGTGAATATGTATCAGGCAGTAAGATCTTACGTCTCCTAAGACTCAGAAAGGAAGTATCTATGCTTTCTATGCTAATAAAAGTCAAATACTTTATGCTGCTATACAGCCAACTTATATTCAAGCCCCTTTGCTCCCTGTAACTGGGTTGTTTTATTGAAAACCTTTATCTTAAAAGCAGACATAACAGATTAAACAAACATAACACTAGAACATTTAACTTATATGGTTTATGGACATAATTCTTTTTTACCCATGTGAACAAGATACAGTGCCAAGAAGCCAGTATCAAAGACAGTACTCCATACAGCACTACTCATTTTTGCTGAAGTTGCAATTTGATTTTTTTCTCAGCAGTTAATACATTATTTTATTCAACCTAGTGTGTATGATCCACACAATCAAGAAACACATCAAATTAGGTTTCCTAAATGGAATCCAGCCAAACTATATCTGAGGAATGGCTGCAGACAGAGGTAGAATTTCTTCAATAAACAGGTCTATATTTACCTTCACAGATCATAGGTTCTATTGTAAACGCATGGCCAGGCTTCATTACCCCAACAGCCTTATTTTCTGAAAAGAAAATAGGACAGAAAGTGTTCAAGAAAGTGGACAGTTTACAGGGAGCACAGCAGATGCCATAAAATAAAGATGAAATGAAATGTCGGAGAAACTTAATGGCGACTAGACGCTATCTTCAAAGTACCACCTACAAAACCACTTATTTATTATGTACTTGATGGAGAGATCTGCATGAGATGAGATGTTTGCTACATTTCATTTATTAAACTTATACCCTATCTTTCTGTAAGATATGTAAAGTAACAGGAAGGTAACAGTAACAAGATTCAAATAAACATAAGTAACACTCAGACATAAATGCTCCCCAAAGATCTTGAAACTCAGGCAGAGTGATGGTCAGCCTTTCAAACAGCTTGGTCCCAGGTCTTACAGGACATCTTGCACATTCATTTGTACTTGAGCACGGAACAGCCAGTGAAGTTGTTGCAACAAGCAAGTCACATTTTCTCTCTAACCAGACCAGTGGAAAGCAAAGATCCATGTCGAGTCAATTGCAAAGCCTTCAATGCATTGCTAGCCATCAACAAAGAATGGACTGAATCAATAAGTTGAGTCAATTGCAAAGACTTCAAGAAAAGTATGGCCCAATCCTGCACAGATTGAACTCATACTCCCGGTCAGTTTTTCCACTGACTGGGAATACCAGAACCAGAACAAGTTCCTTGGATTTAGATGACAAGATGAGACTGAATAGGGTGTCATCAGGATACAGGTGAAAATGACCACATTTATGCCCCACCAGAAAATCACTTTCTTGCTTCATACATAAGTTAAATAGCATGGAGAACAAAGATGGAACCCTTCAGAACTCACCACCACAGTATAAATCTGATACACCTTAAAAGAGACCTCTAACTTTAAAAAAACTATTTCATACAGACTCAATTATCAGAATATGATTGTGAGTTTTAAAATTCACATTCTAAAGCTGATTACTGTGTTCCCATCTGTCACATAAAAGGCAGCAGAAGAACCTTTTGTTCTTGCACAACTGCGATCAATGAAAATCATTCAGAAAACACCTTTCTTGCAGACACAAATGAGAGACTGTGGGAATGCATAATATGAATTGCAGGAAACTCACACGTGTACTTCAACAAACAGCAGGCACCCCATACTTACTGGCATAATGTGGCACATTGGGAGCTGTGTGGAAAAGTTTATGAATCCCATGCCCACAATAACTCCGGACTACTGAAAAGCCATTGGCTTGAGCGTGTTTCTGTATAATATTCCCCAGCTCTCTATACCGAACACCGGGCTTTACTGCAAAGTAAAATATAAATTGGTTTAACAACGACACATGTTATGTAATGCAAGCAAAGCACACCGATTGTATTTGAAATCAGCATAAAAAATCCTTCATGGCACATGCTTATGTACACCTATACACCAAATCCCTCAAAGGACAGTACGTAGAGCCATGAGAACACACAATTATTATTATTAGAGGTGCTTAGAGCTACTGGCCAGAAAATAATTCTAAGAGAGGGAAGACTATGAATAAGTAGTGCTTTAAGCACTATGTGACAGTATATAAATAGCACACTTTGGGGTTTTTTTTGTTTTTGTTTTTTGCTTTTAACATTCCAAAAAAGAAAGTATTCATATTCAGATATACAGTATGGGCTATTACACTAGGCCAGTGTTGGTGAACCTATGGCACGGGTGCCAAAGGTGGCACTCGGAGCCCTTTCTGTGGGTCCCCAACATCATCCCTTCACAGCCACCTGGATTCAGGTTAAATTGCCCTATTGGCACTTTGCAAATAATTTGTGGGTTTTGAATCACAGTTTGGGCACTCGGTCTCTAAAAGGTTCACCATCACTGCACTAGGCTGTATCAAACACTGCATGTCTGCTAGAGGAAAAGTGGAACCTAGGGAAACTGTGAGAAAAATAATTTTCTCCTTTTCACTACACACCTGTTCCAGAAGCCTGGAAAAACCTCTGCAGTGTTTGAGTGACTGACAGCTGACCATTAAGAGGACCATTTTCATTTTACAGAGCATCCAGCATGTTCAGGTACAGCCTAGCTAAAATTTATTCATGTCTCAAACTTCAACTTAGTTAAGGGCTAGAACACGAAGGATGCTATGTCCAAAGTGTTGTGTCCTCAAAAAATAAAGGTAAACTCTGATTATCTGTGTATCTCCAATGGCCTGGCAAACCTGTGGGTTGCAATTTTTATTGCTGAACTCCAGAGTTAAGCACCGAAAAGGTTGAAGATTTGCAATAAGCATCTAAAAAGCAAGAGTTCCTGTAAATACGAACAAACTCTGGTTATTAGTTAAGCCTATATATTTTATGCTACTAGCTATCAAAGCACACCAACAATTTGAACTTTTGCAAACTTGAACTGCATCACAGAAACAAAATGAAAAATATTAAGCATGCCTATACCATAGATTTAAGTTTCATAAATTACTTTCAAATGTGTCTGCCCATCTATCACACTGCCAACATTATGCAAAGATACAAAGCAAGAAATGAAAAATTTCAACATTCACAGAGGATCACAGAGGGACTTTCACAAAAGGGTCAATTCAGAGTGAGTATGTAAGGTACTCAATGCAATTATAGATCTCTACAGCAATTGACACATTATGTTTAGATGTAACTACACCATGGGGAATATGTGCTTGGAATTGCTGTGGTCTGCAGTTTTTCAAAACAGGTTCCCATGGATGAAATTGCTTTAGCCATCCAGATAACAATTTGCAAAAGTCAATAGGGCAAAGGAAGAGAGCTATGTTTTCACCAAGCTTCATCAACATAACCTGCCTTCAAGAGAGAGCTTACAGACAACTTGACAAGGTGCTAATTGGCAATCTCCAGCCCTTTTTTCAGCAAATCATTTTACCTTCATAACTGAGCAATACTTTGTTCCAGTGCTGCTTTGAAAGCTTTAAAAATATCACTATTTGGAGACAGGGTTTTTTTGGCTGATGAAACCTGACTCTCCTACAAGCATGTCTTTGCCTTACAATCAGGTGTTTATGTACAGAAGGAGCAAAAGTGATGCCAACCAATTTGACCGTATTTAAACCACGCCTGCTAGCTAAACAAACAAACAAAAAGAGACAATTCCCCATTTAAGAAAAAATTCCAAAACAGGCTTCCATGCTTTATGTCAAGTAGCTGCCAGGTTTAATTTGAATTCATCTGTGCCTAATCCCATGCAGACTGTGGAGTTAATGGCTGATGTAGTCTCCCCCCTTTAATGGAAAGACACAATAGAAATACTGTAGTGCCCAATATATATAACATTGAGTCACTTACATATAATACACATTACTGAAAACAAAAATGAGACATGGAAGCCTTATGCCCAGTGAAGATTTACCTGCATCAATTGCTTGCATTAGGCACTCATATGTTGTCTGGACTAATCTTTTTGCACCTTCATCAACTTCTCCAACATAAAATGTTTCATTGAGATCACCATGATAACCATTACGATAAACAGTAATGTCCACTGTAAAGAACAAAAGAGAACACACATTTCCTAATTCTCTTTGAAATCACAATATAATCATTACAAAACAAATACAGTGGTACCCCGATTTACGAGGAGCCCGATATACGAAAATCCCGACTTACGAGCACTCTTCAGCGCTTCCCCCCCCCCCCCAAACCGGCTGCTTACGAGCAAGATCGGGATTCCCTGTCTTGCGAGCAGCGGGTGGGGTGTGTGTCGGGATCTGAATTGCCTTCCAGTCACCGAGGCAAACGCTTCTTCGATGACTGGAAGGCAATTCAAAAGTGGCGCATTGTTTCTCTGGAGCCCCCCCCCAGGGGGGAGGAGTGGCACACCACTTTTTCAATCCCTTCCAGTCATGGAGGCAGACTTGCCTGGGTGACTGGAAGGGATTTCAAAAGTGGCATGTTGCTTCTCTGGAGCCCCCGTGAGGGGGGAGCACCACGCCAGTTTTTCAATGCCTTCCAGTCACGGAGGCAAGTGCTGCCTCCGTGACTGGAACACATTTCAAATTGTGTGCGCAGCTTCTCCCCCCTTCCCCGGGGGGGGGGGTGGGGGGAGCAGCCACTGAAATGCTTCGCATTTCAGTGGAGATGGCCCCAGGGGCACTGGCCCGAGGCCAGTGCCAATCAGCTGGTTGGCGTTGGGTGGGGGAGGAATTGCACACACAGCTGCTCCCGACCCCCACCCCCCAGGGGGAGAAGCTGTGCGCATGAATTTTAAAGCTGTTTCCCATAGGAATGCATTGAAATCCGTTCCCTCCGGAACTGATTAATTGAATTTCAATGCATTCCTGTGGGAACCGCTCCCTGACTTAAGAGATAACCAACTTACGAGCGTTGGCTCAGAATGGATTAATCTCGTAAGTCGGGGTACCACTCTACTGTATATGGACTGCAGTACTGTGTTATAAGGACAGTAATTACAGAAAGAAAAATCTATATTAACTTATTATCCACAAAATATTTATTTGACACACATGATCCTAAGATAAGTTGTAATGAAAGGCAATAAAGTTCATACCTGAGAAACATGCCCTTTGACACATGAATACAAATTTCTTGAACAATTAAACCAAATATTTTAGAGTAACTCCTCAGTTATGGCGTATATCAATTGTAAGAGGTAATGTGGAGGGGATCCCACCATGAGGCAGACCACTTTTAAGAGTGCCAGTGTTTAGATCCCTTCCATCATTGGCCTTCTATGATTCCATTTCCTCCTGAAAATATTCTGACTTTAATATACCTGATCAAGGAGAGGGTTGGTCAAGAAGAAGGCCTGCACTAGAAAGGATCATAGCACAGTGACTGAGCACTTATTTTGCACACAAAAGCTCTCAAGCCCAACAATATTAGTTTGTTTCTCTTTTTTTAAAAACAGGTTTGAATCACATGATCCACATCCAGCCCACTGACTTCTCCCTCATCAGCCCCAATTCCCCCCTTTCTTTCTTTCTTTCTTTCTTTCTTTTGGCAAAAAAGCTTGGGATGGGAGTCAGAAAAATGTGACCCTAAAGCCTACTAGAACAATATCAATACCTGAAACCTATAACCTGTTGTGTCAAACAGAGGGCATGAAACAAATTGGGAAAATCAGAAAAGCTCCACCAGAAGGAACAGCTAGATTTTGAGTCTTTTTACAATTTTAAAAGTCTGAATGATTAAAGGAAAAAACCCAATCATGTATACTTGCAATTTATACACAACTCACCAAGTTCCATACACACATTTGTGTTTCCCCTGTAGAATTCTGAAGAAACCTCAAAAGCCAACAAGTATTTTATAGATGGGTCCACAACAGAACATATATCCAAGGGTAAATACAACAGTATAAACCATTTTTCTTTAGAAGCTCTTTGGTATCTTTGAATATTACTGTGATTTTAGAAAGCTATTAAAATAGTTACTTGATGGTTCCTACCATTGACAATATCACCCTCTTGTAAGCGCCGTCTGTCTGGAATTCCATGACAGATTACTTCATTTACTGACGTACAGCAAGACTTAGGGAAATTATAATAATTCAGTGGAGAGGGATAGCAGTTTCTAGCAATACAAGCCTGAAAGAGAATTTGAAATGTCAAAAATTGGTGCCCAAAACTGCAGCAATTATCAGCATGATTACCTGAAAGCATGTTCTTCCTAAACCAAGATAATGAATTTAGAACCAGTCTAGTTCTCCCTCTTGAATTGAATTGTTTTACTGCTACACTGAGCTTCCAACTCACATAAAATTCTTGCACAAACAATTCTTATGCTATGCAACACTACAACGTACAACCCTGGATTACAGAAACAGTTTTAGCCATTAACTTCAGAGGCTTCCAACAACCACATCCACTGACACTCTGTCATTTTTTAATTCTCTTTCATTTACTGTAATGGGCTAATACAGTTAAGTAACTAAGTGATCAGGAAGTTCCTAATGCATGTCTTTCCTGGGCCACAAACATCCAGAACATTTAGACACACTGCTCTGAGACACAACGTTCCCATCTGTGGTTATGGTGAAGTATTACAACTTATTGGTACAACGTGTTTTTGTATAAAGAGGCCCAACATTTAATTCCTGACACTTTCAATTAAAAGGATCAGACACTTTTCAAACAGATAACTATATTTGTTTCTTGGGGGGAGGGGAGGGGAGAAACAGCCTGCATACTGTACCACTTTAAGGACAAACAGTTTTATTTTACTACCAAGAGTGAGACTCAAGTTTTACTTCTGTGTGAGCTTTTGTGAACCAAAATCCACTTCCTCAGTGAAAAGGAGTACAAATACTGTATCCTGTTTATTTATACATATCCTTCTGACCAGGTGAATATATAGATAAAAGACAAAGGATCAATGGTTCATTAGCACAGAAATGAGACAATCAAGTTGTTAATTATTTCACTTAGCAAGGTCCTAGCCCAGATAATAGACTTGGCTGCCACAGGAACGCTAAGAAAGATTTCTCTGATAAGCACAGACTCTGTCATGGGAGACTTCCTTATAATCATGCAATATTACAGAAAGTTGGGTAGTTAATATAAGAAACTTCAGTCTCTATTGAAGCCCTTAGAGATGGACTGAAACACACTTATGCAGCCGATTTCTGCTGCCTCCCTTTAATTTCTTTTTTCTCACCAATAGCCACTTCAATATCCATGTCAAAACCATGTTTGAGAAGCATGCCAATGTGTTTCAGAAAAAATTGAAAAACTGAAACAAAAGTACTGCATTGTGGTACTTGAAAGACTAATAGATATTTTTTGTATGAATTACAGATTCTAATCCACTTCCTCAGACATGTGGAGTACAAATGTTAGGCCACAGATATATACACACAGAATATATGGCAGGTGGCTAGAGACCAAATGCAATGAGAGAACAAAGGTGACAAATACATTTGCAACACTGTAATGAACTTTCCAAGTGACAGTGCCATTACAATACAAGAAAGGGAAATGTAAAATATCTATTTTATATATATATATATCTTGTGTATTAGGTAGGTATTGGTATGCATTGTGAGTGACTGGGTTTTGAATAGCAGTGGCAAATTTGTATGATCATAATCTGCTTATTTCTGTGGCAATATGATACTGGAGTAGGCAGATAACTTGACTACCAGAATCTAGAAATATGGGAAGAGAGGACCCGGAAGAACCTTTGGCACCTGTATACTACAGCTTGTTTGAATAAATGAATCTGATAAAGCTAGATTGGTAAATGTAGTTATAATTGCAGCAGAAAATCAAGTGACGTGTGTATTACTGAATTCCCCATTGGGCATTGCTGATTTCACCTCCCACCACCCCTGCCTAGCACAGCCAATGGATTGGCCAGGCATAAAGGATCATGACATCCAAAGGATTCAGAAAGCCAAATGTTCCTTGCTCCTGGTCCAGACATAAAGGTATTAACATAAATTCAGAACCTTGGTGAAGTATCCTTACTAGATGAACTGCATGATCTATTTCTTCAGTAGTTACTCCTGGCTTCACCATCATGGCAGCAACGTCTAACACTTCTCTAGCAAGCTGCAAGACACAAGAGAAATGACTAATTAAAACTTACACTTGCCAAAGCGTAACTGTACTTCCATGATTCATGTTCTTCATCCAGATTGTTAAACAAGCATGCAAGGACATTTTCTTTCCATCTAGGATATTTTCAGTTACAAACATTTTGCAGTAATGACTTACTCTACATACTACTCGCATCCCTTCTATATCTTCTGTAGAAAGGATTTTTATCTGAGAAGTTCCTTTTAGAGACTGTTCTGATTCAGACATACCTAAACAAAACACAATGGAAACTGTTATTTGTTTAAAGTAGTTTTATTTAAAATTTTATTTTAAAATATATTTATTAATTGCATGACTTATGTCTATGGAAGACTGGTGATCTAATGGGCAAGAGCAATTTTAAATAACTTAACATTTCCTATTTCTGTCCTACAGCTTCTCTGATCCCGAAATTAATATCTTACAACAAATGGAAACCATGGGATGCAAGGAAGAAGTATTTAATCACTGAAAATCTCTTCTTGCCAGCAATGTCACATTGCTACAGTGATTTTCTCTAATTACAGTGGATCCTTGTATAACAAATGGTTTGTATAACATAAAATCTGTACAACATAACAAATTCCAGACATAGGGGAAATTTGCTTAACAGAATTGCCTATGGGGCGAATCCGTACAACATAAAAATGGTCACAATTACAATGCACTCCTATGGGAAATTTGTATAATTTGCTTAACAGCGAAAATTTGCTTAACAGAATTTCATTTTGAACGAATTAATTCCTTTATACAAGGTACCACTGTAAATACTTCCTCTATTTGTCCTGCAGCTTCTATAAGATAAAAGGTATTATTTGGGAGAAGGGAAGGCCAGACAGACATGCAAAGTTTTAAATTATCAAAAACATCCTTCTACCCTTGATGTCATCACCTTTACACACACCTAGTCATGCCAACAGGAATGCATTCAGATCATATTTTCTATACAAAACAGTGTTCAAAATAAGCACCAATATAAAAACAAAGAAAAGAAACAAACATAAAAAAAAGAATGATACAAAGAAAATAGAATAAAACACATTTCTGGCACAGCATCATTTGCATTTCAACAAAAATTAAAAAGAAACAAGGGTAGTGTGTGACAAATGTTAACTGAGAGAACCAATTGCACTGGGAAATTGAAGAGAAATATTATTCTCTTTTGTGATTACGCACTTCCCATATTTACTTCCATATGCTAAAAAAAGAGGGGACAATCTAAGAGATCCTTTGATTTGCTTAGCCCATCTTGTTCATATTTAGCCATACGGAACATATTTATACACTCTCTTCTTCTGGAGCAATGAGACTATGTGGACGAAACAGCATAATATATCACCACACTCCCCTGGAATTTTTGTTACTGAATTGAGCAAATGCTTTGGACTAAAACGTCCATCATCCACCAAAACTGTTCTTATGCACAAAAGCTTACACCAGGATGCCCACCTCTGTAACAAAGCCAAGATAGTCAATACCAGATTTTGAAGTTAAAATTTGGAAATCTCTCTGTGTGATTTACTTGAAGCAACTCATCACACAAAAGCTGTCCAACACAGGAGTTTTTTAACAGGTCCATGCACAATGAATCCATCACTAAACATAACACCTGATATAGCACGAAATTTAACACAAGCTTAAAAACTGAAAACTGTATTATAGCTATAATTACCTAGAGGATGATCAGCATAATCTGGCCTTTGAATATAACTAGGCACAGGCCTTGTTGGCATCTAAATAAAGCACAGTTAAGATTTGTTTACTGGAACATGTTCATATGTTTATCATATCTACCCTGAAAGTATATAACAGTTGCTTAAATGGCTATAAAATTAATATTCATTACCCAAATGAGGCATTTTCTAAAACTCCATAGTCCTCAACTCAATAACCTGAGGTTGTTGGATTGAGATTAACAAATTAAAAGAGCAGGGCTGCTGCTTTATTATGCCCAATCATTTAATCACAGATATGTGATGTTCTCCCCAGTTTGGTTCCATCTCTTATTCTTCAACACCCCACACAAAGTATAGACACCACATCCCATCCCATACTTCAAGACCCAAACAGCAAGGATTCAATAGATTTTGCATTGTCTGATTTGTTAATGTCAAAGTGCTCTGCTGTTTAGGAATAATAACCTCACTAACTTCCAGACTGAAAAATACTTTTGGGCTGATAAAGAATGAGATCAAGCCTATTCAAGTACTAAATATACAAATACATTAAATTTCACTATTTACGTCTTCTGAAGTTTCTATTTTCACTGATTTATATTCTTCTAACACAATCCTGTAATTTATAATAGTAAGTGTACATTATGTATTACTCCCAGGATAACTAATAACTAGAACATTATTTTGAGCAAGTCTTAACTTCTTTCTCCAACTAGGAACCACAATCAGCAAAGATTTTGGCTTCTAGAAGAACTTGAAAGAAGTTTGAGATGTGCAATTTCTATTACTTACCAATGGATAATGTGGCCTAAGTTTACCAGTATAACGATAGCCAGACCAGGGATCCGTATTGATATCACCATCTACAGTCCAAGCAGAAATAGCTTGCTTAGCTTTCTCATCCTCTACAAAGGAAAGAAAAATTAGAAAATAACGCTCTTGCAATAGCCAACTACTTGTATCAAAGGGCAGATTTGTCTTAATTTGTTTAAAAATACAGTATTTGACTTTTCTCCCTCTTTGAAGGCAGCTTACATATTTCCATACATTTGTCTCAGAACCCATGACTGATCCAATCTACATTACTGTTTTCTTGAAGGACTGCTATTGAAATCGGAGACATGCAGCCTAACCTTCACTGCTAAAAGGAATTAGACTAGAGCCAAGCAAAAGTACACATTTCTCCACAGCCACACTTATCTTCAATATTATCACTGGGGAAGATTTGTATTCTAACTTGCTACAAAGTGGAAGTAAACTGCAGATACATATGAATCCCAAATCCTTAACATAAAATGTCTTATTCAGACAAAGGCGAGAGTCACTTGGATTGAAGCAGGATTTTACTCCAGCAGACTGTATCTACTCCTGAAGATTCATTAGCAATTTGAATTTGAAGCAGTGTCACAGAAAAAGGACTTGTTCCTTCTACAGGTCCTCCACACAAGGAAAAGTCCTGGCTGGGAGAAGGGGAAAAGGCAGGCAGGTAGGCATACAGTTCTAGCTCCAAGTCACAAGGACATGTTCACTAGGGGTCTCCAGTCTTGGGGCTTAGGAGGAGATATGTTAAAATCATATAGCTGTCACCCACACTTTCATGGTTCATATACTGCGGTCCTGGTATATCCCGGCTCCGCAGTATATGAAAAAAAAGGCCCCATGGGGTAAGGAGGAAAGGTCTTCCCAGGCCCGTCAGAGGCCCCAAAATGCTTCCCAGCAAACCGGAAGTGACTTCTGGTAAACCAGAAGTGACCTCCAAATCACTAGAAAGCACTTTTGGGGCCTCTGGGGGACTGGAACGCCCCTTGCAGGCCCATTTGGGGCAGTGCCAGGCCTGGGGTAAGTACAAGAGCCACCAGAGAGCCCGCCCAGTTCCGACCTGACCCAGCATCCGCATATTGCGGATTTTCAATTATCACGGGTCAGGTCGGGTCCCTAACCCCTGCGGTAGGTGGGGGTTTACTGTATCACGGTATTTTACCCAGAATTCAGTGCTTTTTCCTATAGTTTTTTTCTTCTAAAAGCCGAAATCTTACATTTGTTTTTGTGCAGCAGGACCTAGGAAGGTACCTGCTTGGAAAATGCTCTATGATCATATCCTTCTGTCTCAATGACTGTATGTTCCACAGCATTCACCCTGTCTTATTACACTTTCCTTGACATGGGGGGGGGGGCAAAAGACAACAATGAAAAAGTTTTTAAAAATTCTATATATTTCAACTGACTACCCTCTTCACCTACTCTTTGTTCTTTGGCACCTATCCCACCACGAAATAATGCTGTTATTGACATCTTCTAAGTCAAAACTTAAAGGCAATATTCAATTTCTGAAGATATAGTTGTTTGAAATTTAGCAGACATCATTTCCTTTTAACTTGCACTGCTAATCAATCCCACTTGATTCTTAAGGCAACAAATGATACATTTGCTGTTTTTCAATGCTAGACAATGGAAAGAACTAAAAATGAATGTCAAACCAAACTGCTAAATCTCCAAGTTCATCCAAGATGAATGGTAGCATTTTATGAATCACCAAAATGTGAAACCAATTTCAAAATCTCTGAATCAAAATCCCTGAACACAGACTCCAAAACTGCATTGCACACTCTTTCTGGAGGAAATCTTTTTATTTAGAGGAACATTCCATCATCACATAAGTTCATCACAACACTCTAAATTGTTTTCTCCCAGACCCAAATTTGCCATCTTTGTGGAAATTAGGATTTGCTAACTTCAACTATCGTAATAACACCCTTCCTCACAATGGCATGAGGCTGCTCTCAACACAGTAAGATGCCAAGTCAAGAACAAAATGTGTTCAAGTCGAAAAGAAATCGTCTGCTTACTTGCTTTCTTGTGTAGCAGCTTGTGAGTAGCCCAGCTTCCCTTAAAACATTCCTAAAAGAGCAAATGTTACAAAGTTAATGTTATGTATATAAACCTCATTAATAGTTCTACAGGCTGCAATACATTCTGCACAAAAGTGGCAAGTATACATAACTTTAATTGTTAAATTGGTTTCACCAGAAACCCTAACACCATGTCACAAGTGTACAGGCCTGCTATACAGTGGTACCTTGTATAAAGGAATTAATTCGTTCCAAATGAAATTATGTTAAGCAATTTTTTCTTTATACAATTCCCATAGGAATGCATTGAAAACAGAGTGATCCCATTTTTATGTTGTACGGATTCTCCCCATAGGCAATTATGTTTAGCAAATTTCCCCTATCTCCAGAATTTTTTATGTTGTGCAAATTTTATGTTATACAAGCTGTTTGTTATACAAGGGTCCACTGTACTACTTTCCAGAACATCTTTGATTTTAATTAGCTGGGGTGAAAAACCAATTACCTAAAAAAAGCACACTGTAGAACACTTATAGTTCGTGGAAATTAATGTTTCTGGTGCCTGATCCAAGTTGTGCCAGACGCAAATTTACGCAACACAATCTTGTCTGTTATGTCAGTGCTTTGTATCTCCACCAAGAATCAATCTTTTTCTACAACAAAGTCAACATGAAGCAAAGCCTGTACAGCTTTGGGACAAACCTTTGATCATCTGGAACCATTGTTCACAGATGGATGTGGGCTTGGACATACCCTGGGAGACTTAAGATTCAAGATGCAGGGGCTCAGTGGCTAAGAGTAAGTACGACAATGACCTCAAAGAGACAGAGAATAAACTGAATAAACAGTAAAGCTACTTTGCTCATTAAATGAGTTGTGAAAGTTATCGCTGTTCAATTTAAGTTTGCTATTTGATTTAAGTGCTTTGTTTCAAGATTATAAAATCATTTATGTTAGGAGCCTCGTGGCGCAATGGTTAAATGCCTGAACTGCAGCTAAAACTGTGCTCACGACCTGGGGTTCAATCCCAGGTAGCCAGCTCATGGTTGACTCAGCCTTCTAACCTTCCGAGGTCAGTAAAATACATTTCTACATCTGTCTATTAAATAGCTTTTGCCACTTGGGCCCTAGTATTTCTCTCTTTCTAAACCTTGTTTTACATCTCTTCCAAACATACATGCAATTTTAACTTTATACACACTCCCACAACTAGTTCAGGGACATCAAATTATTTCAGGTATTTAGCTGGTTCATTTGCATTCATTCCAATATATTTTGTCTCCAAGGACCATAATCTACAAAACCAACTATGTATCAACATATCACACTTTCAACACAGCAACTCCCCATTGTACACAGCTTACAAAAATCAAGCATCAAGCATTTGTACAAAGCTTGAGCTTTTATTTGAAAGATTCTACTCCACCTATCAATTTTTTAAAGGAATTGGAGATAACATGTCCCAGAAGGAAGATGCTCTCCAGTAATATCAATGCAGTTTAGAGCAATTCTGCTCCACCTATAATAGTATATTGCGGGGGTTAGGGACCTGACCCGCAATAATTGAAAATCCATGATATGTGGATGCAGGTCAGGTCAGCCCTGGGGCGCCTAGCTGGGAGCTCTTGTACTTACCAGAGGCCTCAGAAATGATTTTCGGCGATCCAGAGGCCACTTCTGGTTTGCAGGGTTTGGGGGCCTCCAGAAGGCCTGGGAAGGCCCTCACAGGCCCATTCAGGACTGTTGGGGGTAAGTATGGGAAGGCTGAAACAAGCCTTTCCCCCCTTAACCTGGGGGGGGGCTTTTTTTCATATACTGCGGTCCCGCTATATCGCGGGACCGCAGTATATAAACCGCGAAAGGGCGGGGGACCACTGTAATTATTATTAGCCTTGTGGCGCAGTGGTTAAATACCTGTACTGCAGGTAAAACTATGCTCACAACCTGGGGTTCAATCCCAAGTAGCAGGCTCATGGTTGACTCAGCCTTCCATCCTTCTGAGGTTGGTAAAATGAGTACCCAACTTGCTGGAGGGGGGGGCAATGACAGCCTGCATACTATAATTAAAAACTGTAAACCGCCCAGAGACGACGACGATGAGTACTACTGCTGCTGCTGCCTACTACTGCTACTACTACTGCTACTACTACTACTGCTACTACTACTACTACTACTACTACTACTACTACTACTACTACTACTACTAATAATAATAATAATAATAATAATAATAATAATAATAATAATAATTCTGATTTATGGTGGCCCTTTCCAGGACTTTCTAGGTAGATAAGACACAGACGTGGTTTATCATTTCCTTCTTCAGGGTCATCCTGAGACTGTGCAGCTGGCCCACAACTTCCCAAACAGGCTCTTCCTCATGAAGACACAGTAAAGTATCAAAACTCCCAACCTCTGGCTCTACAGCCAGATACACTACCCATATCACTGAGCTATCTAACCCATTCTATAAAAGGAAGGTACCACAATACAAATCTGATTAGTTACTGAATCTCTGAGACTTTGTGGCAATTGAACAGAGAAGGCAATGCACTCCTCTTGTGATCCTTTTAAATTATGGCAGTATTCTAGGATTAAGGTGAACAATTACAAAGAGTTTCAGGGCTGAGACAAAATTCTGCTTTTGTACAAACAGTATCTTTAAAATAATAATTCCTAGATTGAGTTTAGTGAAGAGACTCAAGCACAATCCATTGCAAAATGTATTTAATTGCCTGAAGTACCAAAACAATTAACATACTTATAGCCAGAAGGTGGAAGCTACCTTCCACCCTCATTTTTATGTGAAAATGACCTGCAAATTGTGTTGACAGAGCTGGGGGGGTGGGGTGGGGAGAGACACAATACAGTGGACCCTTGTATAACAGACAGCTTGTATAACATAAAATTTGTACAACATAAAAATTCCAGAGATAGGGGAAATTTGCTCAACAGAATTGCCTATGGGGAGAATCTGTACAACATAAAAATGAGATTACTCCGTTTTCAATGCATTCCGATGGGAATTTGTATAAAGGAAAATTTGCTTAACATAATTTCATTTGTAACAAATTAATTCCTTTATACAAGGTACCACTGTAATGGGTTGTTGTGGGTATTCTGGAGTGTTGGGCCGTGTTCTGGAGGTTTTTCTTTCTAAAGTTTCACCAGTCTCCCAGAATATGGCAGAAAATGGGAACTACTTCAGCCCTTCTGTGGCTTGCTGGGGGAAGAAAGGCTTCCTCTTGTGCAATTTTTTTTTTTGGGGGGGGTGGAATGTATTTTGCATTCTCCTTTTACACTAGTGACCTTTTTAAAACGTGCTTAACCAACCAGACCTAAAAGGGCACCACTTGAGCTGGGGAAACCAATGATAGAAAGTGGTCTAGGAGGGAAGCAAGGCGTTTTTGAAACTTCTCTTGGCGACAAGACCCACATAAAGAGGCACAAGGTTTGCTCGCAAATACATATATAGCTGGAGGGGGGAGAGGGGATGTGTAGCCTGCAAAATTAAACTGTAAACCGCCCAGAGAGTGCTTATAAACACTATGCGGCGGTATATAAGCAGAACACTTTGCGCTGTGTGTGTGTGTGTGTGTGTGTGTGTGTGTGTGTGTGTGTGTGTGTGTGTGTGTGTGTGTGTGTGTGTGT
>JAHTLZ010000330.1:16866502-16887752 GCA_023846285.1 Phrynocephalus versicolor | reverse complement strand
TGTGTGTGTGTGTGTGTGTGTGTGTGTGTGTGTGTGTGTGTGTGTGTAAAATACGGCAAATAATAAAGTAAAACCGCCCACAGGTTACAGTTCCAGCGAAAGGGGCGGCGGGAGTGCCTGGCGTGGAGGCCGGCAGCCCTTCCTTGCCGTCTTCCAGCGGCCCGAGGGCAGGCCCAGCAAACCCTCACACGCCCTGGCTCACACCTGCCGCCGCCCCCCGAGCCTCGGACGGCTCCGCAGGCCCGCGCGGGTCTGGCCCGGGAAAAGAGCAGGGCGAAGGGCATGCGTCGCCGGCGAAGGGGGCAGCCCCGACGGGAGGCTTGCCGAGGAGGCTGGGAAGCAGACGAGGCTCTCGCCACCCCCGGACGCTACCTCCCCCCCTTCCCCCCCGCCGGGTTGAGAGAGCACCCCCCCGGCGCCGGGGCTTACCTGCGAGCAGAAATAGGAGCCCTGGATGCCGAGCTTGAGGCAGGTGGGGCACTGGAGCTTGGCCTCGCGGCTGCAACCCGCCGTCTCGCACACGCGGGCCTCCGGGGCCGCCATGCTGCTCGCTGGGGGGGAGCCGCCGCCGCCGCCGCCACAGGAGCGACCCAGGCAGGCGGAAGCCGCCGGGAAAGGGAGGAGGAGGAGAGAAAGGCGGGACTCTCCGCCCGTCAGGCTCTTCTCCGGGTGGAGGCGGGGAGGAGCTCCGTAGGCCTCGCTCGCCCGCCCGCACGCCCGCTCCACTTCCTACCTCGGGTGGCTCCGCCCGCAGTCGCAGCCGCCGCAGCCAGGCTCCCCTCGCTCAGGGGCCCAGGAGACGGCGGGTTAAATTCGGAGAGGAGAGCAGGCCTCTCCAGCAGGCCTCGACCCGGTTGTTCATCATCCCCCACCCCACTCCCGCCTTGCTTTAAAGGTTGGGTATCATCTAGTGGTCATGACAGAGCGGTCTAGCCTCTGGGCATGGGCAGAGGGCGTTTGGACCGCCACGCCCTGACGGCGGGTCTGCTGCAAAATTCGTAGTAGAGGAGTTTTTTTGTTCCAAGCTCGAGTCCTTCCTTGGGCGACTTCCGTCGCGTTTTCAGAATTGAAAGCTCTGGCCCCGAGGTGCTTAATAATAACGGCTCCCTCCGGCGGCAAAAAAGTGTTGCCACAGAGGCTGTCCTGCTTTGGGGAAAAGGTGAGGAGCCAAGATTCTCTGGAAAAGACAATAAATTGCTGGGGAAGGCAGCAGGAAAAGCGGAAGACCTAATAGGCCAGTGATTCCCAAGGGTAGGGACCAGGACATTTAGGAGTGTGCAAAATATTGAATAATGGCAAGAAAAGGCACGTGCGTCAGCGGCTTTTAAGGCAAGATACAGGTCGAAAGTTGTGAAATTAAATGAACGTCATGACAAGTGGAGGAGGGGATTTTCTTCTTTATTTAATCTAGAGAAAAGTCCCATTCTCTCAGTTTGTTATTTTGGCAAATGACGGGGAGCCCTTCCCTAAACACTGTGTTGTGAACATGCCATTACACACGCATGTTGAAGGCACACTACAGGATCAGCTTTCTCTTTTCTGAAGATAAAAGCGATGTCACACCAGTACCAGTGTATATATAAATGGCCACCCCAGTAAGTCCTGTGAGTCCAGCATATTCATTACAAACATTTTGCTAGTATAAAGGATGTTGGAAACGGATTCCCAAGGTTACTTCCACATTGAGAAAAACGTTCAGGAACCACTGAAATACTATATGGACTGATTTCCTAAAAGAAGCCACCATTTGAGTTTACAAGAGCAGAACAGGAGATTTTGGAAACTGCCGATTCATAGGGTCATACAGCAATACTTAGTTATAAATAAGAACATTTTCTAAGCATACCTATTAATGAATAAAACCTAACAAACACATTGAGATTTATCATGCCATGAAACAGCTGATACCTGCATATACTTATTTAGAAATAACCTTACTCAATCCAATGGTATTGAAATGGATCCGGGTTCTAAGTCCTGTTCAGACCAATTAGTCTATTATGAGTGTTTATTTCTCAAACATGTATGAGAACATTTCCATAAAGTCTTAAATTAGCAGAACCAATCATCATTTCAAAGGAGACTGGAACCAAGAAATCAGAAGAGGGAGAGTCAGAAGGGCAGCAATAAAGGAATTAGAAAATACCATCAAGTGTCACTAGAGGCCAAGACCAGGGTCTTTCATTCTTTTGTATTTCTGATCACTATGGGTGTAAAAGGTAAAAGACAACAAAGAAAGCTGACAGGAAAAAATAATTCTTTGAAATATGGTGCTGGAGACAAAAACAATGAAACAGGCTGTCCTACTTTGAGCACAATATCGGAACATAAGGTTTTGTGGAAACGAGTATAAGACTGAAGGTTACAGGAAAAGAGGAAGACCAAATACAAGATGAATTGACTCCCTATGTGAAGCCACATGCTTGAGTTTACAAAAGCTGAGCAGAACTGCTGAGAACAGAAAATTTTGAAGGTCTGACACTTATAGGGACTTCATGAGCTGGATGAAATTTGATGGTGCATAACAACAAAAATAACATCTAGGATGTGGCAATTCCATGGTAAAATATTGCCTCAGTGTTATTAAATTCTGTTTCTCCTGGGCTTGTTGTCTCATCTTGACTTCTCCTTAATCACATACTTGATTAGATAATGTCATTCATGGTGATTCACTCTGATCTTGTCAACAGCATCTGCTTGCCTATAGTGAGCTGAATAAATTTATTGTTTCCAAGTGTATTCACCAATATGAGTTTGTTCTGAGCATTCCTAAATAGATTATAAAATCTCTAACATGCATTGTACAAAGATCTGTATAATCTCTGTGTCTTCCTCCAACACCACCTGGGGAGGTCTCCACCCTCCACACTACAGGTCCAGTGTTCATACATCTGACTGCAAGTGCCCGAAAGAGTTTTTATTGGCTAAAATCCGGTTATGAAGTTCTGTTGACACATGGGAATAATGCCATTAGGGGCAAGTCACTGCTGATCAAAGGCTTTCCTCTACAGTTGCAGGGTAAATGTGATTCATAAACAGTGTGGCAGTTGCTTGCACTCCAAAATCACCAGATTAAGTCTTTAATCAGTGATAGTTTGCCACTGGTGACATTTTGCATGCACAGCTGCAAAACCGGATTTCAACTATTATCTTAAATATTCTAGAAACCAGTGCAGATTCTAAGATTCTCAAGTAGAGGTGAAACTCGAAAAATCAGAATATTGTGCAAATGTTTATTTATTTCAGTAAGTCAACTCAAAAGGTGAAACTAATATATGAGATAGACTCATTACATGCAAAGCAAGATATGTCAATCCTAACTTTGGTGTAATTGTGATAATATGGTGTACAGTTTATGAAAACCCCAAATCCACAATCTCAGAAAATTAGAATATTACATGACATCAATAACACAAGGATTGGAAATAGAACAATATCGGACCTCTGAAAAGTATAAGCATGCATATGTACTCAGTACTTGGTTTGGGCCCCTTTTGCATCAATTACTGCCTCAATGCGGCATGGGATTAATGCTATCAGCCTGTGGTACTGCTGAGGTGTTATGGAAGACCAGGATACTTCAATAGCAGCCATCAGCTCCACTGCATTGTTCAGTCCCATGTTCCTCATCTTTTTCTTGGCAATGCCCCATAGATTCTCTATGGAGTTCAGGTCTGGGGAGTTTGCTGGCCAATCAAGCACAGTATTCTCATGGCCATTGAACCAGGTTTTGGTACTTTTGGCAGTGTGAGCAGGTGCCATGGCCTGCTGATAAATTAAGTCAGCATCCCCATAAAGCTCATCTGCGGAAATAAGCAGGAAGATGGCTTTGTTGACCCTGGACTTAATGAAAAACAGTGGACCAACACAGACTGTGGAAACTTCACACTGGACTTCAAGCATCATGCATTGTGTCCATCTCCATTCTTCCTCCAGACTCTGGGTCCTTGGTTCCCAAATGAGATGCAAAAGTTGCTCTCATCAGAAAAGAGGACTTGTGACCACTGAACAACAGGGTTCAGGAGCGGCTTGACAAGAGGAATATGACATTTGAAGCCCATGTTCAGGATCCGTGTGTGGTGGCTCTTGATGCACTAACTCCAGCTTCAGTCCACTCCTTGTGAAAGTCCCCAACACGTTTAAATGGCCTTTTCTAGACAATCTTCTCCAGGTTGTGGTTATCTCTGTTGCTTGTGCACCTTTTTCTTCCACACTTTCTCCTTCCACATAACTTTCTATTGATGTGCTTTGATACAGCACTTTTGGAACATCCAACATCTTTTGCAATCTGTTCCTTTTGGGGCTTTCCCTCCTTATGGAGGGTGTCAATTATGGTTTTCTGCACAACTGTTAGGTCAGCAGTCTTTCCCATGATTGTGATCCCTACTGAACCAGCCTTAAAGCAGCCATTTAAATGCTCAGGAACCCTTTGAAGATGTTATGGATTCATTAGCTGATTAGAGTGGGACACTCCGAGCCTAGAATATTGAACCTTTCCATACTATTCTAATTTTCTGAGATTGTGAATTTTGGGGTTGTCATAAACTGTATGCCAGAATCATCACAATTATACCAAAGTAAGGCTTGACATATCTCGCTTTGCATGTAATAAGCACCAGATCCCTGTGAACGGGTCATTCAACTCCAAAAGTGGTTGCGACCCCCAGGTTTTGAATTGTGGTGGAAAATGGGTAAGGTGGTAGTGAAGAAAATAACAATGGCAGTACATAAGTATTGCATTTGATAATGACTCAACAAACCTTGATTTAAGTCTAGCCCATTTTATGGGTGTCTATCATGCATATGAATTTTATCTCAGCTGTTTCACTTTCTATTCTGGGTTTGTAATCGTTCTGTTCCAAAATGGTGACCTTAAAATCTTCCATGGAGTGACGTGGTAGATTGAAAAAGTATGAGACAGGTTTCTGTGTATTGTGATTCCTGATATCAGATTTGTGACCATTGATCTGTTTCCTTAGAGATTGTCCTGTGTGTCCTACTTAAGAGTGCAGACAGGCATTGCTGGCAAAAGATAACATAGATCTCATTGGCTGAGAAGCAAGTGAAGCTGCCCTTGATATTGTATGCGACATTGTTGTGTCCTGTAATTGTGTTGCCAGAGTAGATGTGTGGGCAGAGTTGGCATCCGGGTTTGTGGCAAGGTTTAGTTCCATTGTCTGTGTGTGGAACATGTCCTTCAAACTGCTAAGTGCTTCCAGGCATACAATCTACCATTCAAAACCTGCTTCTGATAATGAGAAACCAGTGTAACCTTCAATTGTATATATAGAGAACTTCATGCATGAACAATACCATCATTTTCTTTTATGATAATTTACATTATGTGGAAATACTTGGATTAACGTTTACACAGCCTACCAATGGGAGAAGAGAATGAAACTCATTATATTCTGGCGAGGTAGAAACCTTTTTCCTGAGATCCATAGTGACCATAAGAGTTGTCTGTAGAGACTGAAAAAGCAGTTCACCTAGTGGTGCCCTTAAAATTAAGCATGATGTTTCAATTTATTTTATCTGCTTATTGTAAACGAAAGAAGAGACGAAATGGGTGGCTTTGGATAGGTAGACTTTTGTCAGTCCAGGTGCGGGTACCTGAATCTAAATACCTGAAAGTTGAGGCGAGTACTCAAGAGTAGTTAGTCATAGGTTGTCCCTTCCCGACCCTAATCCTGAGATGTTGTGCGGGAAGCTGAGTTTTGACAGCTACGTGGGGGATAAGGAGGGCTTGCATCACATATGCTGACACCCTCATGACAAAAAAAAGAGGACGTCAGGGATGCACACAACTCCCGCCTCCTGATTCCCCCCACCCCCCGCCCCACCCCGCATCCGTGGGGCCTTCTGCGGTTGCCGTTTTAAGACTCTAGGGGGCACTTTCCCATTCTGAAAAACGTCGCCTCAGCCTGACATGCCCCTGTCTGCTTTTCCCACGTGACTGTCTCTCCTGGAAGGAGAGTCAGGGAGGGAGGGGGAAAGCGACCTCGGAGAACTACAATTCCCAGAAGACGCCGCTCTCCCGGCCTCAGCCGCCGAACCCTTCCCCCCCTCTCTTCTCGCGCAGGCGCCGAGGCGACAAAACGGCCGCCGCCCCCACGTGACGCTCCTCCGGCCAATCCCTTTCGAACCTGGTGTGTTATCCGCCTTCCCTTTTCCCTCTCCCCCTCCCCTCCGCGCTTGTGCTAGCCAGAGCGATCTAAGATGGCGACGGTGGAACCGGTGAGTGTTCTTATTCCCCCGCTTCCTTTTCCCCCCTCTCCAGCCGCCTTCTCGTCTCGCGGCGGTGGGCGGGTTTCCTCGACGGAGGCTTCCAGGGGTACCTTGGCGCCTTTTTTTTTCCTGTGGGGAAAGGGTGGGAATGTGTGCGTGTAGGGAGAGGTGGGGGAAATACCGTAGCGAAAAGACTGAAGGGCGTTGGGCGGAGAGAGAGAGAGAGGGAAAGCTAAGGGGGCGGCGGCGGCGGCGGCCTGGGAATTCGTGGGGTCCGTGTGGCGCGCCTGCAGGGCGAGCGAATGGCGCTTGGGGCGCGTGGGCGGTTGGCTGGCCGGCCGGCCGGGTGTCTTGCTGGGAAAGAAGAAGGTGGCGCGTGTGCGTGAGGGAGTGGGGGAGGCGGCGGCGGCGGGCGGGGGTTGGGGAGAGAGTGGCGCGCTGGCGGATTCCAAGCGTGTGAGGAGGGCGAGAGCGGCCGGGAATTGTGCCGTCACAGCTCGGGAAGGGGTGGGGGGCGCAACCGGGAGGGGTCCGCGGGACGAGAGGGGTGGCGGAAAAAGAGGCCAGAGAGGGCCGGCTCGAGGGGGTGGGAAAAGGAGCCTTCGCCGGGAGGAGGAGGAGGAGGAAGGTGGGGGCTTGCGTGTGTCCCTCCTAGAAGCGAGGGCGAGGCCTTGAGGAGAGACAGAGGGGGGGGGAATTGGGTATTTTCGCCGGTACACGAGGCAGGCGGACACGTTTCCAGAGCGGGCGCCGTTCGCGCCCTCGGAACCTCGTGTTAACTTTTTTCCCGCACACGCGCTTCTTTGCCCGCCTGCCCGCCGGACACGGAGGAGGGTCCAGGGAACCGGCAGAGAAGCGCCCTCGATTTCCCGCCCGCTCTTCTTCTTGCCTTCCTCCCCACGCGGCCTCCGTGGCCGCCCAAGTTACACCAATTTTATTTCGCCTACGCGGCTGAAGGTGACAGTCCTGGCTTGTAGATTTTCGGCCGCTTTTCCCATCTTCCAGGCGCTTTGCTCGCTTTCTTGCTAAGGCAGCGAGTCCCTTGTAGGCTCCTATTTTTCAGTGTTTTGTGAGAAAATTGGCATCATAGAGCCCCCCTTTTTTATTTAGAAATGCTCAGTTTTTAGGATTCCCCCCCAGCCAGTTCCCAATTCTTTGGATCTGTTTCTTCCATAGCATCCAAATTTTGTCCCCCTTCAGCTCTTCCTGAAAAGACCGTCTCTGATTTAGATCTATATAATACAAACATCTAACACTTGGCAGATATTTTTCTTTTTCTCCACACACCCACTGCTATTTCTTTGGAGCCATTATTGAAGGCAGTGTGACCTGTCTTAATGTTGTTTGAGTGATGTACAAATTTGGGACTTGAGGGTGTAATGGAGGATTGTTCCTGCTTCTGTGCAGGGGTGAGCATTAGCTGTACTCCAGATGGCCCTGTAAATTAGTTTCCATGCTTTATAGGTAGTAACTATTTTACTGTGGGTGCAAAGGGACTGAAGTTGCCTTGGTGTGTGGCATGTGTTCAGTATGGCTCTCTGCCACAGCCGGTAGGAAAATGTCACATACTATTCCTGTCAGGAACTTTATGAATAAGCATAGTTTTAAAATGTATTATTTGTCTTGGTCCACAGATGTTTCAGAATAGCACAAAGATTTTTACAGGTAGAGAAGAAACAAACAGCTATGGATTAATAATTGATTATTACTGTGCTGGTTCATAGTTCTCCCTAAGTTTTTGGGAACCTCCCAGAAGGTACCAGTCCCTTGTTTTTGTCAGTTTCATCAGCTCCCAAAACAGGCGTGAGTTGTATAGGGTTTTTGAATCAAATTACTACATTTATAATTATTTATGGCCATGATTGAAAATCGTTCTGGGCAAGGTATTATAGTAAGGGTAAGTATTCATGGTATTCTGTTATAATCATTGTTTATTCACTTAAATGAATGGGAGCTAACCTACTTTAGTACTTCAACACTTAACAAGGTAGACTAAATTCTATTGGTGATTTACATTTGTATAAGGGAAATAATGTACATATAGGGGACACATTAATAAGATGTTGGTTGCATTCTTTATTGTGTGTTTGTATTGTTGGGTGTGTGCACAGAAACAACCAGCGCCTTATTAGTGAGTTGTTATTTGCCACCAATACTGGTAGTTTTTCTTATGGAAGTTTAAATCAACATTGGGGATTGGTCACTGAAAGTTTATCCAGTTTTGCTCTGAGAGGATAAAGTTTAGAGTATTAAAATATTAACAACCAAAATTTATATTCTAAGTAACTAGCCACCCTGTGTATCCATGCCCATTGAGTTCAAAAGAAATGTTTGTATTTGTTCTTCAGAAGATCTATTACATGAAGAAATTGAGGTTGATATGATAATCTCTTCTGAAAAAATTATACATTGTGAAAAAATACATTTTAGAAGTAAACAGGCATTTGCTGTGTTAATTCCCTTGCTACATCACAAAGATGAATTTCTTCTTATGATTTGAGCTTTTGTCCAGTGAGAATGTGTCAGCACTGATGTCATTGGTATTTGGATTCTTAGTTGATGAGTTAATTACCTTCTGATGTAGCCATCCTTTTCCTAAATAATAGTATGATTAGCTCTTCTAGTTGTAACTTAGGGTACATGGGATGCTATTGAATGTTCAATATTTCTTCAGTTCTGTTAATGTCAGATATGTATTTTTTGGGTTATGAAATCTAGCTAGTGTAGTTCTGAGAGTAAACTTTTAAGCAGGCTACTGATACATAAGTAGAAGTGTTATATTGCCATGTAATATACAGATATTTTAAACCTGATAATTACAACTAGTATTGTTTCTTAAGTCTTTATTTGGATTGGAATGTTCAGTTTTGGCTTTTTGAAGTGCAAGGAAGCTGTGTGTTGCTTCTACCCTTCCAAAACTCTGTGGATAAAATATTAGAAATAAAAAGTTAAAACACAATTTCATGATACTCTTTCAGAGTCCTTTAACAAAGAATTGAATCCTTAGTACACTTGTGTTTGCAAAGATCCTGTTGAAATCATGACTGACTGCTTGCAGTCTCAGCTTAGTGTGGCTAATAGGTGACACAGTCCACTCAAAGTGTGCCATTTATAGTGTCTTTAGTACTTGTGCTGACAGACTTCAGATCTGGCACAACTACCGTATTGACTAAGGTAAGCTGGCAGAAGAGCCAGGGATGGTGGCCAAGTTAGACCAGTTCCAACTCCCCTCAACTTAGATTCACTCCTGCTATGACAGCACAAAGTGAGGCCTGAGTCAGAGTAATTTAAGTAATTTTGAACATCTGAAGGGTGGGAGGGGTACGGATTCACCACTGACAACCTCAGTCAGCCTCTGGTGACTTTGTCTAGCTAAGATTTTTGTCTGGATCTGACCCTCCTTTACCTTGTTTTTGTGGAGTATCTATAATTTGCTGAGATCTGTAATAAATGATCATACATAGTGATGTGTTTTGATATAGAGATCTGTTGTTCCTCTGTACAAATCTGAAATACTGGTAAGTCTAGGAAATTACAGTATAAATTGATGTGGCAGTAGCTGAGAATTATCTCACTTTATAGTATTTTAATGTTTCTGAATTCTTAAGGAGGTGGGAGGGAACAATGAATTTGCAGATTTAATTCACTCTATTTCAATGAAGCATCTAATCGAAGGGTTATGCAAATATAATTGTTTATAATGTTGTTGTCTTTTAAATATATACCAGAATTAGGTATGTTTTTGTACTGCAACTCTTATCAGGCCTAATGAGCATAGCCAGGAATGATGGATATTGCATTCAGAACTTCAGAGAATCACAATTTGTTCATCCTATCTACACAATTTTCCTTCAGACATGATATGTTGTAGTGGAGTGTTTTTATGTAGTGCTTATTATGAAATGTTGTATGATCTGGATGGAATTTTGCTATATTTACATACACATAACAATATGTAGTGATATTGAACCAAATGGTAATGTGGATTTTTTAAAAAAATATTTTTAAATTCAGCTGGAATTGTGTAAGGCTACTCTTAATATGGATGGATTTTTATCCTGAGGTTCTACACCACCACCTAGTTCATAGTGCAAAGACTTGCAAATGTTCATGGTTTTATATCAGTACATGTGGCCAAGATTATGTTGCATAAAGAGTACTCTTTGGGAGCTTTGTATATCACAATTACAAACTAAGTACTTGCTTTTGTTTTTGTAGGAAACCACTCCTAATCCTCAAACTTCAGAAGAAGAAAAAACTGAGACACCAGCAAGTCAGGAGGTTGTCAGTCCTGAACCATATATCAAACATCCATTACAAAACAGGTGAAGCATGATTCCTTTGAAAATACAGTAGTCCCTCGTCCATCGCGGGGGTTAGGTTCCTTAACCACCCACAGTAAATGCAAATCATGATATGTGGATGCTATCATGGTGACAGCATCCACATATCATGTTGGGTTGGGAGGCCTTTGCTGCTTCCGTGGCTGGGTCCAGAGTGGTGTTGGCTTTCATCTGTTTTTTCCCCTTCCTTTGCCTTTTCTGCTTTCACCTCAGATGGAAGGGAAAGGGGTCCCCTTGCCTGCTCACCAGCCAGCCTGTCTACCTTTCCCTTAGCTGAGGCGGTGGTGGCTTCTGCTCCGTTTTCCCTCTTTCACTCACTTTCTGCTTTTGCCTCAGCCACTTTAAGGGAAAGGGATCCATTCCCAGCCACACTTCAATGCTGCAAAGCTGGTTAGCGGGTAGATGGGCAAGGGTTGGCGTGGCTGGGAACAGATCTCTTTCCCTTATCAAAAGCAGGAAGCTGGTGAAAGAAAGAGGGGGAAATGGAGCAGAAGCAACCCCCGCCTCAGCTAAAGGAAAGGCAGGCTGGCAAAAAGACAAGGGGACCCCCTTCCCTTAGGTGGCTGAGGCAAAAGCAGTAAAGGCAATGGATTGAGGCGAAACAGAAGAGCAGCCGCTGCTGCTGCTGCCCCGGATGAGGGGAAGGCATGTGGGTGGCGGGCTAGCTGGCTGTGGCTGTTTCTTCCCCTCCGTAAGTCAGTCCTCCAGCAGGCAAGCCAGCAGGCAAGTGAGCAAGAGGGGGGAAAGCACCAAAACTTTTCCCCATTTGCTTACTTGCTCACTGGCTTGCTGGCTGGAAGGAGTCACCGGCGGGACAGACACAATCCATCTTGCTGGTGACTCCGTCCAGCAGGCAAACCAGTAAGCAAGCTAGCAACAAAGCTGCCTAGAAGCAAGCAAGTGGAGGAAAGCACCAAAACTTGTTTAAAGAGAGAAGGGCATAAGCCTGCTCTGGATTAAATGATCAAAATATCAAAATGATTCCAGACAAAGACCATCCTCTCTCTACACAACAGTGATTTTCCTTAGTCCGCTGCCTTCCCAGTCTGCAGATGCAGCCTGCCAGTTGAATCCTTGCCCCCCCCCCCCATACACACACCCACCAGTTCAGATACCAATTACTGGGAAAATTGGTTTAAAACGATCTCAGTGCGAAAGGGGAATCTGTGGAGAATGCTTGCCTTTGCAGATTAAAAGGAAGGTGCTCCTACAGTTGGGTTTGGGGGTGGTGAGTTGGATGGGAGGGGGAGGAAAGAAGGGCCATCTGGCTCTTCCAGGTATGCCCCACAAGTTAGGGGTCCCCTGCAAGCAAAACTCCGAAATTTACCCCAGAGTGGGACCTCCCGATAACCTCTTGAGGGGGGAAAAGAGAGCCAGCACTCATAGCGGACTCTCTAGGCATGTGGACACAATTGTTTTAACCCTTTGGAGGATTTTGGGGGGGGGCTGAGGCTTTCAAAGTCCTCCACCTTGGAGGAAGGTGAAAGCAGCACCTCGTAAGTGGGCGAGAGGAGGGGTTCATCACATATTTGTGATATACTGAGACCGTGGTACATGAACCGCGATGTGGCGAGGGACTACTGCACAGTAATGTTACAGAATTATCAAAACACATATTGGGTATTGTGGAATGTAATCCCTTTAAAGGTATAATCAATTAAAGAATATTCTTAAGTCATATCTGTATTCTAGGTGAAATTGGAATTCTAAATGTCCATCATCCATTTTGAGATGGGACTGATACAGTATCAACACTGGATTGTGATGGCCCATGAGGAATATATATTCTGTTCAACAAGAGTGAAATATTCCACTAATATCTTCAGTTTAGTTAAACTACAGTTCTGCTTTGTTGTAAATAGTCATAATTTTAGTGTGCAAAAAATTCTCAAGAGATGCAGGTTTCTTATTTAGCATGTGAGTTTGAACCTTAGGTCTGACCTTTTCTTATCCTGTTAAAATCCTCACTGCTGATGGACCTGTCAATGCTATTTCTATAGCTGATTCTTCTGATTTCTTTGGTAAAAAGTATAGACACCTTTTTGAGCACTTTTCAAACTCTTCAATAAGGATATGATATAGCAGCTAATACTCTCAGTTGTGTTTTCGATAAAGAAAAAGTTAAATAAATTAAATATGTTTTAAAAGTTAAATATGTTATTCAAACAATACCATGCCTTTGAGCACAAAAGATACTCAATTTCAATTTGAAAATTAATTAAGATATTTAATTCCCTTTGCCCTGTTTAGTATGTTTGGCAATATATGCACAAGGGATATACTGGTTCATGCACAAACTAGTCAAGTGCTTTGGATATGTCCAAATGAAGGATATTCAGGTAACGATCCTTCATCCATTGTTTGCTCTTGGCAGATACTGTGCTTTCTTTGAATATTGATTAGATCTAAATCTACGAGCACATCTAAGATTATGGAACCAGATTTCTCAATCCTTTTTACTCAAAAGCAGCCCATCCAGTGCAAGTGAAGTATTGAAGATTCCTCCCCCTTTGGATGAGACAACTTCTATAAGATGAATCCATTACTGTAAAGTGCCTTCCATCTGATTTTGGGGGTCCTTATAATAATTAAGTGAAGTTCTTCAAGTCTTTGTGAAACATTTTTAGGAAAGTGATAATACACTTGTGCTCTCCTAAATCCTAATTTATGTGGTTTTTCCACATTCTTACTACTGCCTTGAATTGGCCATTGTGTAGACTGAGGAATGTTTGTTCATATTAATTGTGCAGTTAAATTCTTTATTTATTCTGTTTTCATGCAATTATCCTGTATCAGAGAACATTCATATCGTTCTCAAAAATGTCATCCCTATGGTGGTTGCGCTGACTCAGGTTAAGTGATGGGCTACAAGTTGTCTGGCTCTGAAATACATAGATGGGAGGAGTTTTTAATACTGAACTATTATCTGTTTACTTTTGTAGTAACTGCTAGATATAGATAGCTTTTTAGCCTTTCTTAGTTCTTTTTCTGCCCTCTTATCAATTCATTAAAGAAAGAGTTGCTGAGAGTTGCTGACTATTTTAAGTTTGGTTGCAGATATGGTATGTGAAATAGTGATGCTGATGTTGTGTCAGATTCATTACCAAAATGGGGTTCCTCTGGCAAAACCTGTTCAGCTGGATGGTTTAGGCTGCTGTGACCATACATAAATATTGCCTTTTCCTGTTTGTGAAGCTCAGGTATTAAGCATAATGATGCTGCAGTATAATTTGAAGAAAGTCTTCAAATAATATATTTCATCCCAATTGTCGTTTGAGTAAAACGTTCAATTTTAATCGAGCTAATTGTGTTCTTGGTTTAATGTAGTGATTTTCAAGTCCAGTTGCCATGACCCAACTTCCAGATAAACTCACCTGGATGACTCAGAATCTTCACAAACTTTATATCTTGTTCCTTTATTTGATAATGCAGCAGAATCAGGTTAGGATATATGTCCTGTTAGGTTCTCTTAGAGTAGTATCCCCATCCAAAGGAGCACATACACAGGCCTATCTTTAAAAAAGGTTAAACCCCAGTCATTCCCAAGGTGAGAAGTAGTGGTAGTAGTAGTCCGAATCCATCTCTTCCCTAATAACTCACTAGAATTTTAACTCAAAAAAAATTGAACATTGCACGCCGATGTGAACCTTTGTGCACAAGCGGTGTTTAAAATGACTTTAAGCAATGGAGCCAAGTGCTTGGCTCTGTTACTTAAAGTCATTTTAAACATTGTGTGCCGCATCTTCCCACCCCCACACCCCGGGGGTGGTGGAGGAGTGGCGTGTAGTGCCTCCATGGAGGCAAGCCCCGGGCTCCATCTGATTGGCGCTGGGGTGGGGGAGAAAAACCTTTTGTTTCCCTACCCCAGCGTCAATCAGCTGGAGCCCGGGGCTTAGGGAAGGGGGAACTGTTTAAAAAGCCCTGGTTTTTAAAACCTTCCCCCCCCTCAAGCCCTTTCAGGGTACAGTACCACTGTACTGCGGTCCCGCAATATAGCGGGACCACAGTATATGAGTCGCGAAAGGGGAGGGGACCACTGTATAAGGAAGGTTTTGTATTTACACAACTGTCTTTTGGCTCAGGGTGATTAACTTAAAATACAGCACCTAATTAATGGGTATGCAAGTGCCTGCTCATATTCATGCAGTGCCCTTAGTTGAACCCGGCCCTGGATGTTCTTTGAAGTGCATGTTCCAGATTATATGAAGAAAATCCCCCCCAAAAGAAGTCTGAAATTAGGAGGTAGGTATTTATGATCCCTTTTTAAATTTTTTTTAGTTTTAAACCTTTTTTTAAGGTTTAGCAAGCAGCTGTTATGTCTAAATATATGTACTGCCTGGCTGTCAAGTTTCTTCTGGTTGTCATTGTTGGCACCTAGAGCCTCAGTAGCCTTGCTAGAATTTGGACTTGTTATTACCTTTATGCTTTGTGAGTTTCCTTCTGCAAAGTTCTTCTTACTCTAATTTACTGTTAAAAGAAATTTGGATAGTAGTACTTTGTAGCTTAACATGAAATCATTGCTTTTTTAGGTGGGCTCTCTGGTTTTTTAAAAATGACAAAAGTAAAACCTGGCAAGCAAATCTTCGTCTGATCTCAAAGTTTGATACTGTTGAAGATTTTTGGGCGTAAGTGAAGCTTTCAAATGCCAGTACTTTTCATTTCTAGAAGATATGCTCGTAATACCGTACTAATTAGTTTGCTAAATCCACTATGAAGAGACCATGCCAATGTTGCTGCCAATGTGGGAAGTTTTGTATTAAATTTTTGAAAACTTTTAGTTGGCTTAGAAATCAGAATTATTTCTGTGCACTATACAGAATGACATATGGGTGAAACTCGAAAAATTAGAATATTGTGCAAATGTTCATTTATTTCAGTAAGTCAACTCAAAAGGTGAAACTAATATATGAAATAGACTCATTACATGCAAAGCAAGATATATCAAGCCTTTACTTTGGTATCATTGTGATGCTTATGGGGTACAGTTTATTAAAATCCCCAAATTCACAATCTTAGAAAATTAGAATAGTGTGAAAAGGCTCGGTGTTGTGTGTTGTGTCGTTATAGTAGTGACCGACTCTTCGTGACCCCCTGTCCATGGAGTTTTCTTGGCAGGAATACTGCAGTGGTTTGCCAGTTCCTGCTCCAGAAAAGGCTCAATATTCTAGGCTAAAAGTATCCTACTCTAATCAGCTAATGAATCCGTAACAACTACAAAGGGTTCCTGAGCCTTTAAATGGTCTCAGGTTGGTTCAGTAGGAATCACTATCATGGGAAAGACTGCTGACCTGACAGTTGTGCAGAAGACCATCATTGACACCTTCCATAAGGAGGGAAAGCCCCAAAAGGAACAGATTGCAAAAGAAGTTGGATGTTCCCAAAATGCTGTATCAAAGCACATCAATAGAAAGTTACATGGAAGGGGAAAGTGTGGAAGAAAAAGGTGCACAAGCAGCAGGGATGACCGCAGCCTGGAGAGGATTGTCAGGAAAAGGCCAATCAAAAGTGTTGGGGATTTTCACAAGGAGTGGACTGAGGCTGGAGTTAGAGCATCAAGAACCACCACACAGAGATGGATCCTAGACATGGGCTTCAAATATTGTATTATTCTTGTCAAGCTGATCCTGAACCCTGTTACTCAGGGGTCCAAAGTCCTCTTTTCTGATGAGAGCAACTTTTGCATCTCATTTGGGAACCAAGGACCCAGAGAACGGAGTGGCACACAATGCTTCAATTCCAGTGTGCAGTTTCCAAGTTTGTTTTGATTTGGGGAGTCATGTCATCTGCTGGTGTTGGTCCACTGTGCTTCATTAAGTCCAGGATCAACCAGCCTCTACCAAGAGATTTTGGAGCACTTGATGATTCCTTTCGCAGACGAGCTATATGGGGATGCTGAGTTCATTTTACAGTAGGACTTGGAACTTGTCCACACTGCCCAAAGTACCAAAACTTGGTTCAGTGACTACGGGCTTACTGTGCTTGATTGGCCAGCAAACTCCCCAGACCCGAACCCCATGGAGAATCTATGGGGCATTGCCAAGAGAAAGATGAGGGACATGAGACCGAACAATGCAGCAGAGCTGAAGGCCGCTATTGAAGCATCCTGGTCTTCTATAACACCGTAGCAGTGCCACAGGTCGATAGCATCCATGCCGCGCCACGTTGAGGCAGTAATTGATGCAAAAGGGGCCCAAACCAAGTACCGAGTACATATGCATGCTTATACTTTTCTGAGGTATGATAGTGTTCTATTTCCAATGCTGTGTTATTGATGCCATGTAATATTCTAAATTTCTGAGATTGTGAATTTGGGGTTTTCATAAGCTGTACGCCATAATCATCTCAATTATACCAAAGTAAGGTTTGACATCTTGCTTTGCATGTAATGAGTCTATCTCATATATTAGTTTCATGTTTTAGTTGACTTACTGAAATAAATGAACATTTGCACGATGTTCTAATTTTTCAAGTTTCACCTGTTAATAGGGCGATGTTAGTAACCTGAATCAAGTGGTTAGTTAAGAAGAAGTAGAAGCAATTTCTTAGATTACTTAATTTATTAAAATTAGTTATGCCATAGTAAAAGGTTAGGTGAATTTAAAAAGAAACTAGTATAGAAGTATAGGATAACTATGCTTAGTCAGTTGTGGAAACTGTACTTTCCAGTGTTGGGAAGTTCAGTGATCTCATCTCTAAATATACGTTGTAATGATAATGCTGAATTAAGGGGTTTAGCATTTGAACACTGCCATGTGACTGGGTTGCCATTTATTTTTCTTTTTTTTCTTCTAATGGTTTAAGAAAAGGATTGTAGTGTCAAAAGCAAGGTATTTGCAAAAACAATCTTTGCAAATCATTGAGCAAAATCTTTTTCAGCATAGTAAATCACACTAGAGTAGGCTCATTGAATCAATGGAGATTTCCCGAGTGAACTCAGGATGTTTCCAATGATTCAAATAGGCCTAATATAACTGTGAGTTCCTATGCTAAAGTAAGTCACAATTAGAGTACGGCCATTTGATTTAGTGGAACATACATAGTTGACTCAAATCCTCCTTGATTTAGTTGACCTGTTCTAGTGTTATTTACTATGATAGGCAACAGGATTTTTTACTGTTGTAACAATGGCATTGTATATCTGTGACTTTTAAGCTTTTGACTATATCTGTAATCTTCAGTTTCATGGTACTTTGTTTTCTTACTTATGTTTTCTTCCCCACCAAAATAGGTTATATAACCATATCCAGCTCTCTAGTAACTTAATGCCTGGTTGTGACTACTCACTTTTTAAGGTATGTGGAATAACCTCCTTTGATTTGACTTACCTGATTAAAATTAACCAAGTTCCTTAACCCATTTACTATAGGTTACTCTCACATTGTATGCCGTGTATCTAGTTTCTCTATCTATAACAAGGAACACAATTTTTTAGGATGGATTTTACAAATGCGCTACTTTATCCCTTACTACTACTTTTTCATATCACTGCAATTTTTAGGATGGTATTGAACCCATGTGGGAAGATGAAAAAAATAAACGAGGAGGACGATGGCTAATTACGCTAAATAAGCAGCAGAGGCGAAGTGATCTCGATCGCTTCTGGTTAGAGACAGTAAGTGTTTATGTGTATGTGTACATATTTGATGTTGTCTTGATCATATTTGAAAAGGGAGGTTTTCTTCCTAAATTTCAAGGTGTAGATGTACCAACTTTGTGCAATCAATGTATTAGTAATGGTTAGACCCTTATTTGATCAGTGTGAATGGGTTTGGCATCTTCATGGAAGGTAGATACTCATTAACATGTTGAAAATTAGAGACCGAGACTTGTGAACATTAGTAAATCCAGCCATGCTCTTCATGGTTGTGTGGGGCATTTTCAGCTCTGCTGGAATGGGGCAGAATAAATGGAGTTCAGAAATCTTAAACCATTTACAAACACAGTTAGAGGGCAAATGACACAGTATTTGTGCTGAATCCCACCAAGTCACCTCCCCTATTTACTATTGCCCTGATTCCCCTCTCAGTAAATTTGCAGAAGACAAATTTAGGGTGTGTGTGTTGTGTCGTTACAGTTGTGACTGACTCTTCGTGACTCCATGTCCATGGAGTTTTCTTGGCAGGAGTACTGGAGTGGCTTGCCAGTTCCTACTCCAGGCGCCTACTGCGCCTTGTATTCCCTGGTGGAATCCCATCCAAGTACTAACCAGGGCCGACCCTGTTTAGCTTCCGAAATCAAGCGAGATCGGATGTGCTTAACGCATATAGGCAGCACCAAATTTAGGGTACCGAACTGCTAAAAATTCAGGGAAAATTTCTTATCTATTGTATATGGATGACTTAAAGTTGTATGGAAAATCAGGAATTGAAATACACTCACTGACCAACACAGCCTGAATTTTCAGTACTGATGTTAGTATTGAGTTTGGACTAAACAAATGTGCCACAGTGGCACTGAGAAAAGGAAAAATCACGGAGAGTGAAGGAATTGAAATGGCAAATGGACAAGCTATTAAGTATCATCAGTCTGAAGCCTATAAATATCTGGGCATACTGGAATTAGATAATATCAAGCATGGTCAAGTGAAAAATGTGGTCAGTAAAGAACATATGCAAAGGGTTAGGGTGCATCTACACCTTGAAATTTAGGAAGAAAACCTGCCTTTTCAACCCTAATACAAAACAGCCCAGAGAATAAATGAATTACTTAAACTGACTTACCACTGCACACGCTGCTCCACTGGACTGGGGGTGATTACTGACACTTGAACTTGAATAAAGCCTTCCATGGAATCTTCAAACAACAACATATAAACTACACTATATAAGCCAGCAACAGAAATGTGACTGCAGCAAAATGACTTTTCCAGAAAGAGGTTGCTGGTGGTGAGGAAAGTGCCATTCCTGGCCACCATTGACACACACAGATAAAATTAAGTGTGATTCAGAATCACAGAATCGTAGAGTTGGAAGACACCTCAAGGGCCATCCAGTCCCACCCCTTGCCATGCAGGAGCCCCCATCACAGTATTGCTGACAGGTGGCCATCCAGCCTCTGCTTAAAAACCTCCAAAGAAGGAGACTCCACCACCCTGCGTGGCAGCATATTCCACTGCCAAACAGCTCTCACCGTCAGGAAGTTCTTCTGAATGTTCAGATGGAATCTCTTTTCCTATACAGTAGTTTGAAACCATTGCCCTGAGTCCTAGTCTCTGAAGCCATGGAAAACAAGCCTGTTCCCTCTTCAATATGACATCCTTTCAAATATTTAAACACAGCTATCATATCCCCTCTCGGTCTTCTTTTTGAAAGGCTAAGCATTCCCAGTTCCCTAAGCCGTTCCTCCTAAGACATTTCCTCCAGACCCGCAACCATCCTGGTCGCCCTCCTCTGCACCCACTCGAGGTTATCAACATCCTTTTAAAATTAAGGTGCATAGAACTGGACACAGTACTCCAGGTGTGGTATGACCAGAGCAGAATTAGAGTGGTACTATCACTTCCCTTGATCTAGACACTATGGTTCTGTTGATGCAATGGGAAGATTACTACCCACATCAACCACAAGAACAACTCTTGTGCTGGAGTCACTTCAGTCTGTTTCACCTTATCCACTCAACAGCAACTTCCATGCAATGATTTATAAATATAGCTGTGGATATTTGGTGAAGGACAGGGATGGATCATAGCATGTTACTGGCCTCCTTCCATATGAACCTACCTGGCAATTAAGATCAAGCCAGGGGGCCCTCTTGAAAGAGCCATCCCTCAAGGAGGTAAGAGGGATGGCTTGCAGACACAGGGCCTTCTCGGCAGCCCTGTGTCTGCAAGCTATGGAATGCCCTCCCAAGTGAGATCCGCCTGGCGCCAACACTGATGACATTTCGGTGCCAGGTAAAAACCTTCCTGTTCCAGAAGTTTTTTAATGATACAATTTAGATTGTGGGTCTTCTGATGGCAATTTTAGTGTGATGATTTTAGTATAAGGTTTTTATTATTGTTTTAATTATTTATTGTTGTTTGATGTTTTTAACTGTTTTAATTCTTTGATTGGAAGCCGCCCAGAGACCTTTGGGTAGTGGGCGGCATATAAGTTGTAAAAATAAATAAATAAATAAAAATAAATCATTCAGTTCGAAATTTCCACATGATTGTTGCACATATCTTATAGTTCAAAAGCAAAGCTAGTAAATTAGGACACACAGAACATCCTGTCAATCTAGAAGGAGCTGAGCTAGCATCACCACAGCTCCTATGTATGCACACGAATGAAAACAAAACAACTGAATCAGAAACACCCAGAGCAAATAGTCCTAGTAGCTATTTGAACTGCATAGTAATTAGAACTGCATAGCACACAATATTTCAAGAACACTACCAAGAATTCCAGAACTAAATAAAGAAGTTTCCTCTATTTTTAGTCTCTGATTTTCAGGGTCACAAAGACAATTTTAGTCCCATGAGGAAACAGAAAGCCCAAATAAAAGGAGTTTAAGGATATCATCCTGGTATGTCTACTCAGTTACTCTCCCATGTAACCTATAGAAGAACAATTCAAAACAAGGTCTAGTTCCAGGAAATTCCAGGAACTTCATTCTTAAGCAATAATAATAATAATAATAATAATAATAATAATAATAATAATAATAATAATAATAATAATAATAATAATAATAATAAT